>JADBJO010000074.1:899883-929883 GCA_016801955.1 Conus betulinus
GAGGAGTTTGAAAGAGCAAGAGATGGGGAGAGAGGTGAAAGAGAGAAGGATGGGGAGAGAGGTTAAAGAAAGAAGGATGGGAGAGAGAGATTAAAGAAAGGAGGATGGGGAGAGAGATTAAAGAAGAAGGATGGGGAGAGAGATTAAGAAAGAAGGATGGGGAGAGAGATTAAAGAAAGAAGGATGGGGAGAGAGATTAAAGAAAGAAGGATGGGGAGAGAGATTAAAGAAAGAAGGATGGGGAGAGAGAGATTAAAGAAAGAAGGATGGGGAGAGAGATTAAAGAAAGAAGGATGGGGAGAGAGTTTAAGAAAGAGGGATGGGGAGAGAGAGATTAAAGAAAGGAGGATGGGGAGAGAGTTAAAAAAAAAGAAGGATGGGGAGAGAGGTTAAAGAAAGAAGGATGGGGAGAGATGTTAAAGAGAGGAGGAGGATGGAGAGAGGAGTTTAAGAGAGAAGGAGAATGGGGAGAGAGAGAGAGGTTTGAGAGAGAAGGATGGGGAGAGGAGTTTAAGAGAGAAGGATGGGGAGGAGTTTAAGAGAGAGAGGATGGGGAGAGACGTTTAAGAGAGGTGGAGAACGAGGAGAGGAGTTTAAGAGAGAAGGAGGATGGAGAGGACTTTAATAGAGAAGGATGGGGAGAGGAATTTAAGAGAGAAGGAGGATGGGGAGAGGGGAGTTTAAGAGAGAAGGAAGATGGGGAGAAGAGTTTAAGAGAGAAGGATGGGGAGAGGAGCTCAAGAGAGAAGGAGGATGGGGAGAGGAGTTTAAAGAGTTAAGGATGGGGAGTGGAGGTTAAGAGAGAAGGAGGTTGGGGAGAGAAGTTTAAGAGAGAAAGGATGGGGAGAGTAGTGTAAGAGAGAATAGGATGGGGAGAGGAGTTTTAGAGAGAAGGAGGATGGGGAGAGCAATTTAAGAGAGAAGGAGAATGGAGAGGGGGGAGTTTAAGAGAGAAGGGGGATGAAGAGAGGAGTTTAAGAGAGAGAGAGGGATGGGGCGATAAATGTAAGAGAGAAGAGGGATGAGAGGAGGATTTTAAAGAGAGAAAGGAGATGGGCAGAGGTGTTTAAGAGAGGAGGACGGGGAGATGAGTTTAAGACAGGAGGATGGGGAGAGGAATTTAAGAGAGAAGGAAGATGGGAGAGGAGGAGTTAAGAGAGAAGGATGGGGAGAGGAGGAGTTTAAGAGAGAAGGATGGGGAGAGGAGTTTAAGAGAGAGAGGAAGATGGGGGAGAGAGTTTAAGAGAGAAGGAAGATGGGAGAGGAGTTTAAGAAAGAAGGATGGGGAGAGGAGTTTAAGAGAGGACGGCGAGAGGAGTTTAAGAGAGGATGGGGAGAGGAGTTTAAGAGAGAAGGGATATAGGGAGATGAGTTTAAGAGAGAAGGAGGATCTGGAGAAGAGTGTAAGAGAGAAGGAGGAATGGGAGAGAAGTTTAAGAGAGAAGAATGAGGAGAGAGGTGTAAGAGAGAGAAGGTTTGGGAGAGGAGTTTAAGACAGAAGGAGGATGGGGAGTGGAGTTTCAGAAAGAGGATGGGTAGAAGAGTTGAAGAGAAATGAGAAGAGTTTAAAGAGAGGAGAAAGGGGACAGGAGTGTACGAGAGAAAGATAGGGAGAGGAGTTTAAGGGAGAAGGATGAGGAGAGGCGTTTAAAAGCGAAGGATGGGAGAGAAGTTTAAAAGAGAAGGGTGGGGAGAGAAAGTTAAGAGAGAAGGAGAATGGGGAGAGGCGTTTAAGACAGAAGGATGGGAGAGAAGTTAAAGAGAGAGGGACGGGGAGAGGAGTTTAAGAGAGAAGGATGGGGAGAGACGTTTAGGAGGAGAGAAGGATCGGGAGAGAAGTTTAAGAGAGAAGGATGGGGAGAGCAGCTTACGAAAGAAGGAGGATGGGGAGAGGAGTTTAGAGAGTTAAGGATGGGGAGTGGAGTTTAACAGAGAAGGAGGATATGGAGAGGAGTTTAAGAGAGAAAAGGATGGAGGAGAGAAGTTTAAGAGAGAAAAGGATGGAGAAGGGAGTTTGAGAGAGAAGGAGGATGGGGAGAGAAGTTTTAGAGAGAAGGGGGGTGGGGAGAGGAATTTAAGAGAGAAGAGGGTGGGTAGAGAAGGAGGTGAGGAGAGGATTTTAAGAGAGAAGGAGGATGGGGAGAGAAATTTAAGAGAGGAGGATGGAGAGAAGAGTTTAAGATAGAAGGGGTGGGGGTGGTAGTAGTAGAGGAGTTTACGGGAGAAAGAGGATGGGGAGAGGAGTTTAAGAGAGAAGGAGGATGGGGAGAAGAGTTTAAGAGAGAAGGAGGAGATGGGAGAGGGGAGTTAAAGAGAGAAGGAGGATGGGGAGAGGAGTTTAAGAGAGAAGGAGATTGGAGAGGGGAGTTTAAGAGAGAAGGATAATGGCGGTAGGATTTTAAGGCAGAAGGAGGATGGGGAGAGAAGTTTAAGAGAGAAGGGGATGGCGAGTGGAGTTTAAGAGAGAAGGATAATGGCGGTAGGATTTTAAGAGAGAAGGATGGATGGGGAGAGAAGTGTAAGAGAGAAGGATGGATGAGATAGGATTTTAAGAGAGAGAGAGAGGGATGGGGAGAGAAGAGAGATTCAAGAGAGAGGCAGGATGGAGAAGAGTTTAAGAGAGAGAAGGGGGATGGGGAGAGGAGTTTAAAGAGAGGGAGGATGGAGGAGAGGAGTTTAAGAGAGAAGTAGGATGGGGAGAGGAGTTTAAAGAGAGGGAGGATGGGGAGAGGCGTTAAGAGAGAAGGGATGGGGAGAGATGAGTTAAGAGAGAAGGAGGATGGGGCGAGGAGTTTTTTAAGAGAGGTGGAGGATGGGGAGGGGAGTTAAAGAGAGAAGGATGATGGAGATAGGATTTTAAGAGAGACGGAGCATGGGGCGAGGAGTTTAAGAGAGAAGGAAGATGGAGAGGGGAGTTTAAGAGAGAAGGATAATGGCGGGATAATGGATTTTAAGACAGAAGGAGGATGGGGAGAGAAGTGTAAGAGAGAAGGATGATGGAGATAGGATTTTAAGAGAGAAGAATGGGGAGAGAAGAGAGATTCAAGAGAGAAGTAGGATGAGGAGAAGAGTTTAAGAGAGAAGTAGGAGGGGAGAGAGGAGTTTAAAAGAGAGGAGGAGGATGGGGAGAGGCGTTAAGAGAGAAGGATGGGGAGAGGAGTTTGAGAGGAGAAGGAGGATGGGGAGAGGAGTTTAAGAGAGAAGGAGGATGGAGAGGGGAGTTTAAGAGAAGAAGGATGGAGAGAAGAGTTTAAGAGAGAAGGAGGATGGGGAGAGGAGTTTAAGAGAGAAGGAGGATGGGGAGAGATGAGTTTAAGAGAGAAGGAGATGGAGAGGGGAGTTTAAGAGAGAAGGAGATGGAGAGGGGAGTTTAAGAGAGAAGGAAGATGGAGAGGGGAGTTTAAGAGAGAAAGATGATGGAGATAGGATTTTAAGAGAGAAAGAGGATGGGGAGAGGGGTTTAAGAGAGAAGCAGGATGGAAATAAGATTTTAGAGAGAAAGGGTGGGGAGAGACGAGAGATTCTAGAGTGAAGTAGGATGCGGAGGAGAAAGAAAAACCCAAACCACACAAGCTTTTTGTAAGAAAAAAAAAAACCCAACGTCTGTTGGACCAACGTGACTGTTCTTTTTAGCCGACTGAACTCCGTTTTTTGTTCAGTTACCTCGGTTGTAACGAACGCCGGTTATAGTGAACTAATTTCAGCGTTCACATTCAACCTTTTCTCAGTTAATGGTGGTTTCATGGATGCATTTTATTATTTTTTTTCCAGTGGCCAGTCGTCAGTCAACCAAAGGATACTACATCAAGATGATGAAAGCAGGCACAGGAAGTCAGGAGTGCAGGCTGTTTGATCTACTGAGTTATAATTTGACAAATTCGGTGAGTCCTGGCAACACAGAGTGCAAAAACTTAATGATGTTAATAATGATAAAAAATAGCGACAATTATCAGAATGATGATAATGATAATGGTAATAATGGTTATGATGATAATAATGATGGTGATAATAATTATAATGATGATACTAATGATAATGATGATGATGATAATAAGATAATAACAATAACAATATTAATAGTAATAATTATGATGATAATAATAACAATAATAATAATAATAATAATAATGACGATGAAAATAATAGTCATAACAATAAACCAGAAGAAGAGGGAGAAGAAAGAGAAAAATGAGTTAAAATGTCCATGCAATTTTTTTGCATACGCGACTCGATGCGCTGGTCACTGAGCATTCGCTGACGTCAACAAACTTCCCTACCCCCCCCCCCCCCCCCCCCCCCCCCCCCCCCCCCCCCCTCCTCCTCCCAAACCGCTATCCCTGTTCCCCTGCCTTTTCCTGCCTTCCGATCCTGTATCTCCTACAGTACCCTCTCCTTCCAACCACCCAACCACCCATCTCCCACCTAGCACACAGAGTGTACAACAAAGGGATGCTAACTGGCAACAGATAGGCATGTTTTCAAGACTACTCCCCAACTCAGTAGCGAAGGCTGGGTGGACGAGAGTTCCAGACATACGGCACAGAGACACTAAAGCTCTGTCCACTTGACTTTGTGTTTGGAAATCTCGAGAGCTTTTCCTGGGAAGAATGAAGAAAACGGGACAAACGATATCCTATAAGCCAGACAGACACCGGGTTTTTTTTTTTTTATATTTGGTAATGAAAATGGTACTTAATATCCTATTTCTTTTAATCACTAGATCGTGTTTCTTTCTTTTTTTTTTTTTTTTTTTTTTGCTGATGAAGATTATTTCTTTTTTTTTTTTTTTTAATTTTGTTTGTAGCGTTTGGAATATACTATGGAACATTGGGGTGGGGGGTGGGGGGGGAGTTGTTTATGGGTGTCTTTTGAGAAAAATGAAAAGGAACAATTTAGCCAGTCTTTAGTCTTCGCCTGAACTCGTTTGATGACATGGAACAGAAACACGATTACTACCAGCCACCGTGGCGAAGTTGTTAGCGTCGCGGACTCCTGGCTGGGAGGTCGTGGGTTCGAATCCCATCAGAGTCATGTGGGTTTTTCTGCCCCGACTGGCTCCTACCCAGAGTTGAGTTTGCTGCGGACTCAGTTGGGAAGACTGGAACCACACAGTCGAGTTTCATCCACTTAATGGATGTGTTTCTGAGAGTGTTGCTCAAATTTCTTGTCCAACACTGCAGGTGCCTGTATCTCTCGTGCCTGGTTGACACCGGGATATATTATGAAAGGAAGCGTAGAGTACAGCCCTGTCATGTAGTCTCAGACCGAAATGGAAATCCGTAGCATCATCTTAATTATCCTCATTCTCATCGATCAGCATTAAAAAAAAAAGAGAGAAAGTCTCAGGTTCTGTGGCCCTTCATGCCCTGCTCTCATGGTGACCTCAATTTCGATATCCTCTCCACGTCTGTGGCCTTGGTTTGGTTCCGTCGGGGTCACCGGTATCGGCGAGTCCACGGGGGCTGTCGTTGGACGGACATGGTGGCGCCCTCCGGAGGGAGAGCTAACTCACGCCGGCTCCGCGACTAAGCAATTATTGTCGTCAGTAGGGGGCTTAGTAGGTGGTGTCCTGCGTATGTTAGATCAGAACAGGCGCCACTGAACACCACCGAAGTGACTCGGCAGCAGTGCAGTGTCTCCTCCGGTGGTTGCCTCTTAACGACTTGACATTGACTGCTCCCTGTGGATTGCCGGGCCGGGGCTGCGGCGGGATCAGCCGGGCTGTGGCTGTGGACGGGGTGTCGGAATGAGCGGCGTGGGTGCACTGCCTCTGAGGTGGTGCAGAAGTTGGGGCAGCAAAAAAAAAAAAAAAAAAAAAAAAATCACTGACCACCAGTCCTTGGATGCTGGGAATCATTCAAAAACTGTAGAGTGGAAGGGAAACGGGATTCTTTTGGAGAGATCGAGCAAGAACTGTGTCAGGCACAACTTTCCTCCGCCACTGTTCTTCAATATTGTTCGGTGTCAGGTGACTGAGAGATCGTGCAAGAAACGTTTCGAGAATCGCTGTTTTTTCCTTTTCAGTATTGTTCTTCAGTATCGTTGACAAAGTCGATATATAGCACCCTGTTCGCTTTCAATTCCCGAGGTAACTTTTTTTGTTCGGTTTGTTCTGTTGTTTTTAAATTCTCGATCCTGCCGTCATGAAAAAAAAGTATCATTTTTGAGCCATTTAACGTGGGAGTTTTGACATTTCGACCTAGTCGACATTAGGAGCCATTGGTACCGGAGTGTTTCACCTCCGCACTCATCGACACATTTGGAGGAATTAACCTGGGAGATTTCACATTTTATCCAGTGACATTTGTAGCCAAAATGTTAGATATTTCGCATGTGATTTATTAACATTTTGAGCCATTAAACTTGAAATTTTATGTCTGACCCATCGACATTTAGAGCTATTAACCCTTGAGGATTTTTGGATTTGACCCATAGACAGTTTGAGGCCTCGGTGGAGGAGTTTTCATATTGACCTCACCACATTTAAGTCCTTGACCTTGGAGCTTTCATATTTTACCCATCGACATTTGGAGCCGTTATATAATCTGTTCAGTCAATTTTTAGAGCTGTTAGCGTTGGTTTTGCGAACTATTTATCCATAAATCAATCAACGCTAAACCTTCAAGCCGGTGATTTTTGGCGTGTTAGTGCATCAGATTTAACAACTCGTGGATCTACCAGCCTTGAGATTTATCAATTGTTGAATTCGTCAAATCTTGAATCGTTCACTTCTTAGGTATTGTCAATAGTTGGATGTATTGGCTTTGGTTTTAGTGCCATTGAATGCGTCGGGTATTGATCTGAGAGTGAGCTGTGCGCCAGGAAACTTAAAACTGCTAGCGAAACGTGTTTATGAATCTTACTGTGGTTTGGTCTCTTGCAGAATTATATAATGCTCAGGCTGCTTTTCATGAGTTAACATCTGTGGCCATATAATTGCGCGTAAATGCGCATTCTGCGGGCGAGCGCGCACACGTGTGTGTGTGTGTGTGTGTGTGTGTGTGTGTGTGTGTGTGTGTGTGCGCGCGCGTGTGTGCGTGTGTGTGTGTGTGTGTGTGTGTGTGTGTGTGTGTGTGTGTGTGTGTGTAACACACACACACACACACACACACACACACACACACACACACACACAGCCAGACAGACAGACAGACCGACAGACAAACAAACAGAGACAGACAGACAGACAGACAGAGATAGAAAGAGCGACTTTGACGTAGTAGCTGTTTAGTTCAACGACCTGATTTTCCAACTGTTCCAGAAATCTGCGCGCTGGATGTATGTAATTTAATACTCAGTCCGTGCTCAGAGTCTGCTTTTCCTTTAACAGAACCTTCGTTTCTCCTACGAATTCTTCCCATTCAACAATACGGCAACAGAACTCTACCTGGCACCTCTTCAGTCTACCACTTCCTGGTGGCCACTATGACAACGATACGTTGTATGCAAAGGTGTCCGTCATTGTTCCAGAGCGCACGGGTACGATGACAATCAGCGGGTGCCATAATGTCCCTCATATTTTTTTGTCTGTTTTTCCTCCTAGCTTTCTTTTCTTAGCGTTTTGTTTCTGTTGTTTATTAAGTTCGTGTTTTGTTTTTTTTTTTTTTTTCTATTCGTTCGTGCATTTTGTTTCTCTTTCCTTTTAATTTTTTTTCTTTCTTGCTTTCTTCTTTCGAGTCTTCGTCATCTTTGTTGTTATTACCCTTGTCGTTTACCTCTTCGTTCGTGTACACCATCTTTCACATTTTTTTTTTTTTTTGTACTATCGTTTTGGCATTGTTTTTTTTTTTTTGTTGTTTTTTTTTTTTTTTTTTTGTGTGAAGGCAACAACAAGATATTGTGATTTGTCCACTTACGATTATTATTCTTCATTATCATCATCATCATCATCATCGTCGCTCGTCGTCGTCGTCATTGATCAACATCATTATCATCATCATCATTATCATAGTCATCATCATCATTGTTGTTATCATCATCATCGTCATCATTATTATCGTTATTATTTTTGTATAATTATTGTCATCATCATCATCATCATCATCATCATCATCATTAGCAGCAGCAGCAGCAGCAGCACCACCACCACACCATCATCATCATCATCATCATCATCATCACTATAATTATAATCATCATCATGATCAGTATCATCACCATCATTGTCGCGGTCCTTGTGGGGATGTGGTGTATATGGGGTGAATATGTTTTCTCCCACAAGTCTCTCCTCTCAACTTGGAGACACTCACAAGGATGGATACAATTCAAATAAATAAAAAGGACATTTTTATTAACCTAACGATGAATGATATGATTATGAACGTCGTGTGGATGAGAGTAGGATGATTTGATGAAAATGAGTGATGATGAATTTACAAAATACGCCGACAATGATTTGAAATAAATAAAATCACAAACTTGCGCCCAACGTTTCATTCACGCCACTCACAAATTTACAATGTATCTATGTGCGTGTGTGCTGCATAATTTTCGTGACACATTCTCTCCCTGCGTATCTGTTCTTCGAAGCCCGTTGTCGTGGTCACCGTGCCTTGAGATCTCCGTTATCCACACTGGAATTCTTTAAGCACTGTCCACGTTACTTTACAATTTTGCCGTTCTACTATCATATACGCATTTGTTGCTGCACAGTTAATACGATAGTCAATGCGCTTCGATGATCTTCCTGTCGAATCGTTTGTTCGCTGAACGTCTTCAGACAAAGATAAACTTGACTTCTTCGTTTTCTTCTTGAGCACCGATATAATTACAAATAAAATCTACCGGCGCGAAACACAATTATTATCTGTCTGTCCTTTTCGTTTCCTTCTGAAGCACCGATATAATTAAGAAACACAATATTACGGCACAAACACGAATATTAGCACACGGCTTACAGCACTGCCGTACGGTCTGGTTACTTGTCTGATGATGATTTTAACGTCAATAAAAGAATCACATGTCGAGGATAATATAGACGATGTTTGTGTGACGAGACGGGTATGAGTGGTAGGTGGGTCCTCTAGGGGAAGGACTTGGGATAATTTCTCTATGAGAATTATCTTACATTTCACCTACACCCTCTCTCTTACTAGTGGTGGAAGGAGCAACTTTCCGGTACTAGTCATCAAAGAAATTTTTATTTGTTCCGGGTATTGATAAAATACAGAAGAATGGCTCTGAGATAATTTTCCTTAGGCTTGTACTCTTAATTAAAAGTACTTATAGCTCCGAGATACAGAATTGAAGAGAGAAGTTCAAAACATTCAACATTCGATTGAACAACAGGGAACTGACACAAGTTAAGTGCACTTTCACACATCAACTTTTATTACTTATACATAGATAAGAAATGGCGTGACACTTCCATAGGCTGTGTTTCAGTTCTCATTGGACTACCACAATGAGGGCCCTTCCTCACTCCTACTTTACTCGCTTGCACTCTGTGCAGCAAGCTTAAGTTGGCATACAGGGGTTCTGTCTAAGTTACGCTGAATGTATATGGTATTATACATCCACCCCACTTGCGATACCCAGTATTGTAGCCAGGGTGGTACTCATAGACAGGTTCTCACTGTTTCATCATAAAGTGAGGGTAAGGGTCTGATGGTTTGAGTCCAGGTGGTAAGCAAACTTAGCTTTGCTTCGGAGAAGACAGTTGTTCTCTCCTGTGGCTGGTGACTGCCCCACTGGTGTAGACTTGTTGTCTGGTGTCGCCCTGGTTTCCGTGAAGAAGTCCCAGCTTCTGGTTCAGTCGCAATGTGTAGCGTGACCAGGATCCCAGTTCTGCGATAAAGAGAACTTGATCTGTAGATGAGAATCTGGTGGCTGGTCTGTCGAGTGCGCACATTTACCCTTTTCCTCTTTCTTTCAGAGAGGGTGTGAGACTCAGCCAGCAAAGTTTTCTCTATGGTAGAGTTTCTGCTATAACTATTAACCTCCACTTTTGTTTAATGGTTAAGTTAAGCTTACAAAAGGGTAGGAGACAGTAATACAATGTTACAGTGTTAGTTATACAACTCTTCCTGGTTTCATATGAATTAAATCACACTGACTTGGGCTATGCTTAGTCCAAGTACACATGAGGTGTAGACTTAAAAGTCACACACTACAAATCATTCCAATAATCACCAGTATTTATAAATCAGAGTAGCAGTTTTTACCTAGCACAGGCATACTGTTTTCCTGATCAAAATTAGTCATTGAATTATTATCTTAACAGACAGAGTTGCACATTGACAAAGTCAGGGTGCACACAAAGAATAGTGGTCAGATTGTTAACAAAGAATCAAAACCACCGGAGAGAGAGCTTTTGCCATAGGATGGCAAGCAAACTACTGCACAGAATAATCATTCATCAGTTTGATAAATGGCGCTAAGCATTTGTACAAAGTTACAATGTTAACACACACAGCATATGTAAAATCAATACATAGATTTTGAAAAATGTAAAACAGAGTTCCAACTCACTTTTCCTGGGAATGAGCAGGGAATGACTTGAGATCAAGGAGTTTACCAAGAGTGGACTAGGCTTCTCTGTCCCTTTGTCTTCCTCTGCTCTTGTCTACAGGCAGTCCTGAGGGGTCAGTGAAGTTGCGCCTGTGTGTGTCTGCTATATGAATCTCTCGCTTGCCGAATCAAATTTCGACAAACTGTCATTCACCCATCAGGGGTGAGAGGGGGAGGGATTTAGTCTAGTCACCAATCGCCTCGGAAATTGTTTGATCCTAATCGGCACGGGATAATTTATGCATCCGTATAGCTGGCCGTTGAGCCCCAGTTAATTTTATGCGTCCGCATAGGTGTTCGCGAGGACGGGGACCGTAGGTATGAAAGGGAGGGGGGGGTGGAGGTGGTGGTGGTGGAGAGCGCGGCAACATGCCTTGTGTCGCGGGGTAGAGAGGAGGGGGGAGTGTGGGGGGTGAGACGGGCTATTGTTAGAACGCACATCCCACGCTGCGTAGTATCGCACGGCATGGGGAGGAAGGGTTGACAGGGGGGAAGGGAGATAGGCTGCTAAGCACGAAAGGCAAGGCGGCACGTATTTACCGTGACGCAATTTTTTTCCTGTGGCACTGATCGTGTCAGTCGGGCCTTTCCTAACTGTCTGCACTTTCGCACTGTCCTAAGCAAAAAAAAAGGGGAGGGGAAGGTGGGGTTGGGAGGGGAGAGTGGGCACAGATTTGAAATCTATTCTGGGGTTTGATGTTTTAGTGGGCCGATCGATGGTGTTGTCAAGCATCACGTCACAGTTTGCTTGATGAGTTTGAAGAATTTCTTCGAGGTAGGGCTTAATGGATTGATGTGGTGAATGTTATCAAAGGATCAAAATAGGTCGAAGGATAAATAAGGTGGAGTTCCAAAACAGGTGGGTGGGGTCAAATTAAGTGGGTGGATCAATTTAGGTGGGTGGATCAATTAAGGTGGAGTCTGCAACAAAATTAATATCTTCTTTTTAATGACCGAGCCTGGCCAATCATAAAATACAATTGCTCATGCACACACACGCACTTACATCAACACTATATCCCTAATGTGGCTCCATTCAAGCTTAGTTCATAATCTGAAATAAATAGAAACGATGTTAGTAAAATGGTATGGCAGGTTCAGGCAGGCAGCCTCACGCCTCTGCGCCCAGGAATCCTGTAAACAACACAACACGGATGATAGCAGCCATCGCCCAGCGTCCTCGATTACCCTGCACATCGATAGGATTGGTAACTGTTCTACAAGATCGATACTAACCACAGAGGCTCCCTACAGTCAACCACTACTAGGTCCGACAGTCGATATCCCTGTGACGTTTGGCCAACGACAATTTAGATCTCCAAGTGAACGCAATACAATGTTTTTAACCAATCGAAAATCTTTAATTTCAACTTGTCGCCTTGCCAACTTGTTACCGTGCTAGAATAAGTCGCAGACGATGACGCGATCGCGATGACGCAACTTTAAAACGTGTGCCGATTACGTCGCACTTCCGTGTTCTAAAACGAAACCAAAACAATACGGAATAAAAATAGTATCATAACACTATCAAGGCCGTATGAACGTGACAATCATCATCATCATCATCATCATTCTCATGATGTTGGTGTAGTTTTGGTGTTAGAGATTCTATTGTGTTACATCCAACATTCAGACATGATTATTTCAGGCCTTGGTGCATGCATGTGCAACTGACCCTTTTGCAAAGAAAAGACTCTTTCAAGTAACTTCTATCCTCAAAGACTCGATACAGTCTCTTGGTTACACTTTGCACGGTTTATTTGTCCCCGTACAGATCTCTCCGACCAAACACAGATGTGGACCCAGGGGACTGGACCACATGGGTACGGGTGAAGAAGTATCCTGCGCAGGGTATTGTGCAGGTGGACTTTGGTCTGCCCGTGGAGGGGTCCCTGGCCAGCTTCTCCTCCTTCAACCTGAAAATAGCGTACACACAGCCCAGAACAGTTCTGTATCGCTCCGTTTACAACGTGGTTGTAAGTAGCCCGACTCTCCCTCGGTTGCTGTCGTTGGTCTCTGCCCGCCTGTCATGTGTGTGTGTGTGTGTGTGTGTGTGTGTGTGTGTGTGTGTGTGTGTGTGTGCGTGCGTGCGTGCGCGCGCGTGTGTGTTTTAGTGTTAGTGTGTGTGTGTGTGTGTGTGTGTGTGTGTGTGTGTGTGTGTGTGTGTGAGTGAGTGTTATTTTCTGTTTGATGGTTTGTGTTCTTGTTAAGTCAGTTGTCTTCTATTTGTTTGTTTGTTTGTTTGTGCTTTAATACATTGATAAACTACCAGTGTTGATTGCCCTGGATTCAGTGCTCTTCGCGTGAAGTGATGAGACATTGTGCTGGTTTTCCATTCACTTCAGTGAATGAAGCAAAAGTCTGGCACTTGAGAGTGTCTTGAAAAAAAAGTTCTTGCTGACTAGCAACAGAAGGAAAGACACCAGGGCGCCCAGCTAGTGGGCTAGGTAGCGCTATGTTCCATTTACTCGTTCATCCAAAGATATCTTCGGTTCATCTATGCTATTTCATTGCCGGGTGCTCTCGTCTTCCACGCCCTCACAACGGCATTGCTCTTACGCAGATCATTTTTGCGCGCGCGCGCGCACCCCCCCCCCCCCCCCCCCCCCCCCCACACACACACACACACACACACACACCACCCCCCCCACACACACACGTACGTTAAAACCTGACTCTGTGTCACCAGTCTTCCCCGAGAGCCTGTAGCACATCTCTGGCTTGCAAGCCGGCCAGTGCCGAAAAATGCTTCAAAAGAATGTCTCAGCTGGAATTTGACCCAACGACCTCCCAACCTGCAGCCTGCGACGCTAGCTTTTGCTCCAAAGCGGCGAATGTCTCAGGTAACTTTCACTGTGTGCAGAAAACCCGTATCAACTACAGGCACGCAGACATCAGACGGAAGCACACGAGGAGTTATCTCTCTTGGCTACTTTCGGTAGAAAGTAACACCGCTCTACTTCTCTCAGCCATCGGAGGCTCGTCAAAGGAAACAGTGTAACCATTTATCTTCTTCAGACTAGTCTTCTTCTCTTCAGCACTCGACAAAGGAATAAAGATGATAGCATCATTGTCACAAAAATGATGGTGGAAAGGTGTTTATTTTGGAGAAAAAAAATGGTCTTTTTCTGTAATCTGTAAAGAAATACAAACTTGCAGATTGTAAAGTTTAAGTTCGTTTTAGATCAATTAGTTTCTGAACTGGCATGCACTGGGTACTTTTCCACACTACTTCTTTTGAATTTAAGATTAGCGTCGGCAGAAACTGCAAATTAATTGTCAAAGTGTATTGACATCAAGGTGCAGGAAGAAAAAAAGGAAAAATATTTCAATATACACAGGTTATGTCTGGCACCTCACACAATACATCCACAACCTTTCAATTCCACAGACTCGGTCGAAGACTAGGAATTTCATTATATTGTATTTATTTCATTATTATTATTATATTATTATTATTTATTATTATTATTATTATTATTATCATTATCATTATTATTATTAACATCATCATCATCATCATCATTATTATTATTTTATTTCGTTGGGGGGGGGGGGGGGGGGGGGGGGGGGGGGACATCAATGTTAAAGGAAAGTGTTCGCATGTTTTCTCCTTATTCTGGTCAACTCTTTCAGTTGACAACAGTCATCACTGAAATAAAGTGAAACTAGTAATAATTGGTATAGGCCATGACTTGAGTCTCTGACTTTACACACACGTGTGTGTGTGTGTGTGTGTGTGTGTGTGTGTGTGTGTGTGTGTGTGTGTGTGTGAAAGGGTTCAGAGACAACGGGAAGCTACAACTTCTCCAGTGTCCCGTCTGGAACTTACCAAATTATCGTAAGTATTGGTATGTAAGCCAGCACATGTCCGTAACCGTGCTACACTGACTGTTGGCAGTTTTTGAGTTCTCAGCGTTTGACTTATATATATACGAGTTGTCACTTCGTTCATGTTTGCTTGCGCGCGCGCATCTCTCTCTCTCTCTCTCTCTCTCTCTCTCTCTCTCTCTCTCTCTCTCTCTCTCTATATATATATATATATATATATATATATATATATATACATTATACATATATATGTACACATGTGTGTATATCACACACACACACACACGCACGCACGCACGCACGCACGCGCGCGCGCGCGCACGCACGCACGCACGCACGCACACACACACACACACACACACACACACACACACACACTCAAAACAACCATAGCCAAATGAAATTCTTCAAAACTAACTATGGGATTATAGACAGGAAGGTACGCAGTGAAGTAGCTCCCGTGTTTCAGGTCTATCCTCAAGATCTGGGCTGTCAGTGCTGGAAAAGGCACCCCCTCATCGGCAAGGACTGTGGGGAAAACTGCGAATGGTCATTCTCTGAAAAGTTTAGCTTTACAAGTAAGTTCCGTTTGTTTTTTTTGTATTTTTTTTTTTTTTCTAGTTTCATGTCTTCATGAGTAGCGCCGTGTTTTTCGATTAGTGGCATCAGTTCAATCCCGTGCTGCCTTTCCCAACGGCCTCGTTTTCATTCAACAAAGTCCATTTTGTGCCGAATATGAGAAAGGAAGTGAATATTCGTTGTTCGTTGTCATTGTCCTGGGTGTTGTTTGTTTGTTTAATCTGTAGAAGACATAAGAGGTCGTAATACATCGTGTTTTTGTCCTGTAATCTGTTTGTCCGGATTGTCTCGCGGAACCAATGGCATACCTTATTAAAACTTTGCTTCAGTTTATTCCTTCAGTCATCTCGCTTTGAAACTGTCAATTTAATCACTCGTTTGTACGAATATATACAGATGGAAGCACACTGGTTTAATTCAGATTATCCGACAGTTCTGGTGATGTTACCCCCAGTGTTCGCTCCGTTCACTGGTTACCCCGTCGAACGAAGGAAAAGTAACTCTCTCTTTCATGCGTTCTATTGAGAGAAAAAAAAAAGATACACCCGAATGTGCGGGTAGGACCATGGCCCTCGAAAATGATTTTGCGGGAGCCACGGTAGGACCCAGAGAAGTGCTGTCCTCAACTGCCGAACAAACCAAACCGGCTGGCAGCAGTCCTGCACCGTCCTTGGAAGCCTGTGCTGTGTTCACATAGGGTGCAGACACAGGGCATGCCATTAATAAGACAATCAAGGGACATAATTGCTCTGTGGCACATGCTCTTGTGTAATGGCCACTGGATGTGACACGACAGAACCTCCACGGGAGCGTTCCCATGGTGTACCAGCCCATGACTACAGAGCCCACCGGAAAAAAAAAAAAACGTCCATCAAACAACTGCCGTGTGCATCCCGTAGTCTCACACTTTGCTGTTCCGCCGACGTGTGAAGATACCGTACTGGCCACCTGCACGTGTGATTCGTCAGTCTGTGCAGGTTGTCTTGTAATCCGTGTTCATTGCGGACACAAGGTCCTTTCTTTCACGGTGTAACTGTATTGGCGAATTCAATATGCTTCTCCTGTTGGCTCCGTCCATCTGCTACTGTCTCTGTTTTTCTGTTCGTTACGCAGTCGGCCACGTGCCAAGTGTGTACGTAGTGTGTGTGTGTGTGTGTGTGTGTGTGTGTGTGTGTGTGTGTGTGTGTAGTATGTGTGCATGCGTTCCTGCGTGTTTGTGTGTGTGTGTGTGTGTGTGTGTGTGTGTGTGTGCGTGTGTGTGTGTGTGTGTGTGTGTGTGTGTGTGTGTGTGTGTGTGTGTGTGTGTGTGTGTTTGTATATGCATGCGTGCGGGCGTGCATGCGTGTGTGTGTGTGTGTGCGTGCTTGTGTGTGCGCGCGCGCACGTGCGTTTTGTGTGTATGCTTTTGGATAGTGTAGAGAGGGACGGACGGGAGGTGGGTGCACATCTTAGTTTATTCTGTAGCTGCTTTCACGTGTTTTTTATCTTCGTTGCTAAGAAGCTGAGTCTGTTATGTTGTTGCTTTTCATATACTTTATCTTCGTTGCCAAGAAGCTGAGTCTGTTATGTTGTTGCTTTCATCATATACTTTATCTTCGTTGCTAAGAAGCTGAGTCTGTTATGTTGTTGCTTTTCATATACTTTATCTTCGTTGCCAAGAAGCTGAGTCTGTTATGTTGTTGCTTTTCATGTACTTTATCTTCGTTGCCAAGAAGCTGAGTCTGTTATGTTGTAGCTTTTCATGTACTTTATCTTCGTTGCCAAGAAGCTGAGTCTGTTATATGTTGTTGCTTTTCATATACTTTATCTTCGTTGCTAAGAAGCTGAGTCTGTTATTGTTGCTTTTTTCGTATGCTTTATCTTCGTTGCCAAGAAGCTGAAATTGTTATGTTGTTGCTTTTTTTTCATATACTTTATCTTCGTTGCTAAGAAGCTGAAATTGTTATGTTGTTGCTTTTTTCATATACTTTATCTTCGTTGCCAAGAAGCTGAGTCTGTTATGTTGTTGCTTTTTCATATGCTTTATCTTCGTTGCTAAGAAGCCGAGTCTGTTATGTTGTTGCTTTTCATATACTTTATCTTCATTGCCAAGAAGCCGAGTCTGTTATGTTGTTGCTTTTTCATATACTTTATCTTCGTTGCCAAGAAGCTGAGTCTGTTATGTTGTTGGTTTACATATACTTTATCTTCGTTGCCAAGAAGCTGAGTCTGTTATGTTGTTGCTTTCTTCATATACTTTATCTTCGTTGCTAAGAAGCTGAGTCTGTTATGTTGTTGTTGCTTTTTTCATATACTTTATCTTCGTTGCTAAGAAGCTGAGTCTGTTATGTTGTTTGCTTTTTTCATATACTTTATCTTCGTTGCTAAGAAGCTGAGTCTGTTATGTTGTTGCTTTTCATAAACTTTATCTTCGTTGCTAAGAAGCTGAATCAAGCATTTACATTTGGGGAGCCGTTACTCATGAGGCTGATATTTCCAACTTGTTCGCTCTCGTTTTCTCTTTATTCTTCTCCATCGTCGCCGTTGTTGTTATCGTCGTCGTCCTCTTCGATCGTGTGCACCATCTCCAGCATTCACTTGTGTCTGCTGCTTTACTGCTCTTTTGGTATTCAGAACGTTGAGCTGTTGTTTGTTCGTTGTTTATCATTATCATAGTATTCGCCATCATCATCATCATCATCATCATCATCATCATCATCATCATCATCATCATCGTCGTCGTCGTCGTCGTCATCGTCATCATCATCATCATCATCATCATCATCATCATCTTTATTGTTTGCTATTATCATGTTTTGGGAGATGGTTTTGGTAGTGGTTCTGTTCTACGCATCGAAACACATTTCCAAATGCTGGGTGCATGCGTGTGCATCTGATAATTCATTATGCACCATAAAATAAGAAAGGAAGGCAGGAATTAAAAGATCCAAGGAAGGGAGTAAAGAAGAAAAGAAGGGAAGAGAGGAAAGAGGAGGGAAGGAAGGAAGGAGGAAGGAAGGAGGGGAAGGCAGGAAGGGGAGGAACAAAGTTTAATAAGAAGAAAAAACACGAAGGAAGGCAGCAGCAAAGACAGAAGGAAGGAAGGAAGAAATGCAAGAAGGAAATCATGAAGCCGGGCAGGCAGGAATGGAGGGAGGTAGATGGGGAGGAACAGAGAGAAGGAGAGACAGAGAGGAGAAGGAAAGAGAGAAAAAAAGAAAAGAAGGAAGGAAGGGAAATCAAACAAAACAAAAGAAATAAACTTTGAATAATGCCCCACCCCAAAAAAAAAGACGGGTTATTTTGTGAACTTTTTGCCGGTTTGTCTTCCCCCAAACAGGTCTCAAAGCAAACACAACTGTGGAGCCAAGGTACTGGACCACCAATGTGCGTGTGAGGAAGTATCCTGCGCAGGGTGTAGTGCAGGTGGACTTTAATTTACCTGTGGAGGGGTCTCTGGCAAACTTCTCCTCATTCGACGTGAAGATCATGTACAAACAGCCCAGACAAACTCTAAATAGCTCCGTTTTCATCGTGGTTGTAAGTAACAAAGCTCTTCCTCTGTTTCTGTTTTTGTGTACAGTTATGTGTCCTTCCCGCTGTGTGTGTGTGTGTGTGTGTGTGTGTGTGTGTGTGTGTGTGTGTGTGTGTGTGTGTGTGTGTGTGTGTGAGAGAGAGTGTGTGTTTTGCGTTTGTGTGTGTGTGTGTGTGTGTGTGTGTGTGTGTGTGTGTGTGTGTGTGTGTGCGTGTGAGTGCGTGCGTGCGTGTGTGTGTGTGTGTGTGTGTGTGTGTGTGTGTGTGTGTGTGTGTGTGTGTGTGTGTGTGTGTGTGTGTGTGTGTGAGAGAGAGTGTTAGTGTGTGTGTGTGTGTGTATGTGTAATAAGGCTCTCCCTCTGTTTTTGTTTTTGTTCCTGTCCGTCCTTCGTGTGTGTGTGTGTGTGTGTGTGTGTGTGTGTGTGTGTGTGTGTGTGTGTGTGTGTGTGTGTGTGTGTGTGTGTGTGTGTGTGTGACACTCTCTCTCTGTGTCTCTGTCTCTCTCTTTCTTTCTCTCTCTCTCTCTCTCTCTCTCTCTGAACGTGGTGTGAGTGTTTGACTGACTCTCTCTGTGTGTGGTCAAACGTATGTTGTTTCTATGTTTGCTTTTTTTTTTTCTTTACTTCATTTATAAATTGCTGATGTTGATTCCACTGGGTTCAATGCTCCTCATTCTGTTTGTTATATTCAGCTTGTGCGTAGCTCAGTTCCATGAAATTACCGAAGTCTTACTGTGTTCCGGAAAGTTCTTGCTGACTTGTAATAGAAAAAAAGAACACCAGAACACACAGCTAGTGTCTATTAGAGAAATTACACATTTTTTTCAAGTATATTTATCTATGTTATTTCACGTTAACTGTTCTCTCATCTTTCTCCCCCCCCCCCCCCCCTTCCGACACTGATATTGCTCCCAGGCCTCTCATTCTGCTTCCCCTCACCCCCCCTCCCTTCCCTTCACCCCTGTCACTCTTCCCCGACCTAGCCACACTCACTTCAGGCCCGTCCCGCCCCAGCCACAGAATCAGCGAGCCAGAGGGAGCAATCAGCATCAGATTATCATGACCTACTTCAGACGCTGGATTGCTGAGCAGTCAGTTCGGTTAGGTATAGTTTGTGGCTTTTTGTGCTGGTCCAGAATATGCAGGAAGCTTTCTACTAATTTCCTGCTTTGCCATCCCCCCTCCCCCCCCCCCCCCCCCCCCCCCCCCCCCCTACGCGTACACGTCCTCCCCCTCCATCCTTCCTTCCTTCCTTCCTTCCTTCCTCCCCCGCTCTTCCTCGCGCTACTGGTCACATGCCACAATAAGGGTTTTGCACTAAAACACTATATAATCCATGTAAGCGTTTTAAGGCCTACGATAAATTTGAGCCAGCATTTGATGTGAAACTGATAATTGATCAAAAGAACAACTCCCCCGCCATTTCTTTCCCTAGTTTTGGGGGATCTTCATCGAGGAAGTCACAAACAATCTTCAGATGCGTGACCTTCCCCTCAGTTGACACACATTTCAGGCCTTCGCACTCACCCGTGACCCTATCTTTGCGCCAGCTTCAGGAGCACAAAATAATCCCATTCCTTTGATTTTAAATCTGTGTGCTTGGATACATCTGGCTTGTATCTTGATGGCATTATGAAAGAAATGGAGGAAAATCAACTTTCAGACACGATGAAAGTTCTCAAAACAATGCAAATGCGCCAGTCTATAAATACTCAACTTCTTAAAGCAAGGCCTGGGCGCATTCATTTTTGATGTACAGCCACTAAATGACACGAGTAATTGCTTGTTAGTGGAGCTAGCTTCCGGAGGGCTTCACGTCCGTCCAACGACTATAGTAGCATTTTCAGCATCAAAAAGCGATATTAGCTGTTGTCCTCAGCAAAACACCTATGATCTTCGAGAAAAACAAAGCATTCACTACCCTGATGTGTACAAGTGTTTTCCAAGGGATCACAGGTGTTTTTTTTTTTCTGTTTTCCTGATCATGATAACGCCTGTCGCCATAAGGGTAAACAGGATAGACAGTTATTATCTGTCTATACTGTTTCCCCTTAGAGTGACAAGTTTCTTTTTCCTTATTTCCTTGTGGAAAAATATCTGTTGTCCTTGTTTTCTTCGGGAAAAAACAATATGTATGTATGTATATTGCAAGGAAAACGTCGTCAACATGGAAAATAGATATGATCGCTGTTTACACATGTCAAACGCAACGCACTGGTAGCAAAGGTAGATAGCGAAAAGATGGAAAACAGTTATTATCCTGAGGGGATCACGAGTATTTTGCTGAGAATGACATATTATTTCCTATCTTTTTTTTATGTTTAAATTAAGCATGATATTTTTATAGATAAAATTGTGAAAACTGCTGTGAACCTTACGAATAGCATGGATAATCGTTGTTTCCCTTGGAAAAGTGGGGTAAGCACATCTGATCCACAAGGAAAACGGCTTTTAGAGATGCAACCATTAAGTGGATGAACCTCGACTGTGTGAACCCAGTCTTCCCCATTGAACCCAAAGCACTCGCACCTCTGGCCGGAAAATCCTTTACATGAATGTCTGTTAGCTGGGAGGTGAACCCGCGACCCTTTGATCCACAGACCGCAACGCCAATACTTGTACCAGTGTTCAACGTGTGCCGCAGTAAAACGTACAAAAACGTTCATGTTTTACACTCAAACGATTGCATTGTTGGCCTGGTTGCAATCCTCTATACACAGGCCCCGAGGAGAGTTATCTTTCTTTGCCGCTGACGTTTCTGTAACTGGAAGGTAACGACGCAGTGCCCCTCTGTCACCGCGTTATTTTCAAGGGAAACAACTCAGCTGTTCACCTTTTCAAACGAGCTTTCTCAAACATGTAAATACGGACTGGGCGTTTGGGGAAATGTAAGGTAGTATCAGAGGTATACTTCATCTCTGGTGGTATGAGTATGGTCACAAAAACGAAGATGATATGATGTTTGTTGTGAAGAAATGTTCTGACTTTGTTTTTATTTCTGTAGGGACTTTCATTAGATGTGTGAACATGTAAATTGCAGTTAAGTGTTTTTTTGTTTTTCTTTGTTGTGTGTGTGTGTGTGTGTGTGTGTGTGTGTGTGTGTGTGTGTGTGTGTAACATGAATTACCTCTGAACTGGTATGTCTAGTCTAGTTTTCCACGCCATCTCCTTATGAGATTTTTTTTTTTTTTTTTTTTTTTTGCGGGGAGGACTGCGAACATAAAGACAAATTGTGTAAGAACCACGTTGCCATAAAGAAATGTCGAATGCTGGAATATATACTGATTGGTCCTTCGACCTGACACAATTCAACCACCTCCACCCTTCTCAAAACTCAGAGAAAGCACTGGGTATAACTTTTGCCCCAGACGCGTCAACTTAGATACCGAAAGGACGTGTTTGCATGCTTTCTACGTATTCAGGACACATTTATTCTCAAATTCAAATTCATAATGATCATTTGTAAATTTGTATATAATGTTGTGTCTCATAGTGTATATTGTCATTATTACAGACGTGTGTGTGTGTGTGTGTGTGTGTGTGTGTGTGTGTGTGTGTGTGTGTGTAGGGTTCAGAGACTGTTGGAAGTTACAACTTCTCCAATGTCCCAAACGGAACTTACCAAGCTGCTGTAAGTATTTATTTGTCAGCCAACAAATGTTTGTGACGGTGCTGTGCTGTGTTTTGGCTTTGGAGAGTAATCACTAGAAAAAATGCTGTGAATAAATATACGAGTAATTTCATGTGTGATTACACACACACACACACACACACACACACACACACACACACACACACACACACATGCGTTTTTACATAGAAGCGGGCGCGCGCGCGCGCGCGCACACACACACACACACACACACACACACACACACACACACACACACACACACACACACACACACACACACACACACACACACACATACACACACTCACATGCGCACGTGTACAAACGTGTGCACGCGCATGCACACATCTGTCTATGTATCTATCTGTCTATCTATCTATTTGTCTATCTATCTATCTATGTCTATCTATCTATCTATCTATCTATCTATCTATCTATCTATCTATCTATCTATCTATCTATCTGTGAGTGTGTGTTTATCTATTGTGTCTGTCTGTCTGTCTATCTATTATCTATCTATCTATCTATCTATCTATCTATCTATCTATCTATCTATCTATCTATCTATCTATCTATCTATATATCTATCTGTCTGTCTGTCTATCTATCTGTATGTGTGTGTGTGTGTGTGTGTGTGTGTGTGTGTGTGTGTGTGTGTGTGTGTGTGTGCGCGCGCGCGCGCGTGTGTGTGTTCGTTCCAGCAGAACGTCTCCAGCTTGCCATACGAAAACAGCAATTGTTGATCCAAAGGATCAGTGAAGTTAATGTTGACTTTCCTTTTTAGTGTTTTATTTATTTATTTATCCATTCATTTATTGATTGATTGATTTAACACCTGGAGCCTCCTCAATACCCTTGCTTCCACGTCGTTGATCCCGGTCACGTCTTGCACTGCCACACATTAGGTTCATATACATCACACACTCAGCAGCATCAGTCATAGGGAGTGATCACCATCAGGTTGTCGTCAGGAAACCCACCAGAGGAGACTGTGCACTGCTGCTGTGTCACTTCGGTGGTGTGTATTTGCTGTTTTGTGCCCACTTTACGTAGGACACCCCATGCCAAGCTTCCTAGCGCTTAGTGACCGAACCAGCGGGAGTGTGTATCCCTCTTCAATGGGGCTGTCGCCGGCTTAGGTGACTTCTTCAACAGGATGTATTTTTAATGGGGAGGTAGGGCAGGGAATGTTGCGTGTCTCTGCTGCCTGAGCGGAAACGCCAACTTCGTGACGGGGAATGGAGGGAAACAGTCCTTTTGGTCTGAAATTGTCTGCAATATTCTGCACGCGCTGATTTTTGTATGACGCACTGACGCCTGCAACAGAACACGCTCGCCATTGTTTGTTAACAGGAACAAGATGACCTCTCGTAGGTGCCGAACCAGGAACTATTGACACCGATATTTTTCCCACAGTACTAAGAGTTCTGGTCACAGCTACGAAATATGGTGATAGAAAAAATGGTTAAAATACAACCGAAGAAGAAGAAGTTCTCAATCTTGAGAAATCCAGACAGATGTGATATGAATTGAAATCTTTCAATATATTAGACCCCAATGCTCGGTTGCTTGCAATCGCCATGCGCAACGAAGGACAGCAGATAGAGTTGCCCCCCCCCCCCCCCCCCCCCCCCGCGCCACCCCCCCTCACCTTCCACCTTCCCGTATATGCAAAACACCACACAAACACACGCACGCACGCACGACGCACGCACGCACGCACGCATGCACGCACGCACGCACGCGCGCGCGCGCGCGCGCGCACACACACACACACACACACACACACACACACACACATGGCCGGGAAAATTCTCAAAGCGACATGGAAGAAATACTCCCCATGACACCTGTCTCGCCGCAGTTCTAACTGCCCCTGTCATAACTACGAACAAAACGACGAGAGAGAGAGAGAGAGAGAGAGAGAGAGAGAGAGAGAGAGAGAGAGAGAGAGAGAGAGAGAGAGAGAGGTGGGTGCACAAAAGGTGGGAAAGCACATGATAATAATAATAAATAATAATAATAATAATAAAAATAGTTGTAGTGGTGGTAAAAAATAATAATAATAATGATATTGATAATAATGATAATAATATTGATAATACTTGTACTGTGATAATAATCATATTGATAATACTAAATACTGTGACATTGATAAAGATAATGATGATGATGATAATAAGATAGAAGATAATGCAGAAAACAAAAATCTTTTAATACTTCGAAGCCATGGTTGTATATAGTTAAGGCTGAAGGAACGCCATGTAGTGGTTGGACTCCATTGTGTCAGGTTTCACCCCGGAACCTGGGCTGTCAGTGCTGGTCTACTCACACTCACACGGGCCGCAAGGACTGTCAAGGGCCGTGCAAATGGTCCTACTCCGACGTCTTTGACTTTACACGTAAGATCCTATCTTTTCTTCTAACTTGAAGTACAGATGTGCTGTTCCGTGCATTCCTGTATCTAATCTCTAGTTATCCTTCTGTGCTGGCATGCTCAGATAGAAACGCCACACAGCTTGTTTTCATATTAACCCACCGAGTTAAGGTTACCCCACTTTCCTGCGCTCAGTGGCTTTCTGTTGAACAAAGAATACGTTTAAAAATCATTCCTTTCTACGCTTTATATAACGTAATGGCCGGTACTCACTCTGATCCATCAGTCTGTATACATGGGTTTGTTGTTTCCGCTTCCTTTGCAGACTCGATCTCGCACTTACTGGGCTCTTTTGTTTTTCTTTTCCTGGGCAAAATCATAATATAGCTATGTCCCTCAAATCATTGTCGTCTGTAAAGCGTACTGCAACACACCGTTACTATTTCCAGTTCATTCAATGTGTTTTTATTACTGAGAGAGAGAGAGAGAGAGAGAGAGAGAGAGAGAGAGAGAGAGAGAGAGAGAGAGAGAGAGAGAGAGAGAGAGAGAGAGTTTTCTGGACCACACAATTACCTTTTTCAGTTGATTGAATTTATCTGTAACTTTGTGTGTGTGTGTGTGTGTGTGTGTGTGTGTGTGTGTGTGTGTGTGTGTGTGTGTGTGTGTGATCAATGTTCATTATACATATCATCATCCGTATATACATTGCCGTCACAAAGCATCTCTGTCTATCTGTCTGTCTGTCTGTCTGTCTCTCTCTCTCTCTCTCTCTCTCTCTCTCTCTCTCTCTCTCTCTCTCATCGTGGGTAAGTGGGGTAGATGCGGGTACTGCGTGCTCTGCGCATCTCTTCCCCTCCCTGCTTGTTCGACTGTAGCTCTTGGTATTAAAAACAGGAAGGATGCGTCGCTCACTCACGACCTAACGTGCTGTCGCCGGTTCCAACAGCAAGTGAGCGTGACGATGGCTGGACACGGTGACAGAGATACTCTCAGAACTCGCCAGAGTTGAAAGAAACTTGGATCTGCCCTTTGTATAGGATCTGGATAACAGATCCGCACCAGAATATTGTGGCTGTGTCCCTGAAACCCCATACGAGCTCTCCAGTAGGTTTTGTGGAATCCTGCTTACGGATCCTGTCTTTCTGTCCAGATCAGCAGCCGAATCGACAGCATTCCTTCATGGGCTATGTTCTATGCTTGCGTTAAGTTTCCATTGCAAAAAAATCGTTTCATAGTTTGTGTGTGCTGTCTTGGAGACGGACCCTAATCTGCTCTTTGATTCGGATCCGAACTAACTTGTGAGAATGGCTTCAAAGTGGGGTGACTCGGATATTGAAACAAGAGCAAAGACAGTAGAACTACTTCGCCAAACGAAACAATCAACAAATTACAAAAGAAACACAACGTCTTTCGACCTGCTTGATCTTCTTCAGGCAAGACAGCAATTCCAGTTCCAAGAGATAAATGACAGTCTGTACGTTCTTCGTTTGCGTTGTTGTCTTGAATGTTATTTGTCTTGCCTGTAGAAGAGACCAAATAGGTCGAAAAGAGTTGCGTTTGTTTTGAGATTTGTTTATTCTTTAGGTTGGAGGCGAGGTGCTTCAGTCTTTGCGTTTGATTCAGTTTCCACACGCATCTCACTTTGAGACTTAATCTTTGATGAGTTTGTTCTTAGACCACGAGTCATGATCCCTACAAGTTTCGTAAAGATCGGGTCAGTAGTTTTGTGAAATCTTGCAGACAGACAGACAAACAGACAAGAAGAACAAAAACCCTTTGGCGTGTGATAAGATTATCGGCGGTTTTATATGTAGTACACGATTGTGCCACCATAAAATACCCGTACGAAAATGATGTCTTCGCATACAGTATCGTTGTTCAAGAGAACGTACAGGGAGTATGTATTTTGCCCCAAATCGTAAACAAGTGAAAACCAGCGTTGTGTGGTCTGTTACAGACTGGTCAATGATTTTTTTTTGACTGCAGGGCATTCTTTTCATTATTCTCTTGGGTGGAAGAAAACATTTCAAAACGTTTAGTTCTTTGGAGTTTTCAGAGATTCAGTCCTAATAGTTGCACTGTATTTAAATGCATCTGGTTGTTAATTAACTCTGGGCTCACATCGGTCTTTCGGTTTGGAGACTTGACTTAATAGTGTTGACGTGCAATCTTGGACTTCTAATGTGAACATAGGCTCGTTTCTAACACATGCTTACTGCTCGATTGGAAAAATGCAGTCTTGATGTTTCAGCGTGTACAAAGGTCCTGTTGTATCGTGCATTTTGCTGTTATGTGACCTTCGAGATCGGCATGGCTCCAAACAACATGACTTGACTTGGCCAGAAGCTAGACCACGGCATTTGTGGTGTTCCATAAAGAGAGATCTACCACCTACAAAGAAGGCAAGATCATCCGTAAGACCATGCACAACGCTATAAGATGGCAGCAGCAGCAGCAGCAGCATCCAGGTAATTACAACCAGAACGACCCGTCCCACAGTCTGACAAGGTCCGAGCAGATGGCAGTCTTCAGCCTGTGGGCAGACCATAATCACCTCAACCGTCTCTTGTTTAATACACCCAACATACCGGCCCGTCAGACCAGTGCCATTTTTTGTTGGTCTGGCAGCGTGACAAAACATCTGCTGCAAACGTGTCCTTTACAACAGAACCTCAGGAGTCGGAACTGGACAGTGGAGATACCGATGATGGTGAAGAAGCTCTTCGACAGCCTGGTGAACTCATGCACATTGCAACCTATGAGCAGAAGACTGGCGAGTCCAATGGACAAAAAGAAGTAAAGAGATGTTCAGTTCTGTGGATGCTTATTCGTCTTTAAATGACACCCCCCTGTCCATCCCATTCCTCCCACTTTCTCCCCCCACCCATCTCCTTTTCCTTGCATAATGTGTCGTGTAGACCGTGTTCTCTTGGAAACAACACTGTCTTGTTTCAGGGAGTGCAGTCGGTAGACGAGAAGAGAGTGAGGGCTCACCCAGACCAGAATCATCAAAGGGCTCTTCTGAATCTCGTCAAGGTTCGCGATTCAATGCAAGAAGAACGATTGCCTGCCCGATATTATCATTTCATTGTCTGTGGGGAGCTGATACCACTCTCACGTCCCAGTCATTGTGAAATCTCTCTCTGTCTCTGTCTCTGTCTGTCTGTCTGGTTTTCTGTCTGTCTCTTTCTCTCTCTGTCTCCTTATTTCTGCCTGCTCTCTCTGTGTCTCTGTCTGTCTCGCGTTCTTTCTGATCACACACACACACACACACACACACACACACACACACACACACACACACACACGTATATCTATCTATCTATCTATCTATCTATCTATCTATCTATCTATCTATCTATCTATCTATCTATCTATCTATCTATCTATCTATCTATCTATCTATCTATCTATCTACATATGTAAAGTCGTGCATGTGCATATGCCGGACATGCACGTGTGTGTGAGTGTGTGTGAACTTAAATTTTATGCAGTCACAGACATGAAAACAGCATATTGGGCTGGTACACCCATTCGGATTATTCTGTCGTGGTACATTGGGTATTCCGTTTAACTGACATTGACTATCCTGTTTATGCCAGTGGAATCCCAGCACTTATCCGCTACTTTATTGATTCCAGAAAGACCTGGTCAGCTTTTATTGTTATTATCTCGCGTTTAAAGAAAACCTTCGCAACAATCACTTCTTTGGTGTATCCTGATAGTACATCATAGTAACCATTGCATTGTGTGTTCAGATGGAACTGGTTGGTTATGAACATTGGCTTTATGTTGGCGTTTTTAGTTTCAGGACTTGGCGTGATTTCGATTCGCAATCATGGTAAGATAAATATGTACATAGCTCCGTTTGTAACGTGCTGATGCTGACTTCCGTGGTCGCCTGTGCGCTAAACAACGTGACATGATTTGGCTAGAAGATACTGGTCCCACGGCATTATAATGCTTCATAAAGGGAGGTCCGCCACCTGCAAAGAAGGCAAGATATCCTTATGACTAAGCAACGATCAGGATGGCGGCAGCAGCAGCAGCAGCAGCAGCAGCAGCAGCAGCAGCAGCAGCAACATCCATGTACCAACCAGAACGACTCAGACCACTTGCAGGCAAGGCCCGAGCAGATGGCAGTCTTCAGACTGTGGGCAGGTGGCAATGGCCGCCACCATCATTTTCTTTTAATGTGTAGATCCAAGTTCCATATTGACCAGTCAGACAAGCACCCTACTTGGTCTGGCGGCATGACGTCACACACTCTGCAGCGGAGGATGTCCCCCTGCGGCTCTAGACCTTCAGGCGGCCAGACCTGGACATTGGAGACACCTGGTGCAGGGTGAGGAAAACTTGCTTCTTCGGTAACCTGCCTGACCTAGGACGGGCTGGCAACCTTTGACACTGGCCTGTTCTGCTGAAAGTTCGAGTAGAGGAAGTGAAGATATAACAATAACATGCGACTGTTCCTTCCATACTTTATTCGCTCTAAGGTGCACCCCTCCCCCCCTCCCTCACACCAAAATACTGTTTTCGCTCACACCCACCCATCATCCACGCAGCCCAACGTACCGCCTTCCTTATAAGAATGCTACGCTCCATTGCAGGCCAACGCTGTCTTGTTTCAGGATTAGCAGAGAATGGACCGTCAGATTCCCGTGGTTATGGCTGGCTGCTCTTCTTTCAGTGGTCTGTGTCATTGCTTTGATCTTTGTGGCTTGGCGTTTGGTGAGACGACGGCGGCAAAACAAGGTGATGTGTGTGTGTGTGTGTGTGTGTGTGTGTGTGTGTGTGTGTGTGTGTGTGCGCGCGCGCGTGTGCGTGCGTGCGTGTGTGTGTGTGTGTGTGTGTGTGTGTGTGTGTGTGTGTGTGTGTGTGTGTGTGTGTGTGTGAGAGAGAGAGAGAGAGAGAGAGAGAGTGAGACTCTGTGTGTGTGTGTGTGTGTGTGTGTGTGTGTGTGTGTGTGTGTGTGTGTGTTGTTGTTGTTTTCTCTTCTTCTTCAGTTTAGCGTCTTCCCCCACTAAAAGTGATATCAGACGATGTGAGTGTGTGTGAGTGTGCGCGCACGCATGCGTGTGTGTGTAGGTGTGTGCGTGCGTGTGTGTGTGTGTGTGTGTGTGTGTGTGTGTGTGTGTGCGCGTGTGTGTGTGTGCGTGTGTGTGCGTGCGTGTGTGTGTGTCTGTGTCTGTGTGAACATGTGCATGCCTGTATGATTCAATTACAATAACAAATAAAGCAACCCCCCCCCCCCCCCCCCCGCACCTCAGGAAAACATTAAAGTGAAAAAAAAATCCAGTTACACAATATGTTAAACTTTAGAGAGAGCGTCCAATGACCACTTTGTCAGTTCTTGAGCACTGTCAATCATATTTGGATATGTAGTACGATGCAGGTCAATTAATGTGTAGGACGAACGGTTAACCACTCAAAAAAAAAATGTTAAACAAATTTAAAGATAAATACCAACTGAACTACGTGACAAACTTTTGCAAATTCTGTAAAGATAAAACCAGTCATTTAATAATCTAGATAGAGACAGGGAACCGGATCCATCA
>JADBJO010000074.1:934883-937383 GCA_016801955.1 Conus betulinus
ACCATTGGTCTTCTTCAGGCAGGACAAATAACATTCATGCGATTGAAAACAAAAGGATACGTCCCTGTTTGTTCGTCCTTTGTTTTTTGTTCTGCCTGAAGAAGACCGACAGGTCGAAACGCGTTACGTCTGTTTAACAACTCGTTTGTTCCGTGCGTTTGGCGGTGTAGTAATTCGACTTTTGCTGTCGTGTTTCAATTTCCACCTGCAGTCACTCCACTTAGAAACCTACCGCTTGGAATGTTAACGAGGTGTGACGCTGCGCTTAGAAATAATCGAAAAGCTTATTAAAACTCATGTGGTATCTGAAATTACTTCCTCCTGTACCAAAATGCTAGATGTTGGAAGCTTTGGCTTTGGAAATGTGTCAAAATCAGAGACGTGAAATATCGGCAAACCACGATGATGCTCCCTCTACTCGAGGCTTTACCAAACGACATCGACTCATTTTGTTTCACTGTCATCAACTGATCAGGGAGACACCACAACGTGTTGACTGGCCCATATGCGCTGCGCCACGCCGGCTAAGCCATCAGACAGAGATTGCAGCTTAACGGACGAATAACGAAGTGAATTCATATAAAAGGGAAGAGTTGCGAAAAATGGCTCAAGGACTAAGTTATCTTTATACCTGACCTAAACATCAGCTCAATGCGTCGGTCAGACCTTGAAAACCTGGATTACTTAAAGATTGAAGCACCCGTAGACTTATCTGGTTATGTCAGTCTACTCGACTGCTGCTAGAAAAAAAAAAAAAACAACTAGAGCAACGGTAGAATTACTGGGCCGACTGTTCTACCGTCAGACTAGAGTGTTGGCACCACACTTCAGTGTAAACCAATTAACAAGCTGAATTGATCCCAGATTTACCTGAATCGGTTTCAGGATGCTGAGGGTATTTCATTTAGCGTGCCACAGAGTAAGCAGCTTGCTCTGAATCTGATAGAGCTGAAAACTTCGTGGTTGAAATCTTTGGGTGGAACAACATCATTCCTCATTGCACAAATGAACCTAAGCAGTCATGTTCACCCGTTGTTTTAAATGACGCGGGGAACGGCAGAATGAAGCGCCGGCAGGCAGCTCTTCAGTTGGCTCTACCCAGGTAGAGCCCGTTTGTGTGGCCACAACGAGAGCGTGGATGGTAGAGCGCTAAGAGCTTAGTCTCTAGCCGAGGACAGGCGCTGTATAGTAGTAGTAGTAGTAGTAGTAGTAGTAGTAGTAGTAGTAGTAGTAGTAGTAGTAGTAGTAGTAGTAGTAGTGGTGGTGGTGGTGGTGGTGTAGTAGTGGTGGTGGTGGTGGTGGTGGTGGTAGTAGTAGTAGTAGTACTACTACTACTACTACTACTACTACTACTACTACTACTATAGTAATAATAATGATGTTGATGATGATGATACTACTACTTCTACCACTACTGATCACAACAATAATAATAGTAATAATAATAACAACAGCAACACCAATAATTGTAATAACAACAACAATAATAGTAATAAAATGATAATAATAATAATATATAGTGATAATAATAATGATGATAATAATAATAGTAATAATAATAATAAAGATATTAAATGTGAGATAAGACGGAACTTCTTTACTAACAACGCATATCACTTTCGCGATTTCCAATAGAAGAAAACCAGTAGTTCTAACTTGCTGGTTTGTTTGTTTGTTTTTTTGTCATTGCAGGTGCCCTTACCTCTGAAAGGCAACGTGGAAGCCCTAGCTCTAGGCCAGGAATGGCTGACAGCTGTGAGGGATTCCTGCACTTTCGAACGCCTTCACCCAGACTGGTTTGAACGCAAGTTCGGCACACCGGTAGTAGAGTCGCTGCCACCCCTTCCAAACAAGCTCCTCAGCCTCAAGGACTCGAGAGATTCCGGCATTGGGGAACTGAGAGATCAAAGCAGCAGCCTGCAACGCCGCTCTTCCTCTGTGTCCACTCGCGCTTGGCCGTCTGGGGAAAGCCCTAGCCCCGACCAGACCAAGGAAAACCGAGATCATAGAGACTTCATCGCCCCGTCTGTGTTTCTGTCAGATGGAGAGAGCGCCATCACTGCTCATTCTCGGATTACATGACGACGGAGAGGCCTCCAGAAATCGACGGAGGTTCCACTTACACGGAACAGTTCCGCAAACTGAACGAGCGGTATGAGCAGGAGCTGCGGAGACAGGAAGACAGGATTCCAGAGGGGGGTTCGTCTGCTGTGACAGAGGAGAAAGGTGATGAGGAAATGTATCTGTTCCCACGAGAGTTTCCAGGAAGACCTGCGTGTCGGTGTGGACTCGGACTGTTCGAGTCTGTCTTCTGCACAGAGTGTGTAGCCGGACAATGGGCGATTTCTCCTCCACCTGCCTGCTCTCGTAGTGCCATGCATCACGTTTCACCCAGTCGTGCTTTATCCCATTACGTTTCACGCAGTGACGTTTCGCGTGTATCATGTTTCAGCCACAGTGTCTTTATTCCCCCCACATGCATCACGTTTCAGCCACAGTG
>JADBJO010000074.1:964883-967383 GCA_016801955.1 Conus betulinus
GCAGGGAAACTGCTAGAGTTGCTCGCGGGATCGTGATTTTAAAGGTTTGATCTGCCCCCCCCCCCCCCCCCCCCCCCCAACTTCTCCTAGTCAATACAACACCCAATCATCTCATGTGAGTTGCAAGAACATGCCGAAGGTCAAGGAAAATGACTGAATAACTGTTCCTCCTCCTTCTCCTTCTTCTTCTTCTTCTTATGGGCCAAACGCCAATTTGTCGCTCGTTTTAGCACGTAATCGAAAAACAGAAGGTTCGCTGTAAACGTAAAGCCTGCCGGCGAGGATCCATTTCCCGTTGGGCTGTGGTAATGAGGCGGAGACTGGAAAGTTGGCCATTGTGTTATTGTTCAAGTTTGTACTCCCAGCATTTTTTGCATGTTACGAATAGTGGCTGGCAGAGCTTCTGTTAACATGTCGTTACAATTAACAGGTCGTTGCAATTAACAGGTCGTTGCAATTAACAGGTTGTTGCCGAACAGGTGATAGGAGACGGTCTTGTAGACACGGACGCATTTCTTAGAATTTATTGTTTCTTCCACGAAGACCAGAACACCTACACAGTAGTATGAAACAGACTGATCATCATTTTATCACTGAATAAGACGTATCGATCAGGGAAAAGAAATCTCAGATTGTGTGGCCCTTCATGTCCTGCTATCATGGTGACCTCAGTTTCCAATTCCTCATTATGTCTATGCTCTTGGTGAGGTTCTGTCAGAATCACCGGTACTGGCAAATTCATAGGGACTGTCGTTGGACGAACAAGGTGGCGCTGTCCGGAGGAAGAGGTCACTCACGCTGGCTCCGTGACAAAGCAGTCATTGTTGTCAGTGGGCGGCCTAGTAGGTGGTGTCCTACGTATGCTGGATCAGAACAGGCGCCACTGAACACCACCGATGTGGCTCGGCAGCCGTGATGTGTCTCCTCCGGTGGGTTGCCTCGTAACGACTTGACATTGACTGCTCCCTGTGGATTGCCAGTGCCGGGGCTGTTGCTGGACAAGCCTGGCTGTGGCTGTGGACGGGGAGACTGTGTGAGCGGCATAGGTGCGATGCTACGGAGGTGGCACAGAAGATGGGACAGAAAAAACAAAGTATTTTCAATGATGATTCACGGTCCAGTGCAGACTGGCTCGACACCAGTTTTTTTCTTTTAAACATTTGTATTTAAATCTTTTTAGATTGTTGTTCACTTTCCGGATCACAGCCTTTAGAGAAAAAAAAAAAAAACAAACAAAAAACATTCTTTTGAAATTCAAGGAATAAAGTTTCCTTTGAACATTCCTCTATGAACAATTCAAACCACTCGCAGTGTTAGATTCTCCAGTAATGTCTCATAAAGCCTTTTTGTTGTTGTTGTTGTTGTTGTTGTTGTTGTTCTTCTTCTTCTTCTCTGTTTTCTGCACCCCACAACAACAAACTTAGGGGGTTCGAGCAGTGTGGCCCACTGATTTTAGATCTAGGGCCACACTCTTAGTTTTGACTCTGGCTTTCAAGTGATTGGGGCCTTTCGGAATCAGATCAAACCTTTTTACATGAAGTTTTCTGATAATTGAAGCACTCCAACAACCTCATTCGAATGACCTTCACCGCAGATCGAGATTTCCAAATTTTCTTTTCTTTCCTTTCTTTCAGTGTTTTTTTTTTTTTTGTTTTTTTGTTTTTTGTTTTTTTTGAAGGGAGGGTGGGAGGGGGGTGGTGGTGGTGGGGGGGGGGGGGGGGGGGGGGGGGGGGGGGGGAGGGGGGGGGTGTCAACAAAGACAAATTTTCCTCATTATTCGATGGTGATGAACAAGAAGAAAATCCCTGAAAATCTAAGCGCCGACGTCTGCTCCCCTCCCGTCCCTGCCCCCCCTCCTCCCATCCCTTTCCTACAAATTGTATAGATTTACGTCCCCTCTCCAGTAGGCTAGTTGTACTACCAGTAGGCTATAAAGCCTAGCTATAAGAATTCGGCAACAGCAACAACAATAAAATAGTCCCTGCCAGTTCAGTGTCCGCCGCCATGATGAATTTTGACATGGACTTGGCATGGGGCTGAGTACCTGATGCCTCTCCGCTGTTTTGGTGTGATAGTCTGCTTTTTGCTTGTTTTCTTTCTTTCTTTTTTTTATTCTGTTCTTTTCTTTGCTGGTCTGTTGCTTCTCTCCTATCACGTGTACAGTCTCTGTCAGTTCTCTATCTTCTTTCTTTGCATGTCTAAGTAGACCTGTTTTGCCTCTCTGCTGTGGTAGATGAGTGAAAATGTATTTCCTCCTCTCTCTCCTATCATCCTCAACTCTTGTCCTAATAATAATACAAGGCTGCATCATTGATTACGACCGGTTTTCGTTTTGGTGGAAAACAAAATCTTCTTGTTCTTGTCCCCACCCCCTATCTCTCTCTCACGTTTTTTTTTTTTTCAGTTTGTTCTCCCTCTTCTCTGTCTGTCATTCTCTCTGTCTCTCAACCTGTATTTCGCTTACCACTCTCGTTTCAATATTATATATAAATATATATAT
>JADBJO010000074.1:984883-989883 GCA_016801955.1 Conus betulinus
AAGAGTGAAAGCGCAAACAACATAAGAATGGACACAAAAAGCAGTCGAACGGGAACACGAAAAAAAAAAAAAAAAAACACAACCCTATTACATAGAGAAAGGACACACACTTAGACGAGGAATGCAGTTTGAAACAAACAAACAAACAAAAAAAAAAAAGACAATCAAACACATTTCAGATAATTTTTATAGCAGTCACCCCAGTCGTGGTGCTTTTCTGTTGAGATGAAGGTAAAAGGCATTGGCCACATTTTCAGCTGTTGCTGAGTGCCCACTCGTCATCACAGCAACGAACAAGTTCTCCTTCATCGAAACACAACTACAGAGAGAGAGAGAGAGAGAGAGAGAGAGAGAGAGAGAGAGAGAGAGAGAGAGAGAGAGAGAGAGAAGGGAGGGGGAGGGAGATATGCATATTTTCACAGAACTTGTCTTTGCTTCAAGATTATGAGAGCACCCAACAGAGTCTGTCTGAGAGGAAAGGGGTCGGGTTGGTGTAGGGGAGGGAGCATGAATGAGGGAAGGAATTCGGGGGCAGGGAGGGCAGGATAGGGGATGCGGCAGTGGGATGAGGGGAAGGATAAGGGAGGGAAAGGGGGGTAGGTGGCGGGGGGGGGGGGGGGGGGGGGGGCAGAGGGGGGTGACGGTGTTAAACGCATGCACGCCGTGCTGTAAAAGCTGCACTGAAATCGTTGCTGCCACCGCAGTGAGGAATGTTGGCCAAAGTGTTGACAAGGAGCCAAGGCCTTCGCTGTCGGCATGCATCGTTATCACCCCTCCGAGCCTCTGCTTCCCATTACGACCATCCCCCTCCACTTCGCCCACCATTCCCCCATCCCCCCCCCACCTGATCCCTCAACCGCCCCCCCCCACCCCAGCCTCCCCCCCCAGCCAGCCAGCCAGCCAACCTCCCTATCGACCCCCTACACCCACTTATCCTTTTTCCGAGATCGCTGATGGGCCTAATTACACCCTGCGTAATTATCCTCACTTCACATGTTCACAGTCCAACCGGCCCCGTTACGGCTACATCGGTGTTGACAACGTGTTTGTTGCAAAACATGGCAGCTTAAACGCGAGGTTTGGGACAAAAGCATGAACAGACACAGGCTGTAAAATGTTTGGTAAGAAGAAACATTCAGACAGGAATCCAAGTAGCATAATCTCCCCCTTCACCCTCCACCCTCCGGCCCAGTCCGCTGCCCTCTCCTGTGGCCATACGGCACAGTTAGGATTTTGCACTATATCACTATGTCATAACCCTTGAGAGCGTTTTAAGCTGTAGCATCCATTGAGCCAGAAATTGATATGGAACTGATAACAGATAACAGATTAAATGAAAAAAAAAAAACCCACCAATCACTTCACTTGTTTTAGGGGTTTCTCCCAGTGAAATCGCTCACAATCTAGAAATACATGAGGTACCCTTTACCTGATGTCATATGTCCGGCCTTCGCACTAACCGCCAGGGCGTTTCCCCAATAATAGTCCCATTCCTTTCATTTCAATCTGTCTGCTTGGAACCACCTGGAATGTACCTTGGTGGGCCTATGGAAGAAAAGAAGGTTAATCGACTTTCAGACAAAAAAAAATTCTCAAAACAATCTAATTGTGCGTGCCTATAAATACTCGGCGCCTTAAGCAAGCCTCGGCGCGTTAATTTTTGGCGTACAGCCTGTTTTTTCCCTTCGGTTTCTTCACCCCCCACCCCCATGTCGCTCCATCCCACACATGCACAGTCTATTGCACACTGTCTTGGACAGAATTTCATTATCGACAGGCCTTGAGGGATCAGCTGTATAATGAGGACAGCCTCCAAACGATTGGAAAAAACCATTGACAATATACGTAGTGGATCCATTCGTCTGGCAGCATGGCAGTATCATTTTTCTCCCTTTGTTTTTTATTCCGGCTAAGTGTTTACTCTTATTTTTCAAACCGGAAGACTTGCTTGAGCATAGCAAGTCGTAAACATAGGAGCACCGAACTGGACACTGATGAAATACTAAGAGACTAAGAGGTGAATCCTATCCAGCAAATATCATTCGAGGAGCTAACCTACTTCGACTTTGTTTTTACAGTTTGTGGAAACAATGGATGAAAAAGCATCGACCCACATGGATTACAAACTATTGAACGCGATCTTGTATGGACTTTTTTCCCATGCTGTGCCATATCGTGCCATGACCCTGCTTCTGAGGCAAGCCATAGACGTGACGACATTCCATTCCCAGGTGTCAATTGGGACTAACAAGATGGCAGGAAGAATAGCCACGAGTTTCTGGACAGAGGACAAAAGCCGTACTGAATTCAAGTATGGACAGATGAGACCATTCAGAAGAACCTAGACTCATGCAGGAGAAATCTATTCACATTTACACACGGTGAAAAGATCCTAGCCGACGAGCATGGCGCAGATTAAAAGTGCAAGTCAGCACCATGAAAACAAAACAAAACAAACAAAAACCCACAGCCCATGCTTCGATGAATCATCTCCCATTCGCAAAACAAAAGTTCAGCTTCAGACGCGTAAAGATGCTGACCTTTTGTGCACAGTTTACTGCACCAGGGACCAAAGCCGTTGTTATCTTCGCCGCCTCCTCTGTAGCAGCCATGCTCTCTCAGCCCGGCACCCACCGTGTGTTTACTTCTGGAAGCTAACACGTTGAATTCCAGAGATAACAGACGGGGTCAAGCCTGCAGTCGCCTGGTTCCATCTATTGCCGTGTAAACGCAAGGCAGTAGGTCAGGCATGCTGTGTCATACCGTATTGGGCTGGCCCTGAGCTGGATGTGAACGCGGCCATTATGAATGGGACGGTCACCAGTCAGTGGGCAATAGTGTTGTCCTGAATGGTAAAGAGTTGATTAGGGACAATGTTGTTATTCTCAATGTCTCATTATGTAAAAATGGTAAAACGGACACTAAACGATCAGTGGAATATTGCTGTCCTGAATGTATCCATGGGAAAAGATGGTGAACTGGACTCTTGTCGCTGATCAATAGACAATACTGTTGTCCTGAACTCCGGGATCAGGAAATAAACAGCCCCAACATTCAATCAGGATCAGCTGTTATTGTGCATTAGCCTGCAGCAGCACGTTGAGCGCTGTGACTGGTATCTCAGTTGTCAAACCGGAGCTGTAAGTTGTAGGTCTACAGACCAAACGGTGCTGTGGGATCTCTGGTGCTGACTGAATTCACGGGTCTTGTATAGAAGGTAAGTAAGCACCAACGGCGACCTCTTCCTCTGTGTTGCTCCATTTCAAAGATGGTACAAGGAAAAGGAAATCTTGAAACAGTGGCTTAAGAAAATGTTGAAAAGCCAGATGCAAAGCACAGATGAAAAGCTAGATGCAAAGCACAGATGAAAAGCCAGATGCAAAGCACAAAACACTTTAGAAAGTCTGAAAAAAGAGAGAGAGAAAGTGATAGATACTCAAAAGATAAATTACAGAATTTGGGGCAGTCAATACTAAAACAGAAAATTTTGGAAAGTTCGAAGCAAAATATGGATTATTTTGGAATATAAGAAAGAAATAATAGGAAATGATGAAAGAGCAAATCATAGAATACTTTGGAAAATTAAAAGGAAAATAATAGAAAGTGTGTGAAATTCAAATCAAACCGTAGAACGTTTTGGAACGTCAGAAGCAAACGGACAGCGGAGATAAGAGAGAGAGGAGAGCGGGTGGAAGTGGGGTTGGCGCGCGAGATTTTCCGCTTTACAAGAACTCGTAATGCTGTGCAATTAGGTTTCGGTGAACTCAGTATTGAACGAAAACAACCTCATACAAACAACAGGCAACCAACTGTTTCAGTCCGCACACGCAGGCATGTGATGAAATCAAACATCTCTCTCTCTCTCTCTCTCTCTCTCTCTCTCTCTCTCTCGCTCTCTCTCTCTCTCTCTCTGTGTGAGAGAGAAGAAGCGCTGGCATAGGGAATGGAAGGTATCTTGAGCAGCGGCGACTGGATCCACTGATGATTGACAACACATGTCTATTCTTTCCACGGCGGCTCCAGTCATTCGCACTTTGTCTGCCGCTTTGCCACGAGCTGTGTGGTTGGTACCCCCCTGTCCTGTTTTACCCCAAAGACGAAATGATAATGTACTGTCACCCACCACAGGTTCCGAATATCCTCTCTAAGAGATATTTAGAAATGCAGTAAGTGTCACATTCAAACCAGTTAACGTTAACGAAGGTGGGAAAGGGTGAGAGGATTCGAACTCATCCCTTAGTATCCCCCATTCCGATTCCTGCCCCCACTACCCCATCTTTTCATTCTTAGCCGAGGTGTCTAGAGACATACTTGTCTAGTATAGTTCTCTGTCGTTGTGGTACATGTTGAAAGTCAACATTTCTTTTGACATTGTCCACTGAACTTCATAGAAAATTCTGAACATGTTGTATAAGAACGAATGCACGGGCATTATTCAACGAACGAATGAGGTTTTCCGTTCTATTTATCGAGAACTATCATCGATACCTGTTTACTCAGGTGGGAGGTGGAAGAGTCAACGAACGTGCACTGTTTTTTTTTTAAAAGTGATTTTTATTTTTGTTTATCATTGCCTGGTGATTTCCTCGGAATCCTGTAGACTTTGATAATAATTCTTAATTATTATGTTTGAATTCAGTGTATCATTTTCAAATTCAGTTTGTTTGATAATAGTTCTTAATTATTATGTTGAATTCAGTGTCTCATTTTCAAATCTGTTTGTTTGATAATAGTTCTTAATTATCATGTTTGAATTCAGTGTATCATTTCCAAATTCAGTTTGATAGTATGGTCGTGGTAATCGGACTTAAACAACTTTATGTCAGAGTAGTATCAAAAGTAGTACTTGTCTCGTCACCTACACCCTAATGCAATAGGCCTGTCACTAGTCTAATAACTTTTTATTGGTGTGATTGAGAGGTGCCTGACCTGATAATGTTCCTTGATATAACACAGATGTCACAGGTCAAATAATTCACCTTGATATAACCCGGATGTTG
>JADBJO010000074.1:992383-997383 GCA_016801955.1 Conus betulinus
AATGCACTAAATACAGTTTAGTACAACACAATGTCTATTACATCACCATCCAAAACAGCTCAACAGAACCTATCACGATACAGCGCAATACGACACAGTACAACACAGCCCAATAAAAGGCAATACAGGCACACAACACACACACAACACAACACACAACACAACACAAGATAATACAATGTAACACAATGCAATATAACATAATACGATACAACACAATACAATACAACACAACACAATACAATACAATGCAATGGAATACAATACAATACAATACATGCAAAAACAACAGAACACAATAGTGTACAACCCAATACAATACAATACAGTACAGTACAATACAATACAATACAATACAATACAATACAATACTATGCAATACAATGCAGTTCGATTCAACGCATTTCAATCCAGTTCAGTCCAAGTCGTATCGTCCGATATTAAACGACAACATCCCCCCAGGATCAGTCGGAAGTTCACTGTGGGGGGAGGGGGGGGGGGGGGGGGGGGGTTTTGTCTCACAAGGCAAAGCACAATCGTTTCCTTCCGCTGCCTTCCCTTCCCTGGAATGAATCATGTATGCATTTATTGCTGGAGGGACATAGCAATTGTGAGCTTATGACCCGCCAGCTCTGCTGGTTGAACTCGGACCATTTGACTGCGAGTACCACGAGTCATGCTACGTGTTACTAGTGAACGTATTGAACGTGCCGTCTCAGTCATTCCACGATGTTCGTCATTATGAGCTGAAGAAATGTTGAGAGCAACACGCAGCCTCGCTGTTTGGAAGGATGGTGTCCCAGACACAATAGCATCTGAACCACATTAGCTCTGTTCGGCTGAAATGGTGTGCGTCAGATAACGTTGTGCACGTGGCAAAGGTTACATCTTGCAAAGGACGCCCTTCACAGGTGGGAGGAAACGACGCTTCTTTGCACGTCTGCTTTACTGATGTATTCAAGCCTTTCTGTGCTCTGGCGCATTTATCTCCGTATCTTATAACTTCATTGCCACAGCACATTTGTCGGAGGTTGATGTCGCGAAGAGAGCGCTTTTTGCCACAGTAAGCCCACTTCGGCGAGAGTCTCTCTCGGTGTTTATTCTTTTAATCCGTAAGTGAGGATTTGATCGCGGATAATGTGGCCTGGGAAAGATCCAGTTTGGCTTGGGGGTTCTTGTACACAAGTAAACTACAGTGTTGTTGTTGATGGGAAATAAATATACATTTTACGGCTGCTGAGTGGACTTGGCTTAAGAGTATAAACTGTACCTTTTGTAACAAGGAAAACATAAGCATATTTGAAAAGCAGAGTAGATTGTTGTTCAGGATTTCCGTGTTCCTTCCTTTCCTTTCTTTCTTTCTTTCTTTCTTTCTTTCTTTCTTCCTTCCTTTTCCTTCCTTCTTTCTTTCTTTCTTTCTTTCTTTTTTTCTTTCTTTCTTTCTTTCTTTCATTTCCTTTCATTTATCTGTTTGAAAATGTTATTATTATTATTATTGTTGTTGTTGTTGTTGTTAACGGCGATCTCTCTCCTATTTCATTTGACGTGGTCATCTGTAGAACAACTTCAGAAGCAAACCAAGTCATTCTGATTCAGCAACGGGAAATAGGGGAAACAGCGGTAGACTAAAGTTTTCTGATGCTATGGTTGGCCGCCGGGTCTTTGGATTTGTTTGTTCGTTGGCGAACACTTGTTCAATAATAATACGAAAAGATTAAAAACCTAATCGCGAGTTCGATTGTTCTGGATCGTTACAGTTATTGTTGTTTCTCCCTCTCTGTCAGTTGAGCTTCTTTTCGAATGTATTGTTCTAGAACGTCATTATTTGATTCCAATGCGTGATAAATCACAAGGTTCTAGCATCAGAGTAGCTGGTTTTGTTTGTTTGCTAAAAACTGTGTGCATTCAGAAATCAGCATTTCTTAGTTTGTTATCTTACAGCTGCAAAGCACGAACACTTGTCGGTTTCGTCTGTCTTGAGTGTTCCCGCAGCGTTTTTTTTTTTTTTTCATCGTTATTCCTCAACCACCCATCAATAACTTGGAAGGGGGCTCGCTCTCAGTTGTGTATGCATGCATCACCAGCACTCGGGACTCTCTCTCTCTCTCTCTCTCTCTCTCTCTCTCTCTCTCTCTCTCTCTCTCTCTCTCTCTCTCTGTGTGTGTGTGTGTGTGTGTGTGTGTGTGTGTGTGTGTGTGTGTGTGTGTGCACGTGCGTGCGTGTTTGCGTATATGCACTCCTATTCGCGGGCAAGCAGGAGCTATGGATACGATAGTTTTCAGTCCGACTGTGTTTACTTATTTATTTATGAACGGGTGTATTTTGTCATGCATTTCAAGGAAGTACGGAAAGTAGCCTCTTTTTTTTTTTTTTTTTTTTTTTTTCTCGATAGATAAGAACCATCTTTCAGTCTAACGTTTTCCCGTAGCTGCCAAGACATGTGTTTGCAGGGAGAGCTAGTCTGGCTGCTTGCTTTTCCCCTATCTGCTCATTCTTTTGTGGCACGAATTCCTTCATGCAGCTCTTTCTTATCTCCCCCCCACCGCGTCAGCTCTTCTTCCTCTCCTTGCCCCTCGCCCATCCCCCCCCCCCCCCCCCCCCCCCCCCCCCCCCCCCCCCCACGCCCCCCCCCCCCCCTTCCTTTCGCTGTAATCTGTATCTTTCTGGAACTCGTCGCTAGGGTGATGACACTTTGCGCCGAAAATGTCTAGACTGAAGAAACATGGGCGAGTTGTTTTTTTTTTTTTTTTTTTCCCTCGTAGAAACCTGTTGGGGCTGAGTAGACAGGTTACTGTTACTATTATTGTTATTATCGTTATTATTATTACTATTATTATTATCATCGTTTATTATCAATTGTTTATTTTGATTGCTATTAACACTATTATGCCATTATTATTATTATTATTATTATATTATTATTATTAAAATCATAATCAGCATCATTGTCAGCAGCAACATCATGTCACCATCATCATCACCCACCATTACTACTTCTACTACTACTACTACTACTACTACTGCTGCTGCTGCTGCTGCTGCTGCTGCTGCTGCTTCTACAACAGCAGCAGTAACACCATCACCACCACCACCACCAACTACTACTTCTACTGCTGCTGCTGCTACTGCGACTACTACTACTACTACCACTATTACTACTACTACTACTACTGCTTTCTGCTCATTCTTCTCTGAGTATTAAAAAATATTAGCCCCTTGTTTTTATTCATTTATTGTTGTTTGTGTTTGCTTTCACGTGATGTAGCATTAGCTGTCGACTCTTGAGGTTTTTTTTTTTTTTAACTTTCACCGTTGAACGTACCAGATTTTGAACTGTGTTGTGGCCAAGACTTCCAGGTGTTTGACATAGCAATTGTACTTCTTGTCCTCATTGACTGAAGAGTGGCACAGACAGCCATTCTGTCTGCAAACGTACAGGTAATTTAGCTGGTTATCCTTTGCCCGCCCACCGTGGACTGCCGCTGGAAACGCGCATGGTATGGCTAAAGGCCGATCATCAATCAGTCTCATACTTCACCTGTGGGAGGTTAAGACGCTGGTCCCGAGCAGCAGAAAGTGCAGGGAGAGAGAGTGAATGCCCCTTTAGGGATACGAGAGTCTTTCAGTTAAAACTGCATCATCACCATCTTTCAGAAATTCATTGGTAGTGTTTTCTCCCCTTTGGTCATTCCCTTTGATTGTGTGTACCTTTTTGTATTCTTTGTATTCAGTGTTCTCGATTTTCATCCTTATTTGGTGGCATCTTTTCAGGGCAGAGCGTTGATCTTTTTTTGTGGTGCTAGTAAACTGTAATTGGGACAGAGTATATATGAGTTATGCATTGTGCAACAAAAGTTCCAAAGCCAACATAATGCTTACACAAAAAACCTCAGAAGATTGGACATCGAGGAATTCATGAAGACACCGCGTATGATGCGTGGCAAGAAACTTGTAGAACGCAAATGTTTGAATCTTTGTGAATGTTTCGGTGTAGACTTTACCATAATAGGTCATATCCTCCACATTTTGTCATTATTAAGACTTCGTTGTTTTGTAGCGTTAACCCAACCTGAATATGCTGGAACAAGTGGTCGAGCAAAGGGAGAAGAAAAATGAGTTTCTACAGAGAACCATTGACATAATGATTAGATAACTGAGATGCTTGTTCTCTTGCGACTGCTGTTATTGCAGGCTTCGTGCTGTTTTCACTGCGGGTGTTTGACACTTGGGAATCGTGCTGTTGTCACCATCGTTGGTTTTGTGCCTTTGCTGTTTTCATTATCGATGGCTTTTATTGTTGGCAGTTTTATTTTTGTTGTTGGTTTTTTATTTGTGAGATGGTGCTGTTTTCACTGTTGAAGGTTTATGTTGGTTATATTTTCACTGTTGATGGGTTTATGTTGGAAGTGTTTTCTTTGTTGATCTATTTATGCTGGTAAGGGCACTCTTTTGGTCTTGGTGATGATGCTGTTCTCACTGTTGATGGTTTTAATATTTTTCACCCATTGATGGCTTTATGTTGGTAGTACTTTCATCTGTTGATGGTGTTACGTAGGTGATGGTGATGTTTTCACTGTTGATGGTTCTATGTTGGTAACATTTTCACCCGTTGATGGTTTTATGTTGGTTATATTTTTATCTGCTGATGGTGCCATGTTGGTGATGGCGCAGTTTTCATCGTTGCTGGCTCTATCTTACTTGCTGTATTGTTTTCAACGTTTATATCTTTATGTTGGTGAGTGTGATGTTTTCACTGTTGATATTGTGACGTTGCAGTTCTCCCTGTTGTAGTTTTAAGTTGGTGATTGGTGTAATACTAGTGTTGATGATTTCATGTAGGTGATGCTATTGTATTCACTGTTGATGATACTATGTTCCGGATGATTTGTTTTCACCGTTGATACATTGTTCATGGTGCTGTTTTCGCTGTTGATGCTATGATGGTAGTGATGGTGCTGTTCTCATGTTGATGGCTTTATAGAGTTGATCGTGTTGTTTTC
>JADBJO010000074.1:999883-1024883 GCA_016801955.1 Conus betulinus
AACAATTCGCTCTCACTTGGTCTCTCAGCCATATTGTTCCTCTCATTTCCTTAGAGCCAACAATTCGCTCTCACTCGGTTACAGCCATATTGTTTCTTTCGTTTCCTTAGAGCCAACAATTTCTCTCTCTCACTTGGTCACAGCCATATTGTTCCTGTCATTTCCTTAAAGCCAACAGTTCCCTCTCACGTGATCTCAGCCATATTGTTCCTCTCATTTTTCCTTGAGCCAACAATTCTCTCTCACTTGGTCTCAGCCATATTGTTCCTCTCATTTCCTTAGAGCAGCAATTCTCTCTCACTTGGTCTCAGCCATATTGTTCCTCTCATTTCCTTAGAGCCAACAGTTTCCCTCTCACATGGTCTCAGCCATATTGTTCCTCTCATTTCCTTAGAGCCAACAATTCCCTCTCACATGGTCTCAGCCACATTGTTCCTCTCATTTCCTTAGAGCCAACAGTTCCCTCTCACGTGATCACAGCCATATTGTTCCTCTCATTTCCTTAGAGCCAACAGTTCCCTCTCACTTGGTTCCTGGCGCATTGTTTCTTTCATTTCCTTAGAGCCAATAGTTCCTTCTCATTCGGTTAATCTTCTCATTTTGTATAATCACCGAGCTAGCCTCATGTTCAGTTTTAAAACCATATGTCCCTCTCGTTATGGCTCAGCTGCTTGTTCATATCATTGATTTCAGCCTACATGTTTCGACTAACTGAATTAAAGACAGCGTGTCTCTCTCATAATTATTGTTTTTATCCTCAATAGGTCCATCTCATAATTATTGTTTTTATCCTCCATAGGTCCATCTCATTTGGTTACATCCAACATCTCTCTCTCTCTCTCTCTCTCTCTCTCTCTCTCTCTCTCTCTCTCTCTCTCTCTCTCTCTCTCTCTCTCTCTCTCTCTCTCTCTGGTGTGTCTCAATCGGTTACAACGAAAAGGACCTCCTGCTTTCGCCATAACCGATTTGTCGCTCTCCTTCGGTTACAGTGAACAGGCCCGAAGTGATGACATTTTAGTGATGAAGGGGGAAAGCGGTACTACCCTCATTAGAAACAACGACCAACACAGACAAAACTTTCTCTTTCTCAATGTCCCAACAGTAGGGGAGACAATCATTTTTTGTCGTCTCAGACACTCAGATTCTCTTACTACATTCAGGACAAACTAAAAAAGAAACATTCTTTTTGTATAGTGAGCGGTGTACACAATACTCGGATGATTCAGTGTTGAGTCTGATGATTCAGACTGAATATCTGTACGGTTAGGACTGTTTGTAAAACATGTGCATGCAAGTGTGCATGTAAGGTACGAGCGAATGAGTGATTGCATGCGAACAGTTCTTAATACAATGCTGATTGAGGATGAAAAGGTCTTTCGAACGTGCGTTAAACAAAACATTCAGTGTTGTCATTATCTTTATTATCCATATTTTTGTTATTTTTGAACAAAATATTCAATGTCATCATTGTCTTAATTTTTTGTTATTTTTTAATTATTATTACTATTATTTTTACTATAACTATTATAATAATTATTATTATTATAATTATTATTATTATTATTACTATTATTATAGTATTATTATCATTACTTATAATCAAAATAAAAAGAATGGTTAAGGGAAGAAGGACCCCAGTTGTGTAAAACGTTCACATGAGCCAGTGACCTACAGGTCCAATTCTTCCTGGTCAGTTGGCTATTGAGAGAGAGAGAGAGAGAGAGAGAGAGAGAGAGAGAGAGAGAGAGAGAGAGAGAGAGAGAGAGAGAGAGAGAGAGAGAGAGAGAGATGGTTTGACTCAGTGGCTCGCAGTATGGTTTTAATTTGACTCAGTTGATCACAATATTTTTTGGACTCAGTGGATTTACAATACGGCTTGATTTGACACAGTTGTTCAAAATAATTATGTTTGTTTGACTGTGATTCACAGCACTTTTTTATGTGCTTATCTGACAGTGATTCATAACATATTTATTTGAAACAGTAGTTCACAGTGTGTGTATTGTTTAATGCAACAGTTGACGAACCTTGAGGCGTGTCTCATTGAAACGACTGTTGTATATGATACAGTAATTCAAAGTGTGTATTGTTTAATTCTACAGTTGACGAACCTTGAGGTGTTGTCTCATTCAAACGGTTGCTGTAAGCGGTGTCATCTTGACCCTTGACTAGACTGACGTCGACTGACAGGCTTAATGACAGGCGTAAAGAAGATGACCCAGTACTGGTGATGACAGGCGATGAGATGAAAAACCTGTTGAGAGAAATGAGAGAAACCTGTTGTGTCTTGTGGCCTTGCAGGCCTGCCCCAGGTCAAGTGACGTCACCAGTCAGTTTCAAACCTCAGAGGCCCAGAGCGCCGTCTCTGCAGGTCAGGGGGAACAACTCCTTCTCTCTGTTTCTCTCTGTTTTCTCTCTGTTTCTCTCTCTCTGTTTCTCTCTCTCTCTCTCTCTCTCTCTCTCTCTCTCTCTCTCTCTCTCTCTCTCTCCTCTCTCTGTGTGTGTGTGGTGTGTGTGTGTGTGTGTGTGTGTGTTGTGTAACAGAGAGAGAGAGAGAGAGAGAGAGAGAGAGAGAGAGAGAGAGAGAGAGAGAGAGAGAGAGAGAGAGAGAGAGAGCACTAATGATGCAAGACGAAATGTAACCGAAATTATTAGGATGTATTCGACAAAAATAAATAAATAAATAATAAATAAATAAATAAATAAAAACAAACAAACAAACAAACAAATCCAAATTTGCCACGTGTGTTTATCTCATTGATCACATTTCAACCCAAAGGACAAAAATTGTAGGTGACTACGTGAAGCTTTGAAACACTGTGTGTGTGTGCATGTGCGCGCGCGCGCGTGTGTGTGCGTGAGTGCGTGAGTGTGTGAGTGTGTGTGTGTGTGTGTGTGTGTGTGTGTGTGTGTGTGTGTGTGTGTGTGTGTGAGAGAGAGAGAGAGAGAGAGAGAGAGAGAGAGAGAGAGAGAGAGAGAGAGAGAGCAAAGATAATGCACATGTACAAACAACCAGCTGCTGAGGTGCTATAGTTGCCGGCGCAGGCTAGCGGGCTGGGAGATCTTGGGTTTGATTCCATCAAAAGTAAACAATCATGGGATTTTTTTTCGGCCCCCTACCGGCTCATACCAAGAGCTTAGTTATTATGGACTGAAATTCATCATCATCATCATCATCGCCTATTACCCCTCCTGGGGCACAGGCCGCCAACCAAGGACCTCCAGGCATCTCTGTCCTGAGCTCTTTTCTCCAGCTGGTTTCAAGGCATCCCCATGTTCCTGATGTCTGCTTCCAGGTCCTGCGCCAGGTGGACTGAAATTGGAAGACTGGAACACTGACCAACTCTGCAGGTGTCTGTATCTCTCGGGTCTAGTTGAGGCCGGAATATATAATGAAAGGAAGCATAGAATTCAGCATTGTCATGAAGTGGTATGAAGAGGGAAGCCGAGGTGGAGAGGGAGAGAATGGGTGAGGACGAGGGTGGTGGGTAGGATGACAAGACAGAAAGCCCCCCCCCCCCCCCTCCCACCTCCCAGAAAAACCATCACCACCATCACACAACAACAACAACAACAACAAAAAAATGGATTGGGAGACACAAAACATATCAACTTACCTTGTGTAATATAATTCCACAAAAAGAGGGAAAGTCAGTGTGTACCTTTCAAAAATAGGTCAAGTTTTGTTTTAAAGATATGTTTCCGTGACATAATTTCATATTTCATCAATCCGTGACGACTTTCAAAAACTTAGGGGGAGTGAAGAAGAATTCTTGTTGATGTATTTTCATTTCGCGGTGATAGAACGTGTGAGATGTCCCACCTGATGTGATCTTCGAATTTCTGAAAGAGATTAACATTTTTCATCTGATCTAAGATTTTACAGAAGAAATATTTTTTAAAAAGTCTGCTGTGTTTTAGGTGTATTTTAAAGGGTTATGTGAATGACTTTGTTTGTTTTTTGTTTTTCATGACTTGTAAGTTGACTTCAACACAGTGACAGCCCTAGTATGGCTTTTTTTTGTGGCCGGCTGTGCTATAAGCAACATTACCCACTACCTGAGAGAACGTGCTCTCTAACTTAGAAAAAAGAGTCCATAGTTTCTATTTATTAGAAATTCCGTTCATAAGTTATGGCTAAAGAAAACGTGGCTTGCACAGTGACTTAGTCCCATTCTTCTCTCCCTCTGTCGCTGAATAACTAGATAGTGCTTGGAAACCGATGGAGATCGCCGGTCCATCGTCTCAGACAACCTGTTGACGAAGGTAGGAAAAGAAGTGTAATGTAAGAGAGAGAGAGAGAGAGAGAGAGAGAGAGAGAGAGAGAGAGAGAGAGAGAGAGAGAGAGAGAGAGAGAGAGAGAGAGAGACTGACTGAAGCAGTCAGTAAATTATTTACTTACACGTACTGCCGGCCGCAGACAGAGAGAAGTCTTACGCTCTCTGCTCCTCTTTCATTCCATGCGTCGTTTGTGCAAATGATCAAGTTAAAGCAAAGCTCCTAACACATTTCTCACTCTGGGTTGAAGCACACACACACACACACACACACACACACACACACACACACACACACACACACACACACACACACAGAGAGAGAGAGAGAGAGAGAGAGAGAGAGAGAGAGAGAGAGAGAGAGAGAATAACAATGACAATGACAATAATTTATTGACAATAGTTAAACAACCGTTATGCCTAGGGAGTGCATGCACAATTTCCTCTTAGAGTTGCAAAACTCTGCCAACAATAAAAATGCGAGTCAAAAACAAAACAAAACAAAAAAAAAAACGCACACACAGAAAACAGTTGACCAATGCAAATGAGAAGAAAATGAAGAAACAGACCATTCATCAAACGATATTCTAAGAGAGAGAGAGAGAGAGAGAGAGAGAGAGAGAGAGAGAGAGAGAGAGAGAGAGAGAGAGAGAGAGAGAGAGAGAGAGTTCTCAGCATCATGGATATCAGTTCCCAGTTGGAGCCGGATGGTTCTAGAACAATGCCTCTCACCTATCAGCACACTCACAGCCTCTTCAACAGTCCCCACGTTAGCCTTCTTGGGCACGTGTTTCAAGGCTGCTGCTCTTTAGCAGGTCTACCGAATACCAGACACGTCTGGGCACCTGAGATCCAACATGACAGAACTGAAGAAGAAGATGTCTGAGTATGCGAGTCTTCAGCACACATCTGTTGCATGCTACCCCCACGACCATCTACAAAAAAAAAAAAAAAAAAAAAAAAAAGCCTTAGGGCTGACATTTCTCTGGGATTTGAAAAGCATAATGAAGAGAGAGATAAATATAATTAGCGGAAGTGCGAACAAATGGATACAGAAAGGAAAATCTCTTTGTGGTCCCAGGTATACATGTCAGGCAAATAATTATATCTATCTCTCTATCTCTCTATCTATCTATCTATCTATCTATCTATCTATCTATCTATCTATCTATGCATCTGTCTATCTATCTATCTATCTATCTATCTATTTATCTATCTATCTGTCTGTCTGTCTGTCTGTTTGTCTGTCTGTCTGTCTGGGCGTCTATCTCTGTCTATCTGCCTGTCTGACTGCTTATCTCTGTCCGTCTGTCTGTCCGTCTGTCTGCCTGTCTGTCTCTCTCTGTCTGTCTGTCCGTCCGTCTGTCAGTCTATCTATCTATCCATCAATCTATCCAGTTAAGACCGCAATAAAAACACCGCAAAAACTGCAGGGCATTGTTTGTCCAGCACTACATTTCTGGATGACCATTCTTTCACGCTGGTGAGGGTCCTGTTCGCGGACTGTGAAGAAGCCGCAAGCTGAAAACTGCCGGAGTGAGTTCTCTGCGCAGCAACTGCTCTGGACCATGCGTCTTGACCGTCGCTATCTCCTGCGTCTCACCAAGTACAGCCGCGGTGCATGAATAATCATGGCGATTGTAATCGAACATCGCCGAAATGCCGAAACGATAGTAATCATTGTACGAATTCCATGTATTCTTTTGTGCGTGCAGTTGGCGATAAAGTCAACCAGTCACTGATTGGATGTGAAAGCCGATTTAGAGCTCTGTGGGATTAGTGCTTATCTGATATTCATGTCACCCAGTCCATCAGTCTGCTCAGTTCCGGACTATCATCTCATCACACTTTTCTTCCAAATCGTATTTGACTGTTGTCCATCTGAAAATGAAGTCAGCTGATTTGACACGAAAGGTGTTCTTGTGAATAATCTAATACTTCTCTTTAGCGGTCAACTCCATCTCTCTTTCTATTCCCCGGTAGGTTTCAGAATGTCAGCATCGCCTGGCTCTCTGCCTTGTCTTGCCCTTTCAGACTCTTCAGTGCCTGTTGAAATCAAATAGAAAAGAGAGACAGTCTGAAGTAGACCTTTTAATGTGAGGAGGGAGAACATGGAGATTGAGTTAACCACTCATCTGCTGAATGTGACTTAATGCAGACTGGTTTGTAAGGGTTCTAAGGGAAGTAACCACACTGTGTACGCTTTAACTGTTGCATTGCCGTCTCCTGAATTAACATTCCATGTCTGAGGTGAAACAAGACAAGACAGACGGTGGTACGTAGCCCATCTCATCACCAGAATGCGAAGACTTTCTACTTACGTATAGTTATTGGCAGTCAAAGGGTTCACTGCTGATGAGGATCGTTAAAAGAGACTTGACAGAAGGATAATCTCGCTCTCATCTTGGCCCACAGGTTCGCAAAGTTCGCGGTAGCGAGAATTGCCGAAGTCAGCAAAATCCCACCAGGAAGTCTCATGAATGGTGCAGACTAGTTACTACAATGTACAATGCTTGTGTTGCTTGTTTGTTCCTGTGACTAATGTAGGTGTTTAAGTTCGCGAAAATGAGACTGTTTACATGAACATCCATTTCTTTGTTTGCTTCCATTCCTCATGTTGGTGTTTAGGTTGACAAAGCTCGCGAAAATGCGACCCCAGCCACCGAAAGGTTCCTCAAATACCGCTTGGAACGCCTACAGAGGTTGATCGACGGGGAATTGTTGAACGTGACTGAAAATGTACAAGGACCAATTTTGCCTCATGACCGTATACCTGATGTACCTGTGTACGCCATCATTGAATCCCACATTCCTGTTTTTCAGTTGTTCACCTACCTGCCATTCCATTTTTTTTTCTTCTTTCCTTCTTACTTTCCCTTTTTGGATTTATTTTCAGATTGGTACCCTTTCTCCGTTTTTTTGCGGTGCTTTGGCCTGACTTCAAATCCTTCATCCTAATCCCACGTAACAACTTGGTTTCTTTTCCGTTGCTCTGGATGTTTATGCCATTTCCCATCTTCATCCCGTCTTTTCCCTGTCATGTCATTTTGTTGAGGATGTGTTCATGTGGACAGTCTTCCCTTGGTACATGTTCCCCTTTCCCTCTCTGGCACTGCTGGGTGCTGTGGCTGCACTGGTTCCAGGTTTCTTTGTTTTGTGATCTACGTGGAAGGCACCTGCCATGTTAGGGTATAGGCGTTGTATTATGACGTATCAACACTGTTCTGTGAGATGATGAAATGTGATGTGATGTGATGTGATGTGATGTGATGTGTGTGTGTGTGTGTGTGTGTGTGTGTGTGTGTGTGTGTGTGTGTGTGTGTGTGTGTGTGTGTGTGTTGGAGGTTCTCCAGTTACCTTTGCATTTAATCACCTGTTGATTTCTTTCCAGGTTGATCTTCTACTCAGCCTGTGTTGATGTGGTCTGAAATAATCTTATTCCTTTTCATCTGCCAGCACAACAGTTCTTTCTTCTTCTTTTATTATTCTCGTTTCACTTTATATGTGATTTGCAGGATACGGAATTTGTTATTCGGATGAACCTGTAGGTATGAACTAAAGAGTTTGGAGTATTGAACTAGGTTTATTTACAGCGTGATTCATGGCGAATGATTCAATCGGACTTAAGATCCATGAAGGGAATCGCTTTTTTCTTGTTTTTACTTTTAATAAAATGAACGAAATCTGCGAATGACTTGCCTATACTGCATTAATCAACATTCTAAAAATTGTTTGTGGGAAGGTTATTTTACAGCCATGGCATAATTTTGTGCTGAACTGGCTTTTTGCAGAATGTAATTATAAAAGATTGCGTTCATATTAAATTTGGATGATGTTTCTCACTCGCCTCACACTAACGCATGCAAGCACTGCAGCACGTTTCTATGCTAAATGCCGAAGGCCACAAGTGGAAAGGGTTTACCGACTAGCATTGAAACAACCTTGTCTCTAGCAGAGGAAGCCAAGCAGCAACTCATCATCAGAGGGAGGCCGTGTGAATGATGTGATTTTCAGGACCTCCTGTGGCATTGTGACCTTTGTGTCCTTGACCCCCCACTGTTTCAGCTGAGCCCGGTATACCCCGCGCAGCAGCCAGCACCGGCAGCACGTGCCGTGCAGAAGCCCTCAAGAAGCCCCCCGTGTCATCAACCCTTGCTACAATCCCCATTTCCCCCAGCATTATTCCCCGCCCTCCAAGCCTAACCCCCCTCGCTGGGCAGCGCAGACATTCGAGCCCAAGAAAGTGTCCCGACTGTCCCGTCTGGGCGGAGGCGGCCAGGAGTTGGGCGTTGATTACGGGGCATTGTATGGCACGGTGCCCCGCCGACGCCATTCGGTAGCTGTCCTGTGTGGGATGGACTGTGTGGTCCTCAACGTTTTGTTTGAAACTAGGCTGATGCAGTGTCGCTCTTACCAGTTTGCACCACAAGTCTGAAACAGAACGCCCGTGTACAATTTGGACAGATTTGATCGTCTCCATCTTTATTTTGTAAAGTAACGAATAAAATGTAAGCAGTGTTTCTATTCTGTCTGTTTACATCTTTCCTTTTCCTCAAAATTTATGCTTCATTTGGTCAGATGTGATCGTCTTCAGGGTTCTAAAGTAAGAAACAAATGCAGGCAGTGTTTTTCTATTTTGTTCACATCTTTTTTTTAATCGTCTACAGTGTTTTAAAGTAGCACGCAAATGCAAGCTGTGTTTCTATTCTGTTTACATCTGTCTTTTTCTTCAAATTAAAATCAAATTTGGTCAGATTTAAGCGTCTTCAATGTTTTAAAATAACAAGCAAATGCAAGGAGCGTTTCTGTTCTGTTTCACTCTCTCCTTTTCTCAAATTAAAAATTGTTCTTTTCACTTCTCACTGGCAGATTGAATGTTCTCATACGGTTGAATATTATTCCAATGCTTTGCACGAAGACAGCATAACAAATCAAACTGGCAGCAGCTATTTGGCCAATTTCCTCCTCATCTTCGATGTAGTTTGGGCATTTCTTTGTTTCCGGAGTGCAGATTGGTAAGAGTGAATGGTATAAAGTCTGACAGTAGATACGCAACGATATGATGACTGACTCCTAGAGCATTTAAATCTGTGAGAAAAAAAATGCCATGTTTCTGTTTTGTGGTATAAAACAATTGTGTTGAGAAAAAATATAGTTAACCAGATTTACTTGTTGTAAGCATCAAGCTTTAAGTGTTGTACCAGTAAACAGTACAGCTGACTTTTCTCTGTTGTGTTTATAACTTTTGTCACACTTTCAGTATAGCTCCGCACTGTCTGGTTTGTATGTTGCTGCTGTTTCACTGGATGTGTTCTACTGCTTTTGTGAGTTTTTAATTCAGTTTTACCGTTGACAAGTTCAAATAAACATAATTAAGGTATATGGTGAATGATTAATTTTTAAACATATTTCAGTATTTCATTTTAACACAATTGTGTGTGAACAGTGTCTTATCAACACCAGCTTAAGATTTAAAAGTCACATAAATGAACTCAGATTTGTTTGAATCAAGAGGATGGAATGCATGGATGCATTAGTCACAAAAATTGTAATTTGTTCATACTGTTTCCATATTCGAGTCATAGACAAAGCTATTACACTCGAGAACTCTAAAAACAATTTTCAATTAAAGAAAAAAAAGTCATATTTAATGCCATTCGTATGTTGCCACCAATGCAGTATTTGTGTGAGTATACTTCATAGTGTTACCTTTACAAGATCATTTTGATTTTAATGTGTATCACGTACAATTGTGCCATAGTTATAACCATTCTGTGCGTACTTTTGTTTTCAATATTTGAGTCTCACTTAGGATGGAAGCACTGAATTATCTTCTGACTACTTTTTAACCTGAATGTGATTTCACCCAAGTGTTTTCCGTGTGCATTCTCTTTTTTCCTTTTTATTCCAACGTTTGTGCGTGTGGAGACCTATTTAATTCTGTCCTCCAGTTCCATAATGTCTAAACCTATCCCAACCAGTCTTCCCCTGTTTTTGTACTAAGCTGGTCCTTGCAAGACTCACCCTACACTAAATGTTACTGTTAGAATCCGTATGTTTATGATTCATTCATTAATTATTAGTTTACATAGTTGTAGTTGGCTCCGAGAAATAACTGTGTTCACTATAGTCACTAATACTCACAAATTTAACAGCGAAAAGTGAACAAGATAGTAGTATGTAGCACAGAAATATCATTATTGTTATTAACATTTTGTATGCGAAATACTCGGATAAACAATTTACATTTTCATGCCAGAATGCTAGCCGCATTTGTATAATTCTATTAAAAAGGGTTCTGAAACTGCATAGACGTAAAGCTTTTAAGGGATATCATTTCAAAATAAAAAAGGAGAAAATTAATGCTTATGGCACGAACACAGCTAAATATATATCTTACATTATTAACTTTTATTCAGCTGTTTGTATAGCATCTTTTATTTACTACCAAGGTTTGCCTTCAAATAATACGAGTTGACTCTGCTTTCTGCCTATTACTCTGTATCACACTATCATGAACATAAAACCATGTACACTTTAAAAGAGTGTAACTCTACTTTGGTAACTGAATGATGTTTTGCGCATATAAACTTCATGCAAATCTAGTGAAAAGCTTTGTGTTGAACACCATGATCTATTATCCTATCCTCCTTTAAAATACATCCAGTGATTGAAGGCTTTGTGTAGACTGGAGGAAAAGAGCTGGTGTACTGTGGTGCCACTAGGGTGTGATGCTGCGTGGTCTGGGAGGATGTGCTGGTGTCTTGCACTATGTCCTTTCCTGCAGACTCAGGTCTCCGGCCCCCTGACCCACTTGCAGAGCCCAGGAAGCAACCCTGCCCGGGTGGTCAGTCTCTCCCGTCTGGGAGGTGGAGGGTTTGATTTTGGAACCGACTACTGCACCCTTCCAAGAAAAGCCTGGCGCCACAAATCGGTAGACTGCGTCTTTCGTGTGTGCTGTGTTGCTAGATGTGTTTGTTTGTTTGTTTGTGTTTGTTTGAAGCTTCCTCTTACACTTTCTATTGCGCTGAACAGGGTTTGTGTTGACAGCATGTTACAGACAATATTGTTGCTGTGCTTTGCGGTGATCGGCTGATAGTCTTCAGCGGGGGGTGGGGGGGGGAGGGGGGGGGTGGCTGGTCGGTCTACTGAATGCTGTGTGGCAGCTTTGTGTCTTGTCAATAACCACGCCGTTGCTTTTGCAGTTCAGTTTATGTCCTTTGCCTTCTCCCCTCCCTGTGCAATGTTTCATCAAACGCTGCCTATTGTTTGGCTTTCTAAACTGCATTTTATTTTTCAATTAACAGGTACTGTTTGATTATTCAGGATATTCAGTTACAATTTGGCAATGCAGAGACTCGTAAACACGTCACAAAAGTTAACTACTTTGAGGTTGCTGTGATTTGTTAACATTTCAAGAAAAAAATGATCAAAAAAAACAATTGATGAATCAATATTTTTTAATGGACGCTTGTGAACTAGACTATCTATTCAAGTGTAATAAGAAACTCGGCCAGATTTACCTGTCTTGAAACAAACAAAGAAACAAAAAACGAAAAAAAAGACAAAAACGTCTCACATTAGGACAAGGGAAATCATTGGGATTTGTGCGAAATCTGGCCTGTGTATCATGATCTAAGCAGGTACCAGTTTCGTGATATTGATAACAGATGTTACACACAATGCGTATAGCCCTGAATACGTGGAAGAATAATCATAATTACAGATGAAAGAAATGCAGCATTCTGAGATAATGTTCTTTTCCATAAATTTAGCGAGACTACGAAACCAAATCTAAAATGTGAAAAATGAAACCCACAGTCTAGGATCACATTTTTACGTTATTCGAGAACACATACACACACACACACACACACACACACACACACGCGCGCGCGCGCGCGCACACACACACACACACACACACACACACACACACACACACACACACACACACACACACACACACACACAAGACGAAGAGCGAGGGACTGGAGAGAATAAGGAGATTAACAACGAAAGGGAGAAAAGTGTGTGCATGTAGACGGGAAAAAGATGACATGACACGATCCTAATAAACATATGGGTCTGGATTCCATTGATACAAAATTAGGTTACCCAAAACACGAATCTTGTGTAAATGAAAAATAAAAAGAAAAGAAACATACACATTGCATGCTCTAATGACACGAAAATTACCCCCTCCCCTCCCTTCCCTCTCTTCCATTAATTGCATCTGAATTTGGTCGAAGAGCAGCATCAAGCAAACATATACAGATATTTCACTACCCTTTCTATCGTAATATTGAAGCATTTGTAACGTGAAAGTTTTGAGCATTGAGAGGAAATGGTCTGGAATATAATATTTCATTCATTGACTATGAAAGATCTGAGCACTCTACTTCTCGAGCATCGGCTTTAGTTGCTGAAATCTGGAAGGACTGGAGGAGAAAGAGATGGGAGAATGTTTGGAATGGTGCCAAAGAGGGTTGAGGATCGCAACCCATTGAACCCCTGTCTCCCTAATTCGCCCCTGGGAGCTTGTGGCCAACTCGTAATACAAATTTGACGTGAAGAGGCCATTCCATGTGACAGAGAACATGTGGTAACAGAGGTCAATTTTATGACGCTGATCACCATGTGGAGACTGGCATCGTCTTCTCTCCTGACGTTTTGTGCATTTGAGAGAGAGAGAGAGAGAGAGAGAGAGAGAGAGAGAGAGAGAGAGAGACAGACAGACAGACAGACAGAGAGAGATAGAGAGACAAAGAGACAGAGACAGAGAGAGAGAATTCATTTTTTATGTGACAAAGATCATTTCCTAGTGACAGAGATTGACAAAGATCATTTGTAGGTGACAGAGGTAAATTTATCGCGACAAAAGTGATTATATGCTGAAAAAAGGTAATTTTTTTTAAAAACAAAAGTCATTTTTGTGTTGACAGAGGTGATTTTGTGTCGACAGGAGTGATTTTATAGCGACAGAGGTCACGTCACTTTATAGCGTCAGAAGTCATTTTATGGTGACAGGGGTCATTTTGTGGCGAAAAAGGTCGTTTCGTGGCGACAAACATTTTTTAGGTAGGTAACAGTGATAAATCTATAGTGTCAGAGATAATTCTATGGAGACAAAGATATAATTCTATAACAACAGCAGTCATTTTATGGCAACAGATGTTGTTTTATGGTTACAAAGGTCATTTCATGACGACAAAGCTCATTTATAGTGTCAAAAGTCACTTTTTTAACGACAGACTATTCATAGCGAGAGAAGGTGGCTTTATTGTGACAGAGATCAATTTATCGTGACGAGAAGTCATGTTTTCGTGGCAGAGTTGTTTTTTTTTTTTTGTGACAGCTCAGATTGTGGTGACAGAAGTCATTGTTTGATGACTGAGGTAATTACTGGTGGTTTCATAGTAACAGAGATCTTTTGTGGTGAGATAAAATCCATTATTGATGATGCGTGTCATTTTATAGTCAAAGGAGTTATCTTATGATGACAATATCACATCATTTTGTTGACACACATGAGCACAGGATCTTGCACAAACTAAGACACTTTGAGGTTGAAATCACGGTTTGTTTTTATTTTGCTGCTAAACAGCTGTCTGATTTTTTTTCCCCATGGCATTGCTTTTGCTTATTTCTGCGCTTGAGTACATGGGAGAAAATGAACATATATTGCACAATCGCATGTCTATTTTGCAACTAATGGTTCATTTTAGTTCTGTTATTCTCCTGCGCTTTTAAATTCTTTTTAGCTATTGTTCAGTGGCCTGATTTTCTTACAGTTTGAGTTCTCTTCGTAAGGACACATTTAGGGAGTGAGGGAGGCATGGATATACGCTTACATGTATACAGCAAGTCATGATATGAAATAACAAGAAATCATTGTTAAACTTTGGACAAACACATTTTATGGTTTCAGCTTTTGAAGTGGTGAGAATGTTCTTTCATTTCAGACTTACAGACCCTTATTTTTTTTCTTTCGTTTCTTTTTTTTCTTTTCTTTTCTTTTCTTTTTTTTTTAAAGAACACGGAACGATATGCATGCTTTATATTTTATCATATTTTTCTTTGCAGTCTCAATGCGCAAGCGCTGTTATTAAGTTTCTGACTGACAATGTTACCTCTGTTTTTCAGGTCAGTTTACCGCACGCACGTTTGGTTCCAGCCTGTTGCATGCTCAGTGGCTATGTTGGTCTATGATATTCATTAGAGGCTAAGGGTGTGGATTAACATCCAGAGCATCATTCTCTCACCCTGTCTGAAACTAATATCAGCTCTCGGAGCCGTTGCTCTCCCTTTGGATGATTTCCTTTCCAGTGGAGGCAGTTCTGCAGATTCACTAAAACTCATTTTGATAGCAGCCCTTTGTTATTCTCCTTCCTCGGACTGCTGGATTTATAGCTTTCCATGCAGTTTACCAGTCTAAGCCCCCAAACATCCTGAACATACCGCCACACCGAAACGCTGTGCGTGAACAAATCTCTTTGCTTCCTTAGATCAAAACAAATCTTGCCACTTATTCGGCGATGCCCGTATATTTTTTGTTCTTAGACAACAACAACACAAACAACAACAACAACAACAACAACAACAACAACGTTTATTCACTTTTCGCATGCATCACAAGAACAATGTATGCATAGCAAACAAAGTAAATATCTCCACAATTCTCACGCAAGCAAGTCACACAAATACATCGACAGCCACCATATAAAATAGATAGATAAACAAAGAAACAAAACAAGCAAACAAGCAAACAAAGAAGCCGTCAAATAAAACACACAACAGCGATATCAACTGCAGCAAGCGTCGGAATATTTATCTAGGTGGCAGCAACGTTTGAGCAACAGAAACACGATGATACAACTTCGTTCAAGGTTGTTGCTGTTGTAATCTGAAAACGTGATCAGTTCATTTTCGACTGTAGTGTTCATTCTTCGGATTATAAATGTTCTTAATTCCGACCCAAGTCGGTACTATGTAGCTTTGCCACGTCGACAGTCGGCATTTCTACCCATTGTGCTTACTTTCGGTACCAAGCTATCTGTTTTCAAATGAATGTTCTAGTAAAAAGAAAACCCGTCTAATATTAAATTCTCAAACAATCTACCCAATCAAAGTTTTCAAATCATTAGAAAACAACAGATAATTCTAGAATCGTCTTGTGCTTCATGCCAAGAAAAACAAAAGAAATGGTAACTGACACAAACAATGACAGCACTATCTGAATGTTCTTTTTTTTATCAACTGATAGAGAAAAAAAAGTCGAAAGCGATGATGAGTAGGCTATACTAATCAGAGACTATTCTCGACGGAAACATTGCTAAGAATTTAATTCATTTACCAAAAAATCTGGTCCAGGATGTCTTGTTTTACTCAAACTCGGAAACCTTTCTTCATAAACATTTCAGCATAAAATTCGCTTTTTTTTTTTCAACAGAAAAATTCATATCCACATTTTCTTTTCTATTCTGTTTACAGATCATAATCTTAAAGTAGTGAAATTCTTAAGTGGAAGTGTAATTAAAAGTTGTCAGATTGTTGACATGAAACAGGAGAGCGTGTGCCAGATGTATGATGGGCGTGTAATTTGGAAACTACCAAGAATCTGAATGACAGTGGTTACATCCTTGCACGACAAATATGCACTTTTTTTGCAGGCCGTCGATTTGGCCACCGAACCGAAAACTATGCTAGACGAAAAGTGGTTTACCCAAATCTACTGGCTTTCTGAATACTCTAGAAATTAATCAATGGCTTTCTGAATACTCTAGAAATTAATCAATGGCTTTCTGAATACTCTAAAAATTAATCAATGGCTTTCTGAATACTCTAAAAATTAATCAATGGCTTTCATACTCTAAAAATTAATCAATGGCTTTCTGAATACTCTAAAAAGTAATCTACTACTGGCTTTCTGAATACTCTAAAAATTAATCAATGTGCGGAGTACATGGAGCTTGTGCATTGACGCGCAGCGCGCGCGCGCGCGCGCGGTGTGCATGCATGTGCGTGCGTGCGTGCGTGCATGCGTGTGTGTGTGCGTATGTGTGTGTGTGTGTGTGTGTGTGTGTGTGTGTGTGTGTGTGTGTGTGCGTGTGCGCGCGCGCGCGCGCGCTTGTGTATGGGCCGTTGGCACGCATCGGCGCGCATTTGTGCACACGCATGGTAGTGGTGGGGGGGGTGTATATGGCGTTGGCACGCATCGGCGCGCATTTGTGCACACGCATGGTAGTGGTGGGGGGGGGGGGGGGGGGGGCGGAGGAAAAGAGATGAGAGAAACGACGACGAAAAGAAAATCATACAAAAAACAGATGACAATGCAAAAAATCAAACAATATTAAATGAAAAACCTCCTTTAAAGAACATAATGAAAATGACAAAAACGAAACAAAACTGAATGGAAAATCACCACACAACAACATAATTATAACTGAATGACAAATCACCACGCAACAACATAATGAAAATAACCAAAAATGAAACCAGATGGAAGAATGAAAAAAAGTTCTACATGAAACGGAAATAAACAAGAAAACTTGTGCTTCACATAGTAAGTAATACAACGACTACGTTAGGGTACGTTATCTGAAAAAAAAAAAAAAAAAAACTTCCTTTAAACAGTTCAGGCTAATATTTCCATCATGGCTTTAAACCAAACGAGAGACAGACTGACTTAAATACCCCCCTCCTTCTCCACCCACCTAATCCTCCTATACCCTGCCTTCTTCCCATACTCCCCTCTTGCGCTCCCCCCCCCCCCCCCCCCCCCCCCCCCCCCCCCCCCCACCGCCACCTTTCTGCGCACACAGAGACTGCGAATGTAAAGTAATTGATGGCTTTTGTTCCATCTGAGTATACTTTGCTGATCTGTTTTTCGTTTCTTTCTTCTTGTCAACAGCAAGAGGCTTGGCCACTAAGTCATCGTCAAGGAGCATAAAGGTCACCACAGAGACAGAGGATTGAACGGTTGAGGAACTGAAGCCAGTAGTAATCTCATGGACTGCATCATGGACGCACGCCTTTTAATATAACGGATGGAGTTAGAAAAGTTGATATACATTTCTTTGCTCATCACTCAGACTTTTGTGTGTTCCAGCCATGGACATTCCACAGACAGTTGTCACAGACAATCACACAGACTGGACAAGACATGTTCTAGGACTTTACATGCTTTAATGATGTGTGCCATTTGTTAGTATTGTACTAAAACATTGTGGCTGAAGAGGATGTAGTAACAGTCTTGATATGTTCCCCCTGGTGGCCGGGCGGGCTATAAACATGAACTGACTGACAGACGGTTTGGTCAGTCAGGGATCTGCGGGATTCCCTCTGACCTCAGTCTCGTGCCACAGGGTGGAGGTGATGTCACCAGTCCAGTATTTTATGTTGCTCATCCAGAACTCTTCGGGTCTGTCTGTGGACAGTCCGCCCTCAACAGTACCCTGTCGAACTTGTGGCAGACAGAGAGTGATGGCGAGAAAGGTAGCCGAACAGACCAACTTACTGTGTGTGGCAGTTAAGAAGAGACATTCCTGTCTTTTGGTGTTTTTTTGAGAGTGATGGCGAGATATGTGGCCGTAGCAGGCCTGCTTACAGCGTGTGGGAATTGGGGAGACATTCCCATCTGTCAGTCTGTCTGTCTGTCTGTCTGTCTGTCTGTCTGTCTCTCTGCATATGTATGTGTGTGTGAACGCGTGCGTGCGCGACGATGCGCACATACGTGCGAGCGTTTGTGTGTGCTTGCATAGATTGTGCGTGCATGCGCGCGCGCGCTCGCGCGCGCGCGTGTGTGTATTTGTGCGTGTGTATGTGTGCATGCGTGCGTGCATGCGTCCGCACGCATGTGTGTGTGTGTGTGTGTGTGTGTGTGTGTGTGTGTGTGTGTGTGTGTGTGAATATCCAAGACCATAAAAACTGCTGAGGAATGCTATGATGATGATACACAGTTACCACTGTCCGCCACAGCGTTCATTGATCACAAGACTGCTCTGCTTTCAAAAGAATAGGTGTACGCTTGGTTGCTTATGAGAAACTGTGCTCAACATTGAGGAGTATGGTCTGACTATCTGTCTGACTGTCCGTGCATCTCTCTCTCTCTCTCTCTCTCTCTCTCTCTCTCTCTCTCTCTCTCTCTCTCTCTTGCTTGTCCGTCTTTCTGTTTATCTGTCTGTCTCTCTGTCTGTGTTCTCTCTGAATGATAAGAATTTAGTGAAGAGAGTTAATGAAAACTAAAACAAAACAAAACGGGTTTAAAGTTAAGGTAAGGTTCCCATCACATATCGGCCGAAGGGGCATTGAACTGGAAAAAGATTCACCGTGTGTAGGGCACGGTATGACAGAAGGCGGAGCCCATCCCTCTTCTTTCCCCGCCTTTAACCTTCCCTGGGCAGAATCAGGTACCCAGTTCCTGCTGGGTGGACGAGGGGGTTTTCAAGCCGAAAAAAAAAAAACCCGACCCCATGTGTGGTTTGAACTCAAGACCATCAGCTCGGCATGGAAACGCTCGCACCATTTGACTATGTTAGTCCCCTCTAATCAAAACAAACAAAGCAAAATAAACATGGACATCTAGAAATCACAGCACAAACAAAGAAATATCAACACAAAGGAATAAAGAGCCAAACCCAAAATTTATACCATCACAGTTATAGAACATGCCGGATTGATAAGCTGACCGATACGACAAAACCCGAGTGCTAGTCTGATCAATATGACATTTTCCCAGTGCTAGTCTGATCGATACGACATTTTCCCAGAGCGCCAGAATCGATTCCAAGAGCAGCATTCCCTCCCTTCACCGTTCTGTCCCACTGTCTGTTCCAGCAACCCCCGACCTCCCAGCCACCCACAGCTATGGGTTCCAGCCCAAGAAGATTAACCTGTCCTCTCTGGGAGGGGGAGGTCCCAGCTTCGGGTCGGACTACACCGGCGCTGGAGGTTACCGACCCCTCCGTGACCCAGCCCGTGCACGTGCACACCGGACCGAAGAGCCCTGCCCACAACGTGGAGATGCTGAACAAAGTGCAGGAATCCCTGGACAACATCAGCCTGTCCCCGCGCACCCCCGACTATGGCGGCTACCAGGTGCAGTGTGTGTGTGTGTGTGTGTGTGTGTGAGGGGAGTGGGGAATGAGAATGAGAATGCCGCGGTCGCCACCTACTGATCAGATACTGTTATCAATTTTGTAGCACGGTGGACCAAATCAGTGGCTGAATATCATTCAGAAAGATTTGCTTTTTGATTTTGATTTTTTAGCCCTGTAAAGACGGGTTTTCGTTGTTCATATTGAATCCAACGCGGTTTTTCAATTGATAAATGCTGAAACACACTCCAGTCTGTTAAAAACTTCGTCTCCATGTTCTCCCTCTTTGCTTGTTTGATTTATAGATATTACTGTACATGTCGGGCTACATGATTGGTCTAATTCTGTCAGCTACCTTCCGATTGGGAAGCGGAAATCGCGGCTTACACGTCTTGACTGCGGGCCCTTGAGAGAGGACATGCAGACGATACTATGTTATGCATTTATTCACCAGATGGGGAAGGGTGCATTAATGTGTTTTATTAACATAAATCATATTCTCTCTTTTAAAGATATTCTTTCTTTGCAGTGAATTCCATACTCAGTGCATTGATTACAATACACGTATCATTTCTGATGAATCAAATACAGCATGCTCTTTTTGTACTCCCAGTTCTTATAGAACAGGGAATACTTTACAATGGGAACGAAGAAATGCTGTCTGTGTCTGCCCGTAGTCAAAATGTGTTCACTCGCTCCAGAAAAAACTGCTGGACCGATCTATCTGAAAATTTGTAGATACGTTCATTATGGGTCACGGATGATGCCCAATATTTTATTTTACCAGAATAACCGTTACTAACGGCTATAAAATGATAATTTGTGATGTACAGTTTAAGCAATAACGGTTTATAAGCTTAAGTGTAACCAAGTTTAGAACAGTTTTTTTTTTCTCTTCTCTTACATACAAAATTTCTACCACCAAAAAGGGGAGAAAGTGCTATAGTGACTGATATATATATATATATATATATATATATATATATATATATATATATATATCACACAAATAGTATCAAGACGCCCCTCGAAATTCCAAAAATGCTCAACCACTGGGGAGCAACATCTGTTAAATTGGTTATTAAAATGAAGAGGTAAAAATCTCGGCAAATTTGTTTCGAGCTTTTGCTCTCGTCAGGATGCGATACGAGAGCAAAAGCTCGAAACAAATTTGTAGAGATTTTTTTACCTCTTCATTTTAATAACCAATTTTCACACACACACACACACACACACACACACACACACACACACACACACACACACACACACACATATATATATATATATATATATATATATATATATATATATATATATATATATATATATATATATATATATATTTTTTACTACTACTTACTGGGAGTACGTTTACATGCTTTGCATTTTGTTGGGACTGCGGTAAGGATACGGTGCTGCCGTTAGCGTATGAAGCCCACAGACGCATGAGTGCAGAAAGGGCGTATGAGGGTAATGGACGCACGACATGGCTGTTCTCCACTGTGCTGTTGTATCTCTGCAGGCCCCTGCCTTCCCGGGGTCTCCGCCGGGTGGGGGCGGTCAGTATATCCCCACGGGGTCCGTCTGGACATGGAGCGGGAACAGGAGCAGAGGCGGCAGCAGCAGCAGCAGCTGAGGGACAACCCTCCCTATGTGCCCACCGCGCGGTCAGGATTGACCAGCAGATGGGTCAGTCTCTGTGTGTGTGTGTGTGTGTGTGTGTGTGTGTGTGTGTGTGTGTGTGTGTGTGTGTGTGTGTGTGTGTGTGTGTGTGTGTGTGTGTGTGTGTGTGTGTGTGTGTGTGTGTGTGTGTGCGTGCGTGCGTGCGTGCGCGTGTGTATATGTGTGTGTGTATCTGTCGGACTTTGGTCTGTTTGTCTGTCTGTCTCTCTGTGGTGTGTGTGCGCGTGTGTACGTGCGTGTGTGCGCGCACGCGCGCGTGCGCGCGCACGCGTGTGTGTGTGTGTGTGTGTGTGTTTTTGTGTCCTTCTGTTTGTCTGTCTGTCTATCTGTCTGTCTGTTGTCGCACAACATTTTTAGCTTTCCTATGAAAATAATGTGCCTTTTTGTTTTTACACGAGAATGAGCAGTCAATATTTTAGTGGTTCAGACGTTGAGTCTGAATATTTACAATAGTTGTTGCCACACCCTTCTCCCCTTCCCTACCCAACTCTTCGACCTTCGCATCCGTATTCTAATTTTCTATCTTCTTAACGATTAAAAAAATCATTCTGAAAAGGGTTTAGATGTTAGTAGATAACTCCGAAGTGTAATTAAGTATACTTATGTTTGTTTGATGATCTTTGTATGAGAAACAGTCGGCAAGCATAAATGATGGGTCTTTGTGTGATTGTATGTTATACTGCATGCGCACTGAAACAAACGAACAACAAATAAACATGCAAACAAATAAACACAACTGTCTCCTGCGCTTTCTTTTTGTCATCTTCCCTCTTCGGTTGCCATCGATTCTGAGTCTGAACTGTTTTCTTTTAAATCCATTTTATTTTTCCTCAGCTAATGTATCATTTATACAGTATTGTTCCCCTATATAAGCATACTTAGCATGCGGTATCGGTTCAAAGAAGAGAGTGGGATGTCTTTCAGGCAAGAACAAAATTCCAGAGTTGTCGGGTAAATTAGTAACATCGACAAAAAAATTGTCTGTCGATCGGCAATTCATGGAAAAGTACACAATCTAGAAGCAACGAGAATCCCTGTTTCTGCTGAAAACAGACTCCAGTTCTGAAATAAAGCAGAAATTGCGAACAGGATTTTCAGAGAAAGCGATGCAAATTGTGCCATTCTTTGCGGCGTAGTGGAAAAGGAAGATAACCCATTCTGCTACACCATTGAAGAACGGTTAAAAGTACAGTTACTTCCCTTCACTCTGCCCAGCACGAAGGTGTAGTCTCCTTCTTCCCCCCCCCCCCCCCCCCCCCCCCCCCCCCATTCTCTCTCTCCCCGGCTGCCCCCCCCCCCCCCCCCCCCCCCCCCCCTCTACTCCCCCTACTTTTTATTTAAGTTATCCTTTGGTTTTTGTCTTTGCTGGTTTCCTTTTTTCTGCCCTTTTCTCTTTTCTTTCTTTTTTTTTTTTTTTGCTTCATGTTTCACGTACTGCGATTGTTTTCTGTACCCTCCCCCTCCTCCCTCCCCTCCCAGTCAAGTGAACACACTCTTTTTTTCTATATTTTCAAAACTAAGCAATTTTCATTTTCCTTTTTTTTTTTTTTTTTTTTTTTTTTTTTTTTTTCTTTTTTTCGCCCTTTTTCTTCTCAAGGTTGGGTATTCTTTTGTGGAGTTTTTCTTTCTTTCTAAAGTCAAAAGGTTATTTTGAAATGAAGAAATTGTATTGTTTCCTTCCCCCTCCCCTTCTTTTTTCTTGTTTCTTTTCTTTCTTTCGGTTTCTCTTCTTTTTGTTTTTTTTGTTTGTTTTTGATCTTTAAACAAGTATTGCATTTTCTTTTTGTCGAAGCAAGTGATTGTGTGGTTATTTTTTTTTCTATGTATTTGTCACTGAAGGGGTTGTATGCTGCTCTCTCCTCCTCCGCTCCCCCCCCTTTTCCACTTATGCCACTTCAACTTGATGAGGAGTTTGCATTGTGTCGTTTTTTTTTTTTTCTGCATGCGTGTGTTTAATACTAGGCATGAGGAATGTCAAAGTTGATAAACTGCACGCATGCGCGCTCGTGTACACACACACACACACACACACACACACACACACACACACACACACACACACACACACACACACACACACACACACACCGCCACACACACGCACACACACACACACACACACACACACACACACACACACACACACACACACACACACACACACACACACTCACTAACACACACACACACTACACACACACACACACACACACACACACACACACACACACACACACACACACACACACACACACACACACACACACACACACACACACACACACACACACACACACACACTAAACCAAGCACCATCACTATGACAGGGCCCAGTGTAAATGTAGATCAATCTTAAGATACGGACGATTATTTAGCATATTCTTCTTCAACGGCACTTGCAATGCTCTGAACAGGAGCTGAGAAGTAACACTTTGTTTCCAACCCCAACCCCACACAACTCTCTACCCTCACACTCTCTCCTACCCCCACCCCCACATTTCTCCCTGCTCTCCCACCCTTCCCTTTTAACCCCCCCACTCCCTCACACACACTCATCTCCCCTTCCTCTCCACTCTTACAGCAGCGTCCGGGAAGAACCTGTCCCCGCGCTCTCCGGGACAAACGTCGTGGAACCGACAGCATCAGGGCAGCGATGTCCAGGACGGGGGCCCTGCCTGGAAGTCCACCCTGAAGCCCACGTCCGTCAAGCCCTGGGACGTGGACCTGGACTACGTGCCTAGTCAGCACCAGGCGCCTCGCTCCACGGGCTTCACGCCGGCCGCCATGAAGACCGCCCCGCAGGCCGCCCAGTACAGCCCGGCCTGCTGCCCCCCGACCATGGCCAACGACCAGGCCAACGACCAGGACGGGGGCCCTAAGGTGGTGCACCTGCAGTACAACTCGCCCATGGGGCTGTACTCCAACCAGAACATACAGGAGACGTATGCCGGCCAGACGAAAGCCATGGCGGCCTCAGGAGCTCTTTCGCCGTAAGTAACTTTCTGGACGTCTGTCGCCGTGAGTACTTTCTGAACGCCTTTCGCTGTAAGTGCATTCTTGACGCCTTTCGCCGCAAGTACTTTCTGGCCGCCTTTCGCCGTAAGTAGTTTCTGGACGCCTTTCGCCGTAAGTACTTACTGGACGACTTTCGCCGTAAGTAGTTTCTGGACGCCTTTCGCCGTAAGTAGTTTCTGGACGCCTTTCGCCGTAAGTACTTTCTGGACGCCTTTCGCCGTAAGTAGTTTCTGGACGCCTTTCGCCGTAAGTACTTTCTGGACGCCTTTCGCCGTAAGTAGTTCTGGGACGCCTTTCGCCGTAAGTAGTTTCTGGACGCCTTTCGCCGTAAGTAGTTTCTGGACGCCTTTCGCCGTAAGTACTTTCTGGACGCCTTTCGCCGTAAGTACTTACTGGACGACTTTCGCCGTAAGTACTTACTGGACGCCTTTCGCCGTAAGTACTTCCTGGACGCCTTTCGCCGTAAGTACTTACTGGACGACTTTCGCCGTAAGTACTTACTGGACGCCTTTCGCAGTAGCCTAAGTACTTTTTGGGACGTCATCCGTGTTTGTGCGCTACCGTTTTCCTGCTCTACCATTTCCCTCGACAACAGATCTGACAACAAACAAACAAACAAACAAGACATACAAACTCGCTAAACACCTCCCATCTCTCTTTATTTTCCAGATATTTTTTTCTGTTTCCAGGTACATGAATTGACCCAGATGTCATTCTTCAGGTACATCTGTGATAAGAAACAGATAAACGAAAACGAAACGAAACAAAAACAAAAAACGAAACGAAACTAAGCAAAAGCTTAACAAACATTTTAACGATTCCACTGCTATGTCTGTTTTTTTCAGAGACTGCTTATAATATAGATCTATCTAAACATGGCCGAGTTTTGAAGGTTATAATACTCGTGTCCGTTCATACGAACCT
>JADBJO010000074.1:1027383-1029883 GCA_016801955.1 Conus betulinus
CACACCACACACACACCACAATACTCCAGACCACCCCGCACTACTCCACACCACCATACCACACCACCCCATCCAACCCCACACCACACCACACAACTTCACTCCACACCACACCTCACCTCGCTGATCACACTCACGCACATGCACACACACACACACACACACACACACACACACACACACACACACACACACTCACACATACTCACACACACACATCTCTCTCTCTCTCTCTCTCTCTCTCTCTCTCTCTCTCTCTCTCTCTCACACACACACACACACACACACACACACACACACACACACACACACACACACACACACACACACACACGCACGCACGCACACACACACACACACACACACACACACACACACACACACACATACTCACACACACACACATCTCTCTCTCTCTACACTATGTATATATATATATATATATATATATATATATATATATATATATATATATATATATATATATATATATATATATATATATGTATGTATGTATGTATGTATGTATGCACTGTCAGCGGTGGCAGCCACATGGCTCAGAACGGCGGGATGGCAGGCAGACCAGGGGAGCGGGACTGGAACCAGTCAGAAGTGCTCCGCATGATCCAGGAGGAGGAGCATCGTGGAGGGCACCGGCCCCAACCCTTCTACCCTCAGCAGCAGCAGTTCCAGCCGCAGCAGCAGCAGTACCGACCGCCTCCTCCCCAGCCGGCTCCCAGGCCACAGGTCCAGACGTTCCAGCAGTCCTACGGACCCACACTAGATGAGTTCGGTACCTCTGATTTCTAAAGGCCCAGCCTGCAGTGGGGTGGAATGAAGAAGATATTGCTCGCGGCTAGCGCCTTGTTTGTTTTTCGTTTTTGTTTTGTTTTTTTCTCTTTTCTTTTAAGAATGATTCTACTGATCGGTTTTACCTGTAAGATTGATTTGAGAACTGTAGAAAAGGATATTTTTGGCATTGGTTTTCGTGGATTAGTTTGACTGAACTCAGAGTTTCGATTATGAAACGAGATTTTGATTTTTATGCAACAGAAAGAGGCTTTTTTTTTCTTTGATGGAATTCAGTCTCGTCCATATTTTTGAAATTTATATTAATTTTTTTAAAGAATGTATTTGTGACATGGAGGCAAAGATTTATGTACCATATAAATCGAGTTATGCTCAACAGGCCTAAAATGTGGTAAACGGGATATCTTTAATAGAGGAAATGTAGCTGACACGTTCAGAAATGGAAATATTGATTAATGTTATTATTATTGTTCTCATTGCTTGGAACAAGAGGAACGCTTTCAACATTTGAAGCGGTCAGCATTTCACAATGAGAAAAACACAAGAACATTTTCAGTATTGTATACAGTCCGTGATAACTGTGGAATATTAAAAACACTTTGAATGTTCGATGCAGTCGATATATCTCCGTGCAATATCAAGAAAACGTTCAGACTTTAATGCAGTCATGGAATATCAAGAAAACATTCAATATTCGATGCAGTCAATATTTTACCGCGGACTATCAAGAACACTTTTTTGTATATCCGATGCAATCAGTATTTTATGGGTGGGATACCAAAAATACTTCCAATGTTTGATCAAGTTCTTGTTTCAATGTGAATTATCAAGGACGCTTTCAATATAGGATGCAGTCAGTATTTTACTGTGGAACATCAGCAACAACTTTCAATGACCGATGCAGTCAGTATTTCAGTATGGAACATCAGGAAAACGTTCAACATTTGATTAATGCGCTCAGGCACTCGTTCAGATCACCAATCACAGTGCCTGAAACTGGCCCTTCTGCCAGACCGACTTACAAGCAGACTCCAGGCTTGCAAGTTCTTTTCCTCTGTATTTCACGATGTTTTTTTTCTTTCGCCAAGCGGTGCTAAAGACTTCTTTCGGGGTGACTTTCCTTGACCCAAACATCTTACATGATGTAAAGTAGCTTTTGAAAAAAAAACAAAAACAAGCCAGCAACCAACCGTTGTGTACATAGGTGTGCTTGAGTTTATTTATTGAGAATCCTGACATTGTATGTTGGTGTACGTTTGTATCTTACTGGCTAGGCCGGCGTCCAGTGCAATGCTGTGTGTCACATACATGACCATCCTGTAAGGGTACTGACATAGTGTCGTAGTTCCCGCCCCTATTACTCTCACATGTTTTGCCTGTGTGAATTGTGCCTATACCGTAGAGCTCAACTCCTTAACAGGCGCATTGTTGATTGCATGTATGTGTGTGTGTGCCCCTTTTTTTTTTCTTCAGTCTGAACACTGGTTTTTGAAGATACGTAGCCATGCTTGTCCTTAAGCATTCGAGGGATACAGCAACTCAAACGTTTTGATCTTATTCTGAAGGGGAAAAACAAGTGAAATATTTGATAGTGTCATTCATCCGTTTTAGAAAACAGTTTCAAAGTGAAGTGACTGACTGAAGGCGGAAATTGAAGCAAATTTTTAAAAGAAAAGATATTACTTCCGTT
>JADBJO010000074.1:1039883-1049883 GCA_016801955.1 Conus betulinus
ATCGACACTCCTCCCCTCTCCCCCTCCGCGCTCCCCTCCCCTCCAAAGAAATGTAAGTCGTACGCAAAAACGCTACATATATATATATATATATATATATATATATATATATATATATATATATATATATATATATATATATATATTGGTATAACGGTTGAAAAACACACCCCTTACATATCTTCAGTAATAGTTTGTACATGGACATAAGGTTTAGAGATGGCGCTGGAATTGAATAGCTGATCTTCCTTCCATAGTCATTGTCGCACAAACAGTGAATCTTGAAGTGGAGGAAGGGAAACCAACGTTAGGAACTGTGGTAAAGAAATCATTCCATACACTTGCCCTAGTGTGAACACGTGTCACGTAGTGCAAGTGATAGGTGGTTAATAAATTACATCTCGGCGACAGACCTTGATTCTGGCATAGCTGGCCAAAGCTGGTAGTCGGAATGTCCGTGTCCCTTGGATAGTACTGTGCCCTTCAGACTGTAACTCCCCTATTTCAATGTAGAGGTGTGCGTAGTATGGTAGAGCCGGCACAGAGTCTACGTCAGTTGGCGGAAAAATCAATGAAACCTTTTAAGTATTGGGCGTACATCACGAGCGAGGGGGCATTCACACGTGCACCTTGTTCAAGATCACGGTTGAACAGCAAATGACGTCGGTAAAGGGGCGAGTGTATGCGAGCGCGGAGAGAGAGAGAGAGAGAGAGAGAGAGAGAGAGAGAGAGCGTGTTTGTGTGCTTGCGTGCGTGTGTGCATTCGCGCATGCGCGCGCCTCTGTGTGTGTGTGTGTGTGTGTGTGTGTGTGTGTGTGTGTGTGTGTGTGTGTGTGTGACCCCCACATGCAATGAGTAGCCTATGCGAGCGCAGGTAAATGTATTTTAGCGTAAAAGGTCTGGCAAGTGCATGAAACATTGCTCTCTTGCTTTAGGCCTCAAAGGTCGAGAGATCTATACCACTTGAGACGGCCAGGATCTATACCACTTGCGACAGCCAGGTTAGAAAGGACTTTCTCCTTAGAGTCCATTTCTCTGCCGACTCCATGCTTACCAAAGTCCATCGGACAAGATTCAAACTCAGGTCCTACGGGTGTACCTTTGTATAAAAAATGAGAAAAGACAGAAAAGTAGCATATAGTGGAAGAAGAGTGTTTTTTTAAAAACAGTAGAATCATACAACGAGAACCTATCTATAAACTGACATATGTATCCTGCAGTAATTCAAGGGTATCGTCCGTTGAGAGAAAAATATTAAACAATGAAAAAGGACAGTCAATTGACGACAGAGAAGTATCTTACAATGACAACAATGACAGGAGTATCGTACTATGGCAGAGGCGTATCAAACAATTATAAAGGAGTATATGTACACACACACACACACACACACACACACACACACACACACACACACACACACACACACATACATATATATATATATATATATATATATATATATATATATATATATATATATATATATATATATAATTGAATATTTTTGCAGGCATTGCAACACCAAGCTGCTCTGAAAATTGCTGGAATGGTGCGCAGTTACTTACTCTTGGAATTTATTAGTTTATTATATATATATATATATATATATATATATATATATATATATATATATATATATATATATATATATATATATATATATATATAATTGAATATTTTTGCAGGCATTGCAACACCAAGCTGCTCTGAAAATTGTGGAATGGTGCGCAAGTTCAATAAAGTGACAGGACTATCATAGTTTGATAAACTAGACCATGCAGTGACAGAGGAGTATCACACAATGACAAGGGCAACAAACGATGACAGCAGTGTGTCACACATTGACAGAAACATATCACACAGCGACAGAGAATTACTGTACAATAGTAAAAGATAATTATACAGCAACGTAAGAGTATAGTACAGTGACAGATTAGTATTACCTCAGTGAACGAGGGGTATCGTGCAATGACAGAGGATTGTCCACAGTGACAGACCATTGTCATCATATAATCACAGCGAATTGTCTTACAAGGATGGACGAGGATTATACTGTGTCAAAGGACTTCATTTGATGACACATTAGTATTATAAATAACAGAGAAGGTCAAACACTGACAGAGGATTATCATGCAATGACAGGAGTATTATTCAACGGCCGAGAAGCTTCAATCCATGTCAGACGATTATCATACTATGACATAGGATTATCATACACTAACAAGAGCGTCATACAATGGCAGAATAGTATCATACAATGACAGGAATATCATGCAAAGCCAGATGAATATTGTACAACGTCAGAGAGAAAAAAATACCCATACAATGAAAGAGGAGTGTCACGCAATCACAGACGATTATCATACAAAGACAGAAGAATATCATACAACCACAGAGGAATATCATACAACCAGAGCAATATCACAAGAGGAATATCATACAACCACAGAGGAATATCATACAACCACAGAGGAATTTCATAACCACAGAGGAATTTCATACAATGACTGAGGAGTATGATACAGTGACGGTGGATTATCAAACAATGACAGGAGCATCATACAATATCAAAGGAATTTTGTGTAATAATAGGGGAATTTCGTACAATGGCAGAGGAACACAGACCTTGACAGAAGAATCAGTCAATGTCAATTATCACACTTTGTCACACATTTGACTTTCAACGACAGGAGTCTCAGACAATGACAAAGAGTGTCACATTATAACAGAGGAGTATCATACAAGATCAGAACAATATCCATACAATAACAGGAGTAAAAAAAAAAAAATGAAAGAGGTTCGTCCTACAACGAATGATGATCATAAAATGACCAGATTGAGGAATGTTATACGATACCTGATGCAACGACAGGAGTATCGTACAACGACAAGAAAACCAAACAAAGACAGAGGAGGATCCTGCAATGGCAGAAGAGTATAATGCAGTAACAGGGTGTCGTGCAATGAAAGATGAGTATTATACCACAGCAACGGGTGTCATTCCGCGCAGTAGTGCTTGCAATGACGGAGAGTGCATACAATACCAGATAACAGCAAACAATGACACATTATCCTACAACATGACAGGAGAATCGCACAGTGACAGCAGAGCATCATACGATAGCAGAGAGTATTGTACAAGGGCAGGAGAATATCATTAACTGTCAGAGGAGTATCGAACAATGACAGATATTAGAGGAGTGTCATACAGTGACAGTGAGCATCGTGCAACTGCACTGGGCATTTCGTAATGGTGGAGAGATGGCATAAAATGACAGAGAAATAATAAAAAGAGTGACAGAGGAATAACGTAGTATGACAGAATGGTTCCAAATACCAACAATGAACATTCTCTCATACAGTTGAACATGAAACTGCTCAGCAGTTTACTTTGTCTGGGTTTCATTTTCATCAGTTCAGGATCCAAGCAGCAGGAACCCTCTCGGAGCAGCGAAGACAACACCAGCACATTTCAGACCAAAAAATGTCTGGAAGAACAATGCCATCTCCATGAAACCCAGGACCAGGTTCCTGCGTGCACTGACATTCTGTCACCCTGTGTGTATATGAGACATGGACTCTCACAGCGCACCTGAAAAAAATGATGCCAGGGAAATGGAATGTCAGTGCAAGATATTTAACATCACATAAAAATGATATTATCATGAATGAACGAGAGTGTTAAACATTCAAACAGAACGTAACACTATGCGAAGGCCTACTGACATCAGTTAAGAAAAGAAAACTACGTTAGTATGGTCAGGTAACAAGATCCATTCGTTTTGCTCAAACAATCCTTCACAATGTTGAGGGAGGAAGACGAAAGAGAAGACAGACAAATGATGGACCGACAGCATTGATAAATGGACAGGAGACAAACTGCATCGCTCTAAGCCTGGGCACACAGCTGACAGAACTGACGGAACCCGGTGAACTGTACTTTAGTCTGGTGCTCTAATGACTTCTCTCTGACTTAAGAAGAAGAAGAAGAAGAAGAAGAAGAAGGAAGGAGGAGGAGGAGGAGGAGGAGGAGGAGGACAAGAAGAAGAACAACAGCAAGCAAGAAAGAAGAAAGAAGAAGAAGAAGAAGAAGAAGAAGAAGAAAGAAGAAGACGAAGAAGAAACAAGACCATACAGTAAGAGAGAAATACCTGACAGTGACAGACCCAAAAGAACACAATGGCAGAATCGCTGTTTGGTGCCTTCAGCTTCGGAAAAATGTGTGGATCTTTAGAAGTGTGCTCAATCTATCATGGGATCCGATTTATTGAAAATGTCGTTGGAAGCATTGTCTATGCTACAGCCTGATGAGGGGATGATTGGAATATCCCAAACCAGCACCAAACAAAACATACTGGAGTTATACCCACTGGGCATACGATGTTTGTGGCTAGGCGTAGTGTTTTGTTGCCAGGCATAGGATTTTGTTTTCCATTCTTAGATAATGTTATGGCTTATTCGTGTTTGTCTCCAAAAGCTATAAGGACGTCGTGTATTCATGAGAGAGAGAGCGTCATAGATTTAGTGGTAACAGTGACCAGCAGCACACCATGATGGCCAAGAGATTGTGGATCAAATCCTAGTCCTTTAGTGGATGGGATTACAGTCATTTAAGGTTCGTGAAATGAGAATAAATTTAGTCAAAAGTCTGCTACTGAAAGGTTTGTAATAAAACTAATCAAAAATGTGCTCAGGGTTCAAAAGTGAGAAGCCACAGAAAGATAAAACCTAGGAAGGTGTTGATATGCTCGGCAACAATGTTCATTTCAGCTAGTTTTCTTCTATCCAAAATAGTCTTGTTTCCTGATAGGAATATTGAATCTCATTAAAGATAACAATGGATGAATAAACATAAATAGACACAGGGTAAAGACAACAAAACGAACGAACAAAACAAAAAGAAATAAAATAAAATGAAATATTTCTTTTTAATCCAATCAGCCAGATATGCCAATAGCTACACATCAGATGCTGGTTAGATCTTTATCGATGCAAAGAGCGACACTGTTCGTTGCCTTCAACCTGAAGATCTGTACGGAACCTCCTGGGTTGCCGGCAGTTGCGGTATGTGCGGGAAGTTGGGGCTATGGATAGTAGGGGGACGGGTAGGAGTATGTGGGAGCTTTCAGTCAAAAACCGCCCAAAGATTATGACAGGGGACAACTCGAGTCTTTCTTTCTCTGGCTATTCTTTACTTGATATTGGCAGACTTCGGAATCCCTTTTTGCACCATTCTGGGTTCCACACTAACTTCTCTCTGTCTCTCTCTCTCTCTCTCTCTCTCTCTCTCTCTCTCTCTCTCACACACACACACACACACACACACACACACACACACACACACACACACACACACACACACACACACACACACACACACACACACACACACACACACATTCACCCTTTCCAGAGAAGTTCTTGTTCAAACAAGTCTGAGCAAGTATATTGGTTCCTGACGGACATAGTGGTGGCGAGAATGAGAGGTTGTGAACTAAGATGAAAGAGAGAGAGAGAGAGAGAGAGAGAGAGAGAGAGAGAGAGAGAGAGAGAGAGAGAGAGAGAGAGAGAGAGAGAGACAAGTAGAGAGAGAGAGATGATCTCTCATTAATCCCACAAGTACCTGAGATGATCCTCTCTCTAATCTCCTCTCCTTACCTCCTCTCTCTCTCTCTCTCTCTCTCTCTCTCTCTCTCTCTCTCTCTCTCTCTCTCTCTCTCTCTCTCTCTGTCTGTCTGTCTGTCTCTCTCTCTGTCTCTCTTTCTCTCTCTTTTGCACATTTATCTCCCCTCCCTTCCCTGCTGCCTATTCAGTTAGTATCGACTGCATGTTTGGGGAAGGCCAAGGCGGGAGGTGTACCCCGCCTGATGTCAGTGGCCCCGTCCGTTGACTGCCAGGGGGCTGGCAGCGCCTGTGTGACCCCTGGACAGTGAGATCAGAGCGGAGCCGGCCTGATCCACGAGAGAAGACAGGAAATCATCCACACCCAGTTGGCAGACCGTGGGAAGAAAATCGATGCCCCGTTTTTTCTTTCTTTTTTTTTCTCTCTCTCCACATCTGCTTTGCTGGATGTGTCTGCTAGATAATAGACTTTTACCCCACCCCAGTCAGAATCCCCTCCTCTCCCTATTCCATATCCCTTGTTTCCAACCCCTCTCTCCTGTTGGTGATTCTGTGTTGCTGATGGATGTGGACATGGTCAGCAGCACAATGAGTGGAAAGGAGTAGTTAGTGGGATGTACGTCTTTACACGTGCTTCTCTGGTTTTAAGTACGTGCTGTGTATCATTAAGATATACTTGCCAATGAAAGGCTAGTTTGCTAGGGAACAGCAACAACAAGACACACATGCACATGTGCACATCCTTTATTTATTTATTCATTTTTTTTATTTATTTATTTATTTATTTTATTTTATTTATATATATTATATATATTTTTTTTTTTTTTTTTTGGGGGGGGGTGGTGGTGGTCAGTTCTTCTTAAACAACATCTTTATCCCTAATGAAATATTGAAGAATACACTGATTGGTATATCTGCTGAATTTTTTATAAAAAGCCCATTGGGTTCCAGTATCTCTTGCTGTATGGTGTTGTTGTTTTTTTTTTTCTCCCGTACGATTCTTTCTGCATTTCTGCCTCTACTTCTGTAAAAGATGGGGAAGAAAAAAGAACAGACACAGAAACATCCATTTGTAATGCTTGAAGACGAACTAGCTGTTCAGCAGTGGGACAGAGAACAAGGGAGTGCTGTCTTTTTTTTTTTCCGTTGGCAGCTTAGGAGTACGACAAAAGACAGTCCAAAGTTTAATGGGCCTGTGACAGGAAGCGAGGACAAAAACCCGCAGGGAAATGACCGGAAAAACACAGAGCCAGTGGCTTCCGCTACCAAGAACATGAGGCAGTTGACATGTTTTTTTTTTTTTCCTTTCATAGCTGCGTCCACCCCCTCTCCCTGCACGCAAATACCCTATTCACGCCCCCCCTCCGCCTCCTCATCCCTGCCTCCACCTCCTCCTCTCCATCTTCAACTGTATCTCTCACCTTCCTTTTCCCATTGATTTAAGAATACTAAGTTTATACGTTTTTGCTTCTGTGATTTTATTTTCCTATTCTAATTGATGGTGGGGTTTTCTTTTGTGCTTTACGTTTTTGTTTTTGTTTGTATTTTGATCTTGTGAAGATGTTCCATTCATTTTTTTTCATTTATCTATGTATTTATGAATTTGTGATATGAATTCCTGGAACACAAAGAATCACACAATTTCCTTTGCATTATGACATTATTTAATGAGCAAGTACCATACCAAATGTCTTTAGTTAGACTGTTGTTGATGGGATTTGAACGTGAATTTCTGTAAACATAACTAAAACAAGGAAAAACACACATCACTATATACTGTCTATCGGTTATGTAGTTTTCTGTATTTGGGGAGAAAAATTGTTACCTTGGAACAAAACGAAAGAAAAGAGATCTACTCATCCAAATAGTCCCCAAACAACAATGGAAGCAACGGGCACAAGAAAAGGCAAAATCGTGATAGGGACAATTTTGCTCTGCAGTCTTAAAAGAAAAAAACAGATTTCGGTCTGGGTTCTAGTTTCCTAGATGTCCATGAGCAGTGGTGAGTGAAAATGGAAAGATGGATAGATATGATAAAGAATGGGGAGAGACAAGGTTCAAAATCTTGAGTGGCCTCGGCAATTTCGATCTTTATTTTCGCCTCGGCAATATATGTGCAGCCAAGCACACTCTTTGGATCAGTATAGGTGTCTGTACCTTTGATAGCATCGGTTTATTTGCCCTGCTTTTTAAAATTTCGAATGGTCAGTCATTTACTGTCTTTCCATGTTGCTATGCTGATGGATAGAAAGTTACTCTTTCAATGTTTTCAACTCTTCGTCATCTGCTCGGAGGAACGACACTACTGGCTACAGTTTTTCACTTTTTTCAATGAACTGTTCCTCTTTAAACCAGTCCTTGACAGAACATTTCGCTTGTTAATGTACATACTAATTCTATTCGTATGCATGTTTTATTCTTTCTAAGACTGGTCTCTCTATTGTAGCACTTTGGAAAATCTGTCATAATGTACACCAGCTGTGAAAATATTTTACATTACCTCGTTCTTCGTATTTTACATTACTTCGTTTTGATTGTATGTTACTGGCTTGGTTTTAATAACAGATTCTTTTCCCACGAGTAACTCCCTTCGTATATCTGGAAGAGCTTCTGTTTCAAACTCTCTTAGATCACTGCTTCCTTGTTTCCGTCTTTCCAGCAATGGAGCACTTCAGATTTCATATCCAGTTATAAATCTCTCTCTCTCTCCCGCACACGTCACTTGCATTTTTTCTTCTTTCGTAAGATTCTTTGTGGATTTTCTTTTCTTTGATATTAATTTAAGATTGAAGAAAAAAAAAAAAACCAACTCATTTTTAATGATTGAAGCCAACCGGCTGTTTGTGATTGAGACAAGGGAGACCCACCATCCATTTTGTGTCGTTGTTGTTGTATCTTTGTTAGCAGCTTACGACGACTAGAAAAAATGATCCAAAGTTTTAATGGGCTTGGGACAGGAAGCGAGGACAAAAACCGCAAGGAAACGATCCGGAAAACACAGCACAAGTGATTTCCGCTACCGAGAGCATGAGGCAGTTGACACGTGCTCTTCTTCCTGTCATAAATGCCAAATCCGTATCCCTCTTCATCCCTCCTCCCATTTCTCTTCGCCTCCAACTCCTTCCCTCTGTCTTCTACTGTCTACTCTCTCCCTGTTTCTTTCTGCGTTGATTTACAAAACATCATCTATATTTTTTGAGCTGCTATTATTTTTCTTTCTTCGTTTTCCTCATCTGTCACTCTTTTACTTCTTCTTTTGTTGTTTACTGTCTTTATTTCCTTTGTTTCTCTTATTCAGTACAGATGTTAGTTGATTTGTTGAAAATATAACTGCAATAAAAGCAAAGCAATGGAATTGGAACGCATCATACTACATTATGCTTTATGTTGTTGTGTCGGTCACATTATTATCATTATCCTTATTGTTATTGTAATTGTTATCATTATTGTTATCATCATCATTATTATTATTAGCATCGTTTTCATCGCCATCATCATCATCAGCAGCATCGTCATTATCATCATCATGTGAGTGTGTGTTTGTGTGTGTGTGTGTGTGTGTGTGTGTGTGTGTGTGTGTGTGTGTGTGTGTGTGTGTGTGTGTGTGTGTGTGTGTGTGTGTGTGTGTGTGTGTGTGTGTGTGTGTGTGTGTGGTGTGTGTGTGTGTGTTGTTGTTGTTGTTGTTGTTGTTGTTGTTGTTGTTGTTGTTTATGTCCGTTTGTGTCTCATGTGGTTCTGAATTTGTATTTGTTGCCTGCCTGTTGCTCATTACTTTCTATTTCCTAATTGTGATGTCTGTCTCTCATTGCTTTTCTTTATGTTGTTGTTTTCATGTCGCTAAATGTGCCCGTCTCTCATTATGTATGTTATAAAAAAAATGTCTCTCGTAATTTCATATTTCCTGCTTTAATGCTCATTTGCCTCTCATTAGTCTACGTTGTATTGTTGTTGATGCCTGTTTCTTGTTATCTTAAATTTCAAGTTTGGCTGCCACAACGTTTTTGATTAATTTAGTCCTTTTTTTTTCATTCGCCAGTCTCGCTATTCGGGTTCGTTTATTATCTAAAAACTCCGCGTTTTAGTTGTTGCCGATGTCCTGTTTGACCCCTGAATTGAGTTCACAGGACACACACCTCGATCGGCGAAGTGTCAAGTCCAACTCCAATGTGTATATATAAAATTTTTTTCCCGGGTTCCTACCCCCCCCCCCCCCCCCCCCCCCCCCCCCCGCCCCCACACACACTTTCTGCTATGCGCTGCAAGTGAAACGGGTGAAGATGAGACATGTTTGTGAAGAGAGCGTCTCAGAACTCGATCATTTACCTTATTGGTAAATATCTGAATGTCATTTCATGATGCGATATTTCAGTTTCTG
>JADBJO010000074.1:1054883-1057383 GCA_016801955.1 Conus betulinus
CGCTTGAGGATCCACCGAAGGATGCAAGGGAGATCAAAAGACAAACACAGAGACAGACAGAAACAAATACAAATAACCTCGATTTAATCAAAACGAAATCGGAAATGAAATGAGGCAGGGAACAGCAAACAATAACAGTGGGAGGTTGAAGATGTTCCCAGTTTTTACATCCCTTAATTTCATGTTCCCAGCTTTTTAACATCTTCAACCTCCTGCTGCAAAGACCCCCCCCCCCCCCCCCCCCCCCCCCCCCCCCACCCTCCTTAAGTTCAAAGTTTTGCCAAAATTCATTTCCGATTTCGTTTTTGATTAAATCGAGGTTATTTTGTATTTGTTTCTGTCTGTCTCTGTGTTTGTCTTTTGATCTCCCTTGCATCCTTCGGTGGATCCTCAAGCGTAGGCTCAAAGATTGCCCCCTATATTTTATACTATTTGCATAATATCTGTAGTTTTTCAGCAACTTTTTTCCTCCCCACACTTTCGTTTGGTTTTTCCTTTACTACTCTTCGCTGGCTGCTTCGGGGGTGCTATTGGATTCTTTTTTGCACCTTGGTGGTGAGAACACCACACGGTATTATGGACTGGTGTGTGTCTCTATTTGACGCCGGAGCGCAGATACAGCCAGCCGTGTCTCCCTGATGAGTTTCCGACCCAGCGGACGAAAGGCCTCGGAGCAGGCAATACAAATATATCTGCCTTTAAGAGGGATTGCGATGGTTCCCTTATGCAGCCAGTGAAGAGTTTTCATATTTTCTTAATTTTATGTTCCCAGTTTTTACATCTTCAACCTCCTGCCCCCCCCCCCCCCCCCCCCCCCCCCCCCCCCCCCCCCCCCCCCCCCCCCCCCTCCTTAAGTTCAAAGTTTTGCCAAGTCATTACTATGAAGACAATTTAGTTGTTGGCCTGCGCTTGTTTTTCCCCCCACTATTAGACTTTATTCAAGTTTAAAAGCTGTGCCAGTCTTGAATAAAAGTTACTCTGTGTTTAGGTTTCTTATATGGAGCAAAGACTACCCCACTTGTTTACTGTTTTTTCATCAAGGGAATTCTACATCCTTATCGAAGTGCTTGTGTTGTATTTTGTTTTCATTCCATGTGAAGTTTTGTACAATCTCAATAACATTGTAATTATAGACCGTCAAAATCACAACAGTTCCATCAAGTTGATGTCGATCTATTTGACTTTCGTTCAGGGTCAGTGGTAAGACAGGGACCTTGTCAGGCACCATTACGTGTGGATAAGAGGTCCAAGTCTCAGGCTAGGAGCCAGTCACAGGTGACCAAGTACCGTCGCCAAGGAAGTGTTGTTTTCATCCCCTATTTTTTCATTGGCTGATCAGCTTGTCAACATGGTAATGTTAACACAGTTGAACCGCCTATGACTAAACTTGGTGAAAAGATGATACTTCCCAAGAATAATTCCATTCATTTTCTTTCAGATACAAACCAGATGGCAAAGGCAGGATATTTTTCGCTTTCCTTGACACTGCAAGATAGACATTTTCCCAACATGTTTGTAATTTTCTTAAAAACTTATGCATATATCTCAACAGATAAATATTGGATTAGTTTTATACAGCGATCTCTACATCCGTTGTGAAACTTGGTGCGGGGATTCAAACCCGGATCCAGTCAACAAATTACTGCTCGACCTTGTTGGAGGTCTTCGCTTTCCTGAGTGCCCGTCTTGTCTGCACTGCAAATTATCGTCGTTAGTGTCTAGAAACAATATCTATATTTGAACGTCCAGGCTGAAACAAAACATGCCTTTCTTTCTTTCTTTCTTTCTTTCTTTCTTTTTCGTTCTTTTTCCTGTTCTTGTGAATGATAAAATTCATTCTGGGAGACTGAAAAGGGAATAAGAGAAATTTCCTCCCAATTTCTCCCTCCACACACTCTCATCTCCTTCTGCATCTCTCCTGTAGCCAACCCCCTTTCTCTACGTCTTTCCTGTTCAGTTCCGCCTAAAGATAATTTCTAACATACAAAGCAGTTATAGTCAATTCGTTTAAGTCAAAAACATATAAAGAAAAATGGAGCATTTTCTAAAATGCCTGACACAGAAACATGAACACAAATGACCAGCTTATCACATCCCCCCCCCCTCCTCCATCCCACTCCTTCACCCCCTTAAGGCAGACGCCAGAGGAGGCACTGGTGAGAGGGGAAGGGGAGGGGGTGGAGGACAATAGAGGCCTGCTGTGGCCGATCTGATCTCCATTTTCAGTGGTGGCTGATGGAAGTGGGGATAGGGGTGGGGTGGGAGAGAATGTTTCTGTTGTTTGCATACGGAGAAAAAAGAAAACTCTGTCAAGTTGAAAATGAAAAGTGTACGTACACTCTGTCAAGTTGAAAATGAAAAGTGTACGTACATGATTATACAACGTCTTTTTCATTCCTTTTCCCGCAGACTTCACCCCATTGTGTGTTACTGTTCCAAGGCATGCTGTTACACTTTTGCATTATTTATGAACTCGTCTGCTGCATTAGTGCTAACCTGT
>JADBJO010000074.1:1059883-1064883 GCA_016801955.1 Conus betulinus
AAGAAGAAGAAGAAGAAGAAAACAACATGGTAAATCTTCATCAAAGTTTAGATTGTTTTTCAGGATCAACATGCACGAGCGAGGTCTGCAGATTCAACACTAAAACAAAAAAAGAAAAAAAAAAATTTAAAAAAAAAGGAAAAAAAAAAAAAAAAAAAAAAAAAACAAACAAAAAAAAAAACGAGAATGACATGGGCGGTATAGACATGAAACAGACAGACACCAAACGACAACAAAAAGAAAACTAAACGAACAAAAAGTCAACAACTGAAGCAAGTAATAAACACAGGCTTTGAGAAGGGAAGGCACTCGTCTGTAGAAGGAATGGACTAACAACAAAGCAACGCATCATTCTGTCTCTTGGTGGAAGTGTTTGGATTTTCGTTCTTTTTTTTTTTCTTTTTTTTTCTTCTTCTTTTTTTTTTTTCTTTCTTTACTTTAAAAAAGGAACGCTAGCGGGCATTTGAAAAAAAAAAAAAAAAGAACACAGTTTAAACATTGTTAACGTTGACTTGAATTTGCTGATCTCCAGCTTGTGCGCAGACATACAAATGACGTCATTTGGGTGTTGCAGTCTGTGGGGGCACACAGAATCATATCAGGTGTTTTCTTGGTTTTTGAGACCCTGAAGTCGAAAATTAAAAAACGAAAATGGTCTACATAAAAACGATCTTGCCGAATCATTACAGGCTCTCCCTGACACTACAAAAAGTGTTTTAAAAATGTACAAAGAGATGCAGAAATATCATATTGAAAAAGAAAAAAAATCCATCGATTTGTCGCTTAGCTGCCACTAATGATAAATATTCATTTTCTTTTCATCCCGTTGCCCTTTTTGGAATGTGAAGAACCAAACAGTAAAATATGACATTCGATCGTGGCTTGATTGCACACAGTGCCGACAAAATAAACGCATCCAATAAACATAAAAAAGTACATAACAAAAAACATTCGATTCATTATCGGATGTCTAAACTTTCAAATGCATCCGTACATCCTTCTCAAACTCGATTTATTACTCAAAACTGATTTGCATGTTCTTTCCAGGGTGGAAAAGAGATGAAAAACTGAACATCGATAAACACCTTCGATGCTTTTTGGAATCGACAGCCACCATTGTGTTAACGTTAGTGTCGCTCAATTCCAATCACATCCATTTATTTGCGGGAACGTTCTGTTCCAGCCGGCTGCCACTCCAGAGCTGGGCTTGCTATGGGCTGAGATGGGAAGACTGGGACGACACGATCGAATTTCTACCACGGTAAAGATGCGTCTCTGGGGTTGTTGTTTAAACTTCTTGGCCAGCAAGGCAGATGTATGTGTCACTTGAACCTGGTTGACGCCGCGCAACATAACGACAGGAAGGTAGAAAAACAGCCTTTGACCACAATGGAACAACATAGCACCATCTTCCTTTGACCACAATGGAACAACATAGCACCATCTTCCTTTGACCACAATGGAACAACATAGCACCATCTTCCTTTGACCACAATGGAACAACATAGCACCATCTTCCTTTGACCACAATGGAACAACATAGCACCATCTTCATCACTCTCATCCACATTGATCAGCATTCTAGAGAGAAAAACAAGTTTCAGATGACCTTGCCCTTCGGACCATGCTCTCATGATGGCATCAGTTCCAATTTCGTCGCTTTCCCCCCGGCTGGAGTATGGCTGCCTTAATGGCTGGATAACACACGGTCATACACACAAAACTCCACTCCCTTTGTTGGGATTGATCCTTGTCTGTCTATACAGGAGCGTCCGCAGGAGTATCATCGGCCTGCGTACGCAGAGAAGAGACTCAAAAAAACAAACAAACAAAAAATGTCGCTGTATATATGCCCATAGTGAGTTCATGTCGAGGTTGTCGATATTGGAAAGTTTATGCAGACTGTCGTTGAAGGAACATGAAGGCATCCTCCACACACACACACACACACACACACACACACACACACACACATACACACACATGCGTGCACCCACCCCCACCCACCCCCGAGAGAGAGAGAGAGAGAGAGAGAGAGAGAGAGAGAGAGAGAGAGAGAGAGAGAGAGAGAGAGAGAGAGAGAGAGAGTCAAAGCCTTTACTGCATTACAACTAGATGTGCACAGACCTGCAATATGGCTGGGCTGCGTGTTCTGAAAACCATAACAGAAAGGGAACAAACAAACAAAGAATAAACCCAGCTGGGAAAAGACGTATGTGATGCCTAGCTCACACCCCTCTCTCACTCGGTCGCTGCTCGAATACGCAGGTATGCCAAGCGTACGTGTCCGTATCTTACTTCCAAAGCCATGATCCCGTTTCCCCACTCCCTACCCCCCCCCCCCCCCCCCCCCCCCCCCCCCCTTGCTCCTTCTGTCCTCGCCTGTTTCTGCTTCTCGGCTAATCCTCTTTTTTTTTCAACACATAGCACCCGATTCGCACGAGCGAGCAGGGAGTAGATTTAATAGGAAAACAAACATATGATTATGGTTTATAGCAAAAAGAAGGAAGTGAGGATGAGCTGAGTGAACAACATAGTAACTTATGATGAGAGAAAAGAGCCGAGCACAGAATACATTTAGAGCTGTATAAACGATGAAATCGTACACAACCATACATTCATTACACTCATATTTACATCAGTAAACTCATACTGCTCACACACTAGTCCACTTAGACAATTTCTTTGCATATATATGCACCGCACACACCCACACACCCCCACCCACAGATACGCGCGCGCACACACACACACACACACACACACACACACACACACACACACACACACACACACACACACACATATACACACATACAACAGGCGCGCGCACACACACACACACACACACACACACACACACACACACACACACACACATGCGCGCACCCAAAACAATGAGATACAGGAAACACTGTCATTCGATGAAAGGAGATGCGTTGCAGAAATATGTACAGCATCGACGAGGGTTTGGACACACACACACACACACACACACACACACACACACACACACACACACACACGCACACAAACACACACGCACGTACGCACGCACGCACACACACACACACACACACACACACACACACACACACACACACACACACACACACACACACACACACACACACACACACACACACACACACACACACAGAGCAAAGCAACATGCAATCTATGGTGAAAAAAGGCCTCGGACTAGTGTAAAATAAATGGGTCCTCGCGGGAAATGTGAAAGAGATTTCGCACTGAATTGTCGAATGATGAATGGGGATGCATTCCACACAGTTCAGCCGTGATAGGGAAGAGAACGTTGTCCAATGGAATTTCTTCCCACACACAGAAGACAGAGAATGCAATCATCAGAAGAACGGAAATTCCCAGATAGTGTGGGGAGACGAAGAATCCCGGAGAAGCGCTTCGCAGTTAGTAGCGTGCCAGTGATAGATGAGAAACCGATTGTACAGAGTTTTGTCCCCCAAATAGTAGGAATCAGCATACATTGCCAGAAAAGTCATGTCTAAGGAATACCATACAATGTCAGACAATTATCGTTTAATGACTCGAGTTTCATACACAGATGTAGATACGATGTCAGAGGATTATCATACAATGACAAGAGTATCATACGATGAAAGACGATTATGACCTACTATCATAAAATGACAAGAGTTAGGAATATCACACAATACCAGAAGATTATCGTACAATGACAAAAGTAGCAAACACTGACAGAAGAATATCATACACTGGCGGGAGTAATGTACAATGACAAAAATCCTACCCATACAGTCCTTCGAATGAGACTATACACCAACGTTCCGTGTGTGAACGCACGCACAACATCTTGCACAGATGTAAAATCCTATCACCAACTTTCGGAAGAGAGGGCCAGTCACGCTACACATAGCATGCACCTTCCCCGAAGATGGAGTATGGGTGCCTTAATGTCGGGATAAAAAACGGTCATACACACAAAACTCCACTGCCTGTCTATACAGGCAGTGTCTGCAGGAGTATCGGCCTGCGTACGCGGAAAGAAAGAAAAAAAAAAAAGAATCCTACAATGACAGATGAGGATCATACAATGACAGGAGTATAATACAATGACATTAGTTTCATGTAACCATTGATAGTATGATACAGCGACAGGAGTATTATACAATGACAGGAATACACAATGACGGAGGAGTATCATGCGATGAGAGAAGAGTATCATGCGATGACAGGAGTGCCATGTAATGAAAGTGGGGCACTGTACAGTGGCGAAAGCTTGGCATGTCTGGAGTTGTACTGTCGCCACCTGTCAGCGGGACCGCAGCGAGTGAGCCCGCAGGATGCACACAGTCAGTAGCTTGACCGTGGCGTATTTTGCCGGTGGGTTCTGCTGTCAAGAAATATGGGCTAGTACACCATTGGGAACGCTTTTGTGAAAAAGTTTTGTCTTGTCACATCCAGTGGCCACTATAGAATGGCATCTGCCCGGGAGCAATCATGTCCCTTGATGTCAGAATGGAATGGCCTGTGCGTGCCTGCACCCTATTTGAACACAGTGCAGGCTTCCAAAGGATTGTGCAGGACTGCTCCCAGATGGTTGGTTCGGCAGCTGAGGACAGTACGTCTCTGGATCCCACCCACATCTTCGGGTGTATCTTTTCTAAAGACAGAGGAGTATTATGCAATGATAGAAGAGTATCATACCATGACAGGGGTGTCACGCAATAAATGTGGAGCATTATAACCACAGAAATTACTTGCGATGACAGGAGTGCCACGAAATGTCAGAGAGTATTATTCAATGACAGCGGAGTATCAAACAATGAAAAGAAAATCATAGAATGACAGAGGACTCTCTTGAAATCACACAGGGCATTATGCATGGACAGAGGAGTATCGCACAATGTCAGAGGAGTATCACACAATGACAGCTTGCCAACAATGAAATGGATATTATGCAAGGACAGCAAGTATCACGCAAGCGTAGTGGGCATTTTGCA
>JADBJO010000074.1:1077383-1082383 GCA_016801955.1 Conus betulinus
GGTGGATGCGTTTGGACAGAAACGTAGATGCGTGTTGGGGCCCGTGCCCTCAGATGAGGTCGGCGGTTGATGAAGAGCTAGTTAAAGTCTATTGGGTAAAAGGGAACCCTAAACCCTCCGCCAAATATTTAGCTTTGCTGACAACGTCCAGGCCATCATTAAGGCAGTGGGACAGGCGAACGACTTGAAAGGCGAAGAGGAACTCTTCTCCCCGAACTTTCTTCTGCAAACTGTGATTCGGAATCGTTCAGCGAATGAATGAATGAATGAATGAATGAAAAAGAGTCGAATGGCCGTCATCCCATCCTGAAGTAAAATGAAGAAGAGTGAAATCTTTGGGAGGAAGATTTGAGCGCTAAGGAAGAAGAAGAAGAAGAAGAAGAAGAAGAAGAAGAAGAAGAAGAAGAAAAAGAAGAAAAGAAAGAAAAAGAAGAAATGAAAGAAGAAGGGAAAGAAGATCCATTTTATTCCTTAAAAGGTCCTGAAAAAGGTGGAAGAAGAAGAAGAAGAAGAAGAAGAAGAAGAAGAAGTGTGGACGATTAAGAAAAGTGTTTTAGTGCCATGTCTTTAAATGACATGAAGTATTATTTGACATAATATCATAGCAGTAAATCAAACCATACTGAATTATGTACTTTTCAACCCCCCCTCCCCCCCCCCCCATCATTCACACACACACACACACACACACACACACACACACACACACACACACACACACACACATACAGAGAGAGAGAGAGAGAATCACTGAAATCAGTTTTTCATCTCCACCCCCCCCCCACCCCCCCCCCCCCCCCCCCCCCCAACCACCGCCCCCTCAAAACATTCATTTTCATTGCCCTTTAATCTTGTTATCTTACCTAAGTGGTCGAAACGCGTCGTGTTTTTTCTTGTAACTTGTTCGTCCCTGTTGTCTGGCGGATTTACTATAACTAAGTGCTTTCTACAATGTGTTTCCGTTTCCGCCTGCAGCCACCTCAGATTGAAACTAACTCGGAATGTAAAAGATCAGAATATAGAACAGCGCGGAAAGTTTTAATAATGAGATGAACAATGGAGTTTGGGGACCCGTTCCCTAAACATATGTGCCATCTGCTTCTGTTCCATCTGCAGGGGGTCGCAGAATGAGAGAACTGGAACATGACCCAACACAACACTCATCTGAGTTGGACCCGAGAATTCGCCAATTGAAATGTGTGTCTAGTGAACCTCGCTCAAAGGTCAAAACGGTTATCGGCAACAAACCGAAAAGCAGAGATTATAGATGATAAGTGAATTCGAAATACGAGATTAACGAAACAGACAAACAAACAGGAAAAATCCCACTGTGGTAGCAACCAAAAGTTAACAAACATAAAATGTAAAACAATGTGAAAAACACATCATGAATACGAAACGTAGAATAACGAGAGACAAATAGTCACAACACCTTAAAATATGAAATAATGAGAGTCACACATCAGAAGCATACTGTGTACATAATAAGACACTAACAGACATCATCAACGCAAATACAGAATAATAAAAGAAAACGAGATATCAACATGATAAAGAAAAGAAAACGAGAGACAGACAGACACTACAAATGTAAAATACAAAGTGGTGAATTATAGGCAGACAGCAACCCGAAATCTAGAAAAAATGGGAGACAGACATACATCAAGAGCATCCACTACAGAGAAAAAAAACAAGACAGACACAACAACATGAAGCATAAAGTAGTGCCATAATACGCACGGAATTGGACTACCTTCCTTGTTTGTATTGCAGTCATATCCACAACAAAAGAAAAACGACATTCCTTGCATCGAACAGGACAAAGAAAAAAAAAGAAACAAAGAGAGTAAACAACAAAACAAAATCCTAAAAAAGAGTGGCAGACAAGAAGAATGGAAACAAAAAAACACAAAAACCCCAGCAGCTAAAAATATATAAAAAAAAACGTCTTTTTAAATCAACAGAGAAAAAAAGGAGAGAGAGACAGAGAATGGAAGAAGGATGGAAGGAAGTGGGGGCGGGGAGGGGGAAATGGGAGGAGGGATGAAGAGGGATGTAGATTTGGCATTTATGACAGGAAGAAGAGCACGTGTCAACTGCCTCATGCTCTCGGTAGCGGAAGTCACTTGTGCTGTGTTTTCCGGATCGTTTCCTAGCGATTTTTGTCATCGCCTTCGGTCACAAACCCATTAAAACTTTGGATCGCATTTTGTAGTCGTCTTAAGCTGCAGGCGAAAAAACAACAACAACAACAACAACAACAACAACGGCGGTTCTCCTCTGTCTCACTGACAAACAGCCAATTTGGCTACAGTCATTAAAACCGGATGAGTGTGTTTTTCACCTCTTTCTTTAACTAAGATATAAGAAAAGGAAATGCAGAGATAATCTTGCAGGAAAAAGACAAAAAAAAAATTGCGAGCAGTAAATATGGCACCAGAGTTTTATTACTGAATGTGAAATCTGCAGTACAGCGTGGAACTGGAACTGGAACTGGAAGGAAGTCAGCAGTGAACTAGGGTTTTGTGATTTTAAAAAGCCTCCTCATTAATATGAAAGGTGTTACTTGTGGGCAAACAGAAAATTACAACAAAAAAAAAACAAAACAAAACAAAAAAAAAAATATATATATACATATATATATATATATATATATATATATATATATATATATATATATATATATATATATATATATATATATTATGGGTGCAAAACCATTGTAACAAAGAAATATAACATGCTGTCGTAGCAGATAGAAAAATGTCAAGACAAACAGATTTTGTTTTTCAATGCAGCGCTACAGACCTATCCAAGAAGGAACAAAAAACACTGTTTGTTGAACTGCAGCACCAAGGATTTATTTAATCAGAATCACAACGTGCGTAGAAAAAATATTGTGGGCTCTGCGCACGACCAGTTCTGAGAAGAACGGTTCACGCATTTAAGACTGAAATGCAAGACCAGGGAACTGTTCGAACACCAACAGCAGCACAAATGAGTTTAAAGTTAAACGTAGCATCAATACATGCGGTTAGCAGTTATGTCCGCACTAGGGTCTGTTCCAACACAGACAGTATAAGTTTATGTATTGAAAAGTTCAATAAGTACTCGAAACTTATTCATTCGGAACAATACACACATTAAACTTTTGAGTGCAGAACCAGTGGTCTATTCAAACAGAAACAATTATACATTAAAAAAAAAAAAAAACTAACCGGGACCTATTCAATCAGGAGCAACATACATATTAAATCATGAACAGAAACAGCAGTTTCCCACTCATTTTGGTTAGTCAAAAGAATGATAACGTAAACGAATTCAATTAATCATCGAATTGTTAGCGTCACTAAACATGACACATCGTGAACTACAACTACAACAAACAACAAACAAACAAACAAAAAACAAAAAACAACAACAGTAACAACAACAACAACATCAGGAATACACCAGGTTCAGTGCATAGAGTTTCCTTAGATTATTGCATACAACAGACGCAAACGAAAACTGGTACGAAATCTGTTTACGGTTGTGATATTCCTCTGAACAGATGACGAAGAGTGAACAACACTGAGAAGGTGCCTTCCTAACCGTCGCCATAGTGACAGAAAGATAGAAGTTGACTGACCACTAGTAGATTTGAAAACAGATTAAATAAACTGATACGGTGAATGCTCAGCTCTACATGCACTATTGATGTAAAGCTAAAAAGAAAAAAAAGAAGAAAAAAAAGAAAAAAAAAAAAAAAATTCGAAATTGTCGAGGCCACTCAGGATCTACCACATTTCCTCTCTACCCCCTTCTCCATCATAACCATTCATATCTTTCCATTTTCCTTCTCCGCTGCTCATGAACTTCTGCAAAACTGGCATTAAGACCAAGACCCGATTTCTCGCCCCCCCGACTTTGCGGTAGAATACAAGATTTTTCTGTTTTCTTTTTTTTTTTTTTTCATTGTTGATCAGGGCCCGTCTGAATGAGTAAATCTCTTTTCTGAATTTGCTCAAGAGTAACAAGTTAAAAAAAAAAAACACACAGAAAATCAAATAAAATATGTCTAACTAAACAACAGAGAGTAGGTGGCAATTTCTGGTTGTCTTTGTTTTGACCGAATTTACTGAAATTCATGTTCAAACCCTAATAACAGTAGCCTTACAAAGACATTTGGTATGGTACTAGTTCAAAAATCATGAAAAATAGGAAATCATATTACTTTTGTTTCCTAGCATCCAGTTTAGAAATTACTGACTAGATAAATGCACTTATACATAAATGAATAAATAGATAAATAAATAAATGAATATGCAAACAAACAAATCAATCAATCATGCAAACTGTTGTATTCACATCTCAAACTCACTGTCCTCTTTTAAACACACATGCAAACTCCGAGTATATGATTGTTTGAAAATTAAAAAAAAAAAAAAAAAAAAAAAAAAAATCAATCAATCTGTCAACCAATACAAGATAGTAAATAAAGATAATCTTACAAAAAGTGATCAACAGGAATTGAAAAATATAATAACAGAAAACAAAAAAAGTATAACGTTTGTGTGTGTGTGCGTGCGTGCGTGCGTGCGTGCGTGCGTGCGTGTGTGTGTGTGTGTGTGTGCGCGCGACAAGGAAAACAAAAAAGAGGAGATAGACAGTCGAGGAGGTAGGTGAGTAGATGGGAACTGGATGAGGAAGGGGGGGGGGGGGGGGGGGGGGGGGGGGAGGTGAAAAGGGCATGTGTCTGTGGGGAAAGGGGGGCGGCGCAGTTATGAAAGGAAGACAAGCACGTGTCAACTGCCTCATGTTCTTGGTAGCGGAAGCCACCGGCTGTGTGTTTTTTTCCGGGTCATTTGCTTGCGGTTTTTGTCCTCGCTTCCTGTCACAAGCCCATTAAAACTTTGGACTGTCTTTTGTCCTCCTAGGCTCCCAACGGATGAAAACGACGGCACTTGTCTGTTCTCTGTCGCACTGACGAACAACTAGTTCGTCTTCAATCATTAAGA
>JADBJO010000074.1:1087383-1094883 GCA_016801955.1 Conus betulinus
AAAGAACATGGGATTAGTGGCATAAAAATAGCAGCCACAGATTTTCATTTGTCTGTAGATGACATGACCTTCATTTTATCACATATATGGAAAAAAAATGTGGTTACACTAAATGAGTTTTATTACATATTGAGATAAAAATGGAGAAAAGTAAACGTATGGTTAGGTAGTAAACCGACTTGCACAGACAGAAGGTATCCAGTTTATGAGGTAACGGAACAAAATCCTTCAAACTGAAAATTGTAAGTCTGTTGTTCACGACTTTTTTTTTTTTTTTTTCTTTTTTTTTTTGACATCATAGAAGTTAATTTTGGTGAAAAATTCATCGGGGAAAAAAAAAATTCAAAACATGGTTGCAACGAAATAGAACTCCTTCGGAATGAAACGCAGAGCTGGCATCAGTAATACTTTCTGAACTAATCGGTTTTGGATACTATGGCCACAGCCTTCAGACACATTGATAAAATAATATCGATTTAGGCGTTATGGACTTACAGGGGATAAAAACAGACAATGTTGAAGGAAAATACTCTAAATACATGTCAAACGCATGTTTTGTTGGTTTTTTTTTTTTTTAAACCCTGAGAACAAATTCACTTAATTCTACGGTAAAACCAGATCAAAGGGTGCTGGATTTTGATTGTTTTTCAACTTTGTCTGACATTGTGAGTTTGGGCATTTTACGACATTTTCCTCCATTTGTAAAGAAGATTTTATTAGACATTTTTTTTGAACCGAGTTAGTACTGGCATTACATGCATTTCCTCTTTCCATTATCTTTGTATGCAGGTGCGTGTTTGCATGCGTGTGTGTCAGTGTGTGTGTGTGTGTGTGTGTGTGTGTGTGTGTGTGTGTGTGTGTGTGTGTGTGTGTGCGTGTGTGAGTGTGTGCGCGCGCGCGCGCACGCGCGCGCGCGCATGTCTATGAATGTATGTGTTGTGTGTGCATGCGTAAGAGAGAGAGAGAGAGAGAGAGAGAGAGAGAGAGAGAGAGAGAGAGAGAGAGAGAGTGAGTGCTTTCTTGATTGATTTTCTTAATGCATGGACTCTCTCTTTGTGATGTGATTGTATAGCCAGTCATTTATGTATCTTTATTCCCGAAGAAAATCTCGAAAGTTTTCTCAAAATACAGCCTTGTTTTGTTCTTTAAGTCTTGATTTCCGTTTCACGTTCAAGTAGAAAAGAAAACAGGTCGTTCTGACAGGAGTGACGCATCCATTCTAATGACGCATATGTTTGATGCATGCACTCCATTTGAGCCTCCAGTTATCTGAAAGAAGACTGACGTATGGCCTCCAGTTATCTGAAAGAAGACGGGCGTATGACCACCAGTTATCTGAAAGAAGACGGGCGTATGACCACCAGTTATCTGAAAGAAGACGGGCGTATGGCCTCCAGTTATCTGAAAGAAGACGGGCGTATGACCACCAGTTATATCTGAAAGAATGGGCGTATGGTCTCCATTTTTCTGAAAGAAGACAGGCATTTGTCCGGTTATCTGAAAGAAGACGGGGCGTACGGGCCTCCGGTTATCTGAAAGAAGACGGGGCGTACGGGCCTCCGGTTATCTGAAAGGAAACAGGCGTATGGCCTCCAGTTATCTCAAAGAAGATGGGGGCGTATGTCCTCCAGTTACCTAAAAGAAGATGGGCGTATGAAGGCTCCTTGATAGAAAAAGAAAGGTCTGACTGAGAGTGTCATCGATTCATGCCCAGCGAACGAATGATGAATATGGAAAAAGCCAACTACTGCGAGAAGCCTTTGCAAAGCTCTCTCTCTCTGACGTCCGCTAGAGCGAATCGCGCATCAGCATACCTTTGGAACGAACGTCAATCAGAGTCATGGTAACCGGTGCGTACCAGGTGATAGACTCATGATCATAGAGCAACCTTTCAACGCTGCATGGGCCACGTTTTGATGCGTTCGCTGACCATTGATCTATTTTTACGTCAGCGCAGTCCCGTGTTTGTATTGAGATCACAATGGCATCTCAGCCTTCCGCTAGTGGTGTGAGAAACAGACAGGGAACACATGTTTACAGCTGACGTGAAGCTGTTGAGCTTGTTCCAACTGAAGAATTAGACCTTGAAGATATTGAACACGATGATGAAAGTGAATTTAGCCCGTCTGAAGAGTGTGAAACTGGGTTGAAAAGGGAACATGAAGACGTCAGAAAGAGGAGTGGGTGGAGTCAGATAGTGGGCGTGGCGTAGCACGAGCCGATGTATGCAAATGAACCACCAACAGATCTGAGTGGGGAAACTTTTTTCTCCAGTTCATGGCGAGATACTGGTATGGAGATTTTCTTTCCCATCAATACCTCCATACACAGGCCAGCAAACACATGGACTGAAATTTTAAAGGCATGACTGACCACGCCCCCTTGTTTTTTTCCCCCCGACCAGATCAGGTCCACGCTTTACACCAAGGTATTTAGCCATTATTTACTCTCTCTCTCTCTCTCTCTCTCTCTCTCTCTCTCTCTCTCTCTCTCTCTCTCTATATATATATATATATATATATATATATATCCAAAAGAAAAAAGACACAAGGACAACAAGCTGTCGTGGTTGTAAATGAAATTTTCGGCTTTATTTGCCTTCGTCAGCACATGACATCCTCCCTGAGTGCCAGCAGGAAAGGTAGTTCATGTGTGTGTGTGTGTGTGTGTGTGTGTGTGTGTGTGTGTGTGTGTGTGTGTGTGTGTGAAATTCTGTTCATGTACATATGGACAAAAAACATGCTGATCTTGACACGTTTCTTTTTTTTTAATTGACAAGAAGACTGAGTAAAGTTGAGATTTTGATCATGACGTTGCTGTTTATTGCGACTGAGATTATGATCCCATTGATTGTCTGCCTTGATCACCACCAAAATGGATCCAGCTGAGGTGGGGGAGGTCAACACAAGGTCAAGCAGTAAGATGACGCCCAAAGCTGTCCAGAACTACACAGTCAACATGGCAGGGGTGGGCCACAGTGACCAGCTCATGGCCAACAGTGTATGATTGGTGTTTGTTCATTTTTTTTGATACTGTAGAAACTTTCAACAAGTAGTCATTGGGTACATACTGCGAGCATTCTAAATGAGGGCTGTAAAGAAAAAGTCCTTTTTTCAAGAGAAGCAAAGGTTCACACCTTTTTATATTTTTAAATAACATCATCACGAAAGATACCCCACCTTCTTCCTATGCCTGACAGAGTACTGAATAAGCAAGAGCTTTGAAATTATGTACTTTGTTTCTACAGGTACACAGCTATTATGTGTCAAAATTTCAAGTGTATTATCTTTGAATGATTTTTTTTTTTCCAATACAAAACAACTACCCAGTCTCGTGAAGAATACTGAACGACAAACTGCAAAGTACTGTGTCATATTTTACTGATTTTAGTTCTTTTGCTTAGTAGAGAAATTGGCAAGTAGCTATTTTTTTTAACACTCTATTTGGTTTCTCAAAGTGATTTATGATGAAAATGGGCATTTTTTTTCAAGAACAGAGAAAATTTCACTACTATGCCTGTATAACTACCTAGAGTTCACACACACACGCACACACACAAGGAAAAAATAACCCTCTTCTTCATCCGGCTTTAAAGAGAGCATGGTATAAACTACAGCTTAGAAATTTGTACTGACCCCGTTCAATCATAACAAATCATGTTGGACCCAAATTTCAAGAGTTTTTGTTGTAGTGTAATTTTCAATGATTTTTAGAAAAATGTCTACAAATGCCCAGTATACAGTACAGAGGAATGTTGAATTTTATATATGGGCCAGTAGGGAGAGGGTTGATGGTTGCGTAATTTGTAAAGCGTGTTGAGCTTGATCATAGAGTGAAATTAGACACGCTATATATTCTCCTCTCAAAAACATGTGGGGAATGAACTTGGGGGGAAGGTAAATTTGGAAAAAATTTTTGGCAGCTCAGATTAATAAACGCACGGGATAAGACAGACGCCTCCTGCTGTTCCTACAAATGTTCAAATCTGTTGCCATACAATACATATAACCTGTGCAATCACTACTAAAATGAACTGTCTTTGGTATGCTGTTAGGAAATATAATTGTTTAGTTTCATAACATCGTCAGTTTACTTGGTAAAAAAAAAAAAAAAAAATCACGGCGTAATCGTACAGCGTAGCAATATCTATATATACACACACTGCACGTGTCTAACTAGAGTAATGAACGCGTTTGTTTCATACAGATTGACGCCATTGCAATCAGCTTTCGCCCATCTAATAAGTTAACGATACATATTTTGCCTTATAGCGAAAACGATAGACGGAACGTGCCACCAGTCATGTCACACCCTTGCCTTATAGCGAAAACGATAGACGGAACGTGCCACCAGTCAATGTCACACTCTAACCTGCTTTTGTGCTAAATGTATAGGGTGTGTTATTAATATCAGTTTTAATTCAAAATTATAGACAACCGTTTGCGATTAAATGACACCTCTACTTGTCTGTATAATTAGCGTGAACTGTGTTTAATTAGCGTGAACTGTCGACTTCCTGACACACACTCAAATTATTGTAGCTACGGCGCAAATTCTTTCTTGCGCATCGGTTGGTTGTGGTTTCAATGTTTGTCATACATTAGTTGTTCGTTGCGAGGCGAGCTGCTGCCTTTTTCACGTATATAGAGGCCCTAAAAAGAACAAAACTGTTTCATTTGTATGTGTTTCTGATACTGCAAATTATAAAGACATTTAAATGTAAATTTGTTCTGATTTCTTTTTAAATCCTGTATCACTAATTATCTAGTTCAAGTTGTTTTGTCCAATAAAATATGACTTTTGGCTAATCAAGGGAACTAACTTACCGATGAAGGTTGATATGAGAAACATTCAAGCTGCACGTCTTCAGAATAGAAGCTCATAATTATTGCAAACATATCTGTGATCTGGTTACTGTTTATTAAAACAGTACATACTAAATCAACGTATGCACATTTATTGAGCATTTGTCAAACTCTAATACACATTCCCTCCACCCTGTCATCCCCACCCCCGCCCCCTCCCCACTTTCCCAAGTCATTGCTCGTAGTATGTGTACTTTGTTGCCAAATCCGACCGGCATTGGCAGCAGTTGAAGGAAAAGGTCAACCAGACCCAGAAACAAAAGCAAAAAAATGAGACCCGCAAGCCCAGTTAGTCCAGTTTAGTTGCACCCCAATTCTGACGACGTTCCCAGCTCCGAGACTAAAAAAAGAAGACTGTTCGATTTCTTCTTTTAAACATCTCGATACCTTTCTTTCGAACTGTAGCTTGAAGAGATACTTAACCCAGACGATGAACCATCCTCCGTTGTTTGTTCAGATGACTGATAATCATCCAAGTCTCGCTGGCTATCTCTGTCCGCTATTCACAGAAAGAAAGTATCGAGCCTCGTTCAATCCCACGTGCTGTGCGTGTTAAGAAGTGTGACCTAGCCATTGGGCTCCTTTCCTCCACTCAAAGAGAGAGAGAGAGAGAGAGAGAGAGAGAGAGAGAGAGAGCCAGCTGATTTGACACCAATTTCTGGCCATTGCCGATGGAAGTGTTAGTGTTAGTGTGCGCGCGCGCGCGCGCGCGTGTGTGTGTGTGTGTTGTGTGTACATTTCTGTCGGGAAGGAACAAATACATGGAGGTCCCGTTTGGAGAGAGAGAGAGAGAGAGAGAGAGAGAGAGACAAGACAAGACAAGACAAAGTCTTTTATTCATAAAGGCCATAGCCCCTTAGAAGGGGGATGTATACAGAACAACGTTACACGACACATTTCTAATAGATAATGTAAAGAGCTTTAAGCTAACACAGAGTTTCGCTGTTTAAAACCTCTGTACAAAATAAACAGCAAATTGTTTCACTATTTTATCATTAGTCGATGCCATTAACAAGATTAATTTAAACAAAGATGGATGTCTAAAGTATTTAGGGAGGGATGTACTGTTGTCTTAGAACACTTAACTCTGGATATGAAAGAACAAAATGAACTTCATTTTCCTGTGATTCATGACACAATGGACAAAAAATCATACGATCACTTACAACTCTATAACGTTGAGAATGTGCATAAATATCTGAGATTCCCAATCTAAACTTTGTCACAGCATGTCTCAATTATTTACTAATAGCCATTGACAAATAGGTAGGAATGCAATGCATAGGATTTAGCAGTCTGTAAATAGAAAACCTTGGGCTGTCTTCAACATGCGAGTTCCACCTCTGCCAACTACAATCAATCAATCTTTGCCGAAACACACGAATAAAACCATTTACGTCACCAACACCCTGGGTTTTCCCACACAAAACCAAATCCAAATTCATACAATTTTAGTCTTAAAATAGAAGTCCAGTTTTTCTTTCCCCTGTTATCTAACTCTAAAAGCATAGTGTAGGCTTTGTAAGGTAATCTGTGTTGTTCCATTTGTGTTATTCTTAGCCAGTAGCGAATACACTTTACCACTGAAATTAAATGTGTAGGGTATCTATTGGTCTCTCCATATACCAAATCGTTCGGTGTTTTCAACGAAACACCAATAAATTTCTTAAGAGCATACAAGTGAATTTTTTCAATATGTATAGCAGCAGAATCAAAACCCCATATTTCAGCACCATATAGTAGCATCGGTTGAATTTGAGCGTCAAATAATTTCAAAAATAAAGTCAAAGATTCATTATTTAACATTGTTAACGCATATTTAGCTCTACTTGCAAGATCTTTACAAGCGAAGGTAAAGCTTAAGCGTAAATATAAATATATGCCAAGGTATTTGTAAGCATTCACAACAGGCATATCAGTTCCATTATATACCCACCTTTCTCTGGCTGCAAGATAACCACCCTTTCTGAACACAATAATATTGCTTTTATTCATGTTTATGTTCAGTCGAAGTGAAGCAGATGCTCTTTCTAAACTGATCAATTGGGTTAAGAGAGAGAGAGAGAGAGAGAGAGAGAGAGAGAGAGAGAGAGAGAGAGAGAGAGAGAGAGAGAGAGCGCATGCACGTGTGTGTGTGGGCATGTGCGTGTGTGTGTGTGTGTGTGTGTGTGTGGTATTCCAGCTTGTTGGAACCTGTCAGGAGAGAGACAGTTACTGCTTCTCTATTCCATTCATCTGCTCAACGCCCTCCAGAGTGCACTCGTTTAGTACTCTGTTATATCTGGAATTGTGTGGGGGGATATAATGGGCGTCTGGCGTTCGCGCGCGGGTGTGTGTGTGTGTGTGTGTGTGCAGATATAAACATAGATAATGCAGGCGCGCGCGCGCACGCACACACTCATACCCACAAATAGATTAGATAGATAGAGAGATAGATAGAGAGATGAAGAGACAGAAATAGATTGGTATATATATATATATATATATATATATATATATAGATATATATATATAGATAGATAGATAGATAGATAGATAGATATAGCCAGATAGAAAGACAGAGAGCTAGATAGATAGATAGCCAGACAGCTCGATAGATAGATAGCCAGACAGATATAGATAGCCAGACAGCTCG
>JADBJO010000074.1:1112383-1119883 GCA_016801955.1 Conus betulinus
CCCTATCCATTGCACACTGCTCCTCACCCTATCCATTGCACACTGCTCCTCACCCTATCCATTGCACACTGCTAACACCACCCCCCCCCCACTGTTCCTACCCACTTCTCACCGATTACTAGTAGGCTCTGTGTACAGCACATAAAAGAACCGACAAAAATATAACAATAAAAATTACAACGAGATTCTCTCCAAGTCTCACAACAAATCAGAAGCTAAACACTTTCCTCTGATTTATATATCCTGTTCTGACTAGTGAACTTTCCGACAGGAAGTCTCCGATGTAGCCACAGAAAATATCACATATGCCAGATTGTTTTCAATTATCTAGCAAATGTGCATGCCAGACACCTAGAAAGATTTTTTGTATCAAAGAATGTGGCTAGAAAACGCTCGTCGGGTGAAATGAGGTTTAATTTTTACTATAAATTGATAACATGATCAATGGTTCATCTTTCTTGATCCTTAAGCCTCCTTGATTACTGGGCGTTACGTCTTGTTTTGTCACTACAGTCAATAAGCCTGTTTCATTAATCATTTCCCATACGTTTTGCAGTATGAAAAGTCAGAGCTGTAAATCAGTAACTGATGATCTGTTACCGTTTCCAGACAACTGGCATGATGCAAAGTGCAGATTTTTTTTTCCAAAACAGTTTAGTTACAAAGGCGGACAAAGTTTTCTCGAAATATATATTTGTATTTCATTTGATAGTGCGTCCAGCCCAGCTGATGTTCTATCAGTTGCTTAGGACATAGAGTTTTAAACGTATGTATAGAAACAGGGCCATCTATTTGCTAGTCATTATCTGAAAATAGTTTGAAACAAAGTTCTTGTTTTTATTCCCGTTCGCCATGCGGCTGGCATTTCTTTTAGATTTTCTGGATGCATTATCTTTGTCAAGAAATCAGCAAGTTCTTATATCTTTTCAGACAATGTCTGGAATTTCTTTTTCGCTAAATTAATAGGCAAACTGGCTTTGTTCATAGCTTTGAATTTTTTCCCCCCATACTTATTGAAGGGTTTTTGTGATGGGAGAGTTCTCTTGCAGAGATCGATAACCAATATAGCCATTTTGCTTTTGCAATTTACTGAATTACAGCACGTCTTCAGTTTTCATTTCTCGATTTTTTTTTTTTGCTGAAATTTCCGTTTTCGATGTATTTTTGTATTTCAACATCTTTAAGACTATAGGTTGTTCGCAATGTTTTGCCCATCACACATTATCGGTAGTGTGTGTGTGTGTGTGTGTGTGTGTGTGTGTGTGTGTGTGTGTGTGTGTGTGTGTGTGTGTGTGTGTGTGTGTGTGTGTGTGTGTGTGTATGCAAAACTAATGTGTTTTGGAGTGGAATCATATTTGACCAAAAACATCATTTTGTTAAATTTGAAATACAGAACATCCATACTCTCTTCACTCTCACAAATACTCTGCATATCCCTACTGAAAAGAAGAGCTTCGAATTTCTCCCAGTACGCGTACTTGCAATTACATTTAAATATTTTCTCCGCAGCAGTACCGGTAAGTTTTGAGTATCGTATGTTTTATGATCGTCCTCATAATTGACAGAATATCACTTTCGAGAGTGTCATAGTAAGTTTGCACGTGCAACGAGAGCTTCTTCTTCTTCTTCTTCTTCTCTTCTTCTCTTCTTCTTCTTCTTCTAGTTCTTCTTCGTTTCCTCCTCCTCTTCTTCTTCTTCTTCTAGTTCTCCTTCTTTCTTCTTCTTCTTCTTCTTCTTCTTTTCTTCTTCTTCTTCTTCTTCTTCTTCTTCTTTCTTCTTCTTCTTTCTTCTTCTTTTCTTCTTCTTCTTCTTTTTCTTCTTTTCTTTCTTCTAAGTCTGTGGAGAAACATAGGGTTGCAGGCTGGAAGAAACTGTGCTGTAGAATCCCATATCTGTAGGTTGTGTACGAAGGCCTGGGTCTTTGCAAATGCTTTCACTTTCCGTTGTACAGTGCTACAGGTCCATCATTTTTTTCTGCTCCTTCATCTCCGTCCCTCGCCAGTTCCCAAGAAGATTGTTTAATCAAGGCTGTTGAGGGTTTTTCTTTTGTTTTTGCTGTCTGGTCTTCCATCCTGTCTCAGCGGCATTGCAATCTCGCCGGTCATTCCGGATCTCCATCTACAGCCATACACCAACTTGTCCAGATGCACCCCCTGCACAGCAATGCCCAGGGAGCAGTCAATGTTAACTTGTCGTGAAGTAGTCCACCCGAGGGGGAAATTCCGCTGCTGCTGGGTCACTTCCGTGATTTTCAGCGGTACCTGGTCTGATGCAACACACGCAGGACACATCTATCAAGCACTCTACTGATAACAACAACGACTTACTCGTGAAGTCAGCGTGAGAGGGCTCTTATTCTAGAGGGCCCAGCACGTCTGATCAACGAGAACTCTCATGAATTTGCGATAACTGTGCCCAGGACAGAACCACATCAAGGGAAAAGATGAGGCGAGGAAATCAAAACTGAGGTCATTATGAAGAGCGTCATAATCCGAAACATTTTTTTTTATGCTGATCAATGATGATTAGGATTATGAAGATGATGCAATAGAATTCCATATACATTCTGGTCTGAATTTGCATGACACGGCTGTACTCTATCCTTTTTTCATATATATCCCGGCATCAACCAGGCCCGAGAGATGCAGACACCTGCAGTGTTGCTCAGGTTATTTCAGCAAAACTCTTAGAGACGCATCCAATAATTAGACGTATGAAACTCGACAAGGCGGTCCTAGTCTTTCTAATTGAGCGGACAGCACACTCACCTCTGTGTGGGAGTTAGTTAGGGCATTAGAAAGATCCTGATGGGAATCGAACCCACAGAATCTCAGTCAGGAGTTCACGATGTTACCACCACCTCGCCACAGCGGCTGGTAGCATACTGATTCTTGTTATCTTAATTTACAAACTTTAACTTAAAAAATATTATTGGGAAGAAATCAAAGACAAATCCAAAGCACAAGTTTTATTGGTTGGAATATCTAAAATTTCATTTACACACACACACACACACACACACACACACACACACACACACACACACACACACAGTTTATTTTCTGCTCCTAAAATATCTTATGAAGAAATTACAAAGTATTGACTCTAAAGCATATAAATTAGCTTTGGGAGTTCCTGTCTACACTCCGACTATTGTACATATGGGGAGGTTGGTGTTCTACCTTTGAACCATTATCGAGAACTGTCTTCAGACTAAGTACATTATAAGAAGCAGTGCTGTTGAAAATGTCAAACGTGAATGAAAACGTATTTAGATCAAATCTTCAATTTCCGAAAAAGAGCAAGAGCCATAAAATCTGTGACAACAATAGCCACTTATACATCAGATATTCACAGTAGATTAGATCTGAAAACTAAAGATATAGGTAAGCGTTCGATTACGTCTCCAATTCCTCCATGGGAACTGAACAGAGCAGATTTTGACTTTTCCAATGACGATCTAAAAAAGAGTGATAACCCTCATCTACTTGCTGCTTCTTTTCGCTCTCATGTTCATTAAATTATTCTAACCATTTGAAGGTATATACCGATGGTTCTTTATTGACACTAATGTGGCAGGTGCTGGGTTTGTAATACCTGGTCTAAAGAAGAAAAAATCGTTTCATATTGGTGCAGATCATTCTATATTTTCACCGCAGAACTGGTAGCCATTCTCATGGCTCTGCGATACATTGTTAATCTTCCTATGGTTATATTTCCAATACTTTTTTGTGTTGACTCCAAGTCTGTCTTATTCACACTGAAATCCATGAAGTCTAGAGACAGATGTGACTTAGTAACTGAAATTAATCATCTCATACATTTTCTCATTCAAAAGGGTCCAGTATAACGTTTACTTGGGTTCCATCACATTGTGGTATTTTTGGAAATGAATGGGCAGACAGAGCTAGAGGAGGTGCAGGACAAAGAATCGTTGTGAAAACATTTATATTCCTTTGTCTGTAAAGAATGCTATGATCTTTTAGAAAAAGACACCAAAGCTCGTGTGGGTTATAATGTAAATCGGCACACCTCTTACAGCATGTCTTTGTTGAACGTTTTTCCAAGGGAAATTTCCAGTTTGTGTTTTTAGACTTAAATATAATTCATTAAAATGTAAATATGTTTGATACTGCACAATGCATATGTGGGGAAAGACTTTTGACATTTCATGTACTATTTAACTGTCCCACTATGCGGCAGTACCTACCCAATTTTCAGTTACCAAATAATCCTACAATTGATGATTTTAAGACTGACTTCAAATCATGCATTTTTGGCTAATGTATCAAAATATTTACTTCTCAGTCCTATCGGTACATTAGTATGAGATTTCAGTATTTTTGAAGCAAACATTGTTTACGCTGTTCATTTTCACACTGATTTTAAGCTTTTATTTTCAATTATGTTTTCATTTGTGTAATAATATCAATGTCATCTTGATGTATATCATTTACAAACACACACACACATGCCCAATGACACTCACACATACGCACGTCATACAGAACGCAATGTGAGGTACATCCTGAGATAGGACTCATTGGGGAGTAGGAAGAGGAATCGTAGATGTGAGTGGAAGAGAGGAGGAGGAGGACAGGGGAAGAATTCGCCTGGTTTTCAACACAAAATGTGGTTAGTAATGGAACAACAGCCTTCTGCACATCATAGAGAGTGAACATTAAAATCACCATCAATCAGCCTTTTTGTTGCTAGTGATGAGAGAGAGAGAGAGAGAGAGAGAGAGAGAGAGAGAGAGAGAGAGAGAGAGAGAGAGAGAGAGAGAGAGAGAGAGCACTTGCCTGACAGAGCGAGTGCGAATACCGTTCATTTATGGAATCCTTAGAGCTTTGGGTGATTGTACCTACACCAGACATCTTGATCGACCTTTCCCTCAAGAGAGTGGTACATCGTGCACGGTGGAACTGTCAAGATGCCCTGATATACTAGCACAGGATCTAGATTTAAGAGGAATAAGTGTAATATATATATATATATATATATATATATATATATATATGTGTGTGGTGTGTGTGTGTGTGTGTGTGTGTGTGTGTGTGTGTGTGTGTGTGTGTGTGTGTGTGTGTGTGTGTGTGTGTGTGTAGATAGATAGATATGGGTTTGCTCCAATTCAGCACCGTTAAAACTATTCTTTACTGTTTTTTTAGTCTTACCTTGCCGCCAGTTTAATAGGACAAAATATAGTATATACAAAGAATGTTTGTTTCAAGTCAGCACAGATAAAATTATTCTTAAACTGGTTATTAGTCTTATCTTGCCACCAGATGTCCCAGTTAGATGTTATCTTTAACATGAATTCTGTCTCTCTCAAAATAGTGGTTAGGTGAGCGCGCGGCCGTGCGTGTGTGTGTGTGTGTGTGTGTGTGTGTGTGTGTGTGTGTGTGTGTGTGTGTGTGTGTGTGTGTGTGTGTGTGTGTGTGAGAGAGAGAGAGAGAGAGAGAGAGAGAGAGAGAGAGAGAGAGAGAGAGAGAGAGAGAATTATAAGATATACACAGTCAAGGTCACATTCCCAAATCTGCTTAACACAAAAACATCGACAGACTAAAATTACCTACCTTTATACACGAGCTTATTTCCAAGTACAAATGTTTTGAGAAAAAAAAAAAAAACAAACAAACAAAAAACAGTTGCAATGCTTTGCCTTAATCTTGATGACGTACAATTGAAGTGTTGATGATACTATCAGTTTGCTTTGTTAAAATGCTTATAACCGTACAGAGAAATTAGGCTTTGCGTGTTCGTGCTTATGCACACACGTACAAGATAGTGCACTAGTACACATTTCTGGGGGGGGGCAAGAGAGAGAGAGAGAGAGAGAGAGAGAGAGAGAGAGAGAGAGAGAGAGAGAGAGAGAGAGAGAGAGAGAGAGAGTGAGCTGATGGATACCGGTGATGTGAGCTGATTCTTTTTTCTTTTTCCTGAAGCAATGCTGGATCCTGTCATTGTTTTGTCCTCTTTCTACAAGAAAAAAAAAAAAAAATCGTACAACATCATACAAAGAGATCAGCCTCACTGAATGGTGAACATTGAAGATTAAGCAAACAGAATTATCACCCCTTTCCCATCCCTCTTCTACTTCAGGTCAAACAGAAGAACGGTCTATCACTCCTGGCCAATACTCTCCACCTACGGGCGTCATCCATGACATAACATAAATGACATTCGTGCCACGATGACACTGCAACAGCTACTGTGGAACTGGAAAAGAGACACGTAAAGTGCAGAGCCACACTGAGAGGAATCGCCGCTGAGTTGCCGGGATTTCAATAAGAATAACCGAATACGGCCAGTTCCTTTTTTGACATCACAGTAGGTAAAAAGAGCTCAGGATTATAAGCAATGACAAACGAGCTGTCAGAAATTGGCGAACATCACAAATTCTCTGTCTGTCTGTCTGTCTGTCTGTCTGTCTGTCTGTCTGTCTGTCTGTCTGTCTGTCCTCTCTCTCTCTCTCTCTCTCTCTCTCTGAGCGCACGCACACGCACACGCGAGCGCGCGCGGGGCATATGTAAAAGAGTATAGGAAAAAAGACATGACCTAGTCTTCAACGGAATCTTGCCATATAAGACTAGCTTAATCTCCGACATAAATATGATGTAAACCTTAATATCTAGAGGTAGCCAAATGAATTTTGTTTAGTCATTCGCCGACCTTATATTGTCTCTCACTATGCATCATAGATAGTCAGTTACTCACTCACGCCTTCCAGTTTGTCATTTCGTTCTGCGTGCAGTGTATACTCTATTCATCCAAATTCTGCTACGCTAGAAATGTTTCTCTTCTTTGAAAGAGTTTACGCCCTTTGCTTGACAATAATCGAAAGGGGCCAGAGGAAGACTTTTTTTTTTCTGTCCCATCCTCTGTGCCAGCTCAATGGCACTGCGCCCACGCCACTCATTCCGACTGTTCCCCCCCCCCCCCCCCCCCTCTCCACACCAAACCTCCCCCCCCCCCCACGCCCCACTCTCCGGCACCGGCAATCCACATGGAGCAGTCAATGTCAAGTCGTCAGAGGCAACCCACTCGGAGAAGACACTGCACTGCACACACACACACACACACACACACACACACACACACACACGCCCAATGACACTCACGCGTACGCAGGTCACACAGAGCGCGATGTCAGGTACATCCTGAGATAGGACTCATTGGGGAGTGGGAAGAGGAATGGTAGATGTGAGTGGAATAAAGGAGGGAGGGAGGAGGAGGAGGAAGGGGAAGGGAGGGGGTATTGTAGGATAGCAGAAGCTGCCACCCTGTCTGTGAGGAGTGTCAGGGCGAAACAAATCGACCTTTGGAAAATCTGAATGTTGCTATGGCCGTTGGGGACTGTCTGGGCTGACCATATCACACTAACTGGGCAGCTCTACTTTCTACGCACACACACACACACACACACACACACACACACACACACACACGTTCGTCATGCTTTCTTATCATCTCCCCTGCCCTTTCAGGATCATTACTCTC
>JADBJO010000074.1:1122383-1124883 GCA_016801955.1 Conus betulinus
CTCTCTCTCTCTCATGCACACATACGCACACTTCCCAGTAATTGTACCCATATAATCCCCTATCACCCTCACACGCGCATTACCTATTCAGTGTCTGTCTGTCTGTCTGTCTGTCTCTGTGTCCTCTGCCTGACTGTCTGTCTGTGTGGTATGTCTGCCTTTGTCTCAGTCTGTCTGTCTGCCTGTGTCTGTCTGTCTGTCTGTCTGTCTGTCTGTCTCTCTTTCTATCCCTATTCAATCCAGATATATCCCTTTGCGGTCGGCTGGGCTATTAGCAACATCTATCTCTCTCTCACTCTCATTCGCGCACACACACACACACACACACACACACACACACACACACACACACACACACACACACACAGGTGCGCGCACATGCAATCACGAACGCACGCATACGCGTGCATACGCACACACACACACACACACACACGCACGCACACACGCACGCACGCACACACACACACACGCACACGAGACATTGCACTGACGTGCATGCGTGTACACGAAAAGCATTTACTGCAAGGACTCAAACTGGTTCGATTATTGGTCAAAGGAAAACGAATCCAGTGCTGTCTGAACAGAGATGTAGACTTAAAGGTGACGGTGGAAACGGAGTGTGTCTGGTGGTGAATTACCTCAATGGTATTCCAGACTGTTGGATCCTGTTAGGAGAGAGAAAGTTACTGTTTAAGTATTCAATTGACCTCGACGTCCTTCAAAGTTAAAAGTCCACTCTTTTATACTTCGTTATATCTGGAACCGTGTGCTCTCGCATACGCGAGCCTCTCTGTCTGAAAAAGAAAAGTTCAAAACCAATTTGTAAATAACAAGAAGCTAGACGTGGCTTTTGTAGATTTTCAAAAAGCTTTCAATTCAGTTTCACGGAAAGTATTAAGGACTAGTGTTGTTAGAACATGGGATTAAAGGTGCATCGTTCTGTGAAAAGCATATAAAAAGAGGTAAAAGCAAGAATTAAAGCGGGAGCAAAATTATCCAACGACAGCGTCCCATGAATTCGGCGATATCCGTTCCCCGACAGCAGCACATAATGGCTATGCACGTGGAGACAATATTGAAAATAAGGTCACCATAAAAGCAGAAAGGGACACATAATTGGAGACATTTTTCACGTTGGTCAAAGAGGATGGGGATAACAAAAATGATGCCATGGATTTCTGTTCTCATCTGAGACTGCATGACAGGACGTTACTCCACGCTTACGTTCATGACATGTTTTGGTGTCAACGAGACATGAGAGATGTTGGCGCCTGCAGAATTGGTCGGCACATTTGAGCAACACTTTCAGAAAACACATCAATTAAAAGCAGGAAAACCGACTCTGTGATCCTAATCTTTACAATTGATCCCATAGAAAACTGACTTCTATGTAGGTACCAGCAAATAAATGGCTTTGACAGGAATCGAATTCACGACCTCCAATGGCTCGCGATGCCAACGATCTCGCTACGACAGGTGGAAGCAACTGAATTTTGTTAAGTGGCCATACAAACGTCTTATCAAAAGCTAACTGGGAAGAAACCAAAGACTGATCTACAGCAGTTGCTCTGCGGGTAGGAATGACAGTTATAGAAACGTTCCACCACGGAGCAAATGCAAAGGAGAATATACCGTGTTTTTCAACAAAACAGTTGCTAGTAAACGGAAGAACAACAATCTGCGCACAGTCCTCCTGAGTGGACCTTAACATCTTCAGCAATCGGCCATTTTTCCTTTGTGATGAGAGAGAGAGAGAGAGAGAGAGAGAGAGAGAGAGAGAGAGAGAGAGAGAGAGAGAGAGAGAGAGAGAGAGAGAGAGAGAGAGCACTTGTCTGACAGTGTGAACCTCATTCATTGTTGGAACCTATAGAGTTTAGGATGATCAGGCCTGTACCAGACATCTTGATCGACCTTTGCCTCAGGACAGGGGTGCATGGTATATGGTGGAAGTGTCAAGATGCCCTGATCAACTAGTGCTGAATATAGGTCCAGTAGGACAGAATATGATAAATAAGAGAAGAATTGCTTCAATTCAGCCCAGACACAATTGTTTTTGACCGTTTTATAGAGAGTTAACCAACTGCCAGAATTCCCAGTTAGTTTTTATCATTTAGATTCGGTTCCTTTCAACGTTGTAGTTTGTGTGTGTTGGGGGCGCGCGCGCACGCACACGCGCATACAAATGCGCGCGTGCGTGCGTGTGTGTGTGTGTGTGTGTGTGTGTGTGTGTGTGTGTGTGTGTGTGTGTGTGTGAGGGGGAGGGGTGTGTGTGTGTGTGTGTGTGTGTGTGTGTGTGTGTGTGTGTGTGTGTGTGTGTCTGTGTGTGTGTGTGTGTGTGTGTGTGTTGTCAGTACAACTTTGAGTTAATCTGACAATAAAAATGCGTTTCAGTCAGTCAGTCAGTGTGTGTGTGTGTGTGTGTGTGTGTGTGTGTGTGTGTGTGTGTGTGTGTGTGTGTGCGTGTGTGTGTGTGTATATGTGTGTGTGGTCCGTGTGT
>JADBJO010000074.1:1132383-1137383 GCA_016801955.1 Conus betulinus
GCACACTACACAAACTTTTTTTTTCCAATGACTAGCAGTTTGATCACCACCACTATCGAAGATCTTGGGGAAAAAAGAAGAAAAAAAAAAGCAACCCTGCCTGTACAAGACTTAAATCACGTACCTGGGATTCTCTCTTTCTTCCTAGGGGTGTGTGCCACCCATCAGATCACGCTTCCTATCTGCAGACCTGTGCGTGTCCTGTCATAAGAAAATGCCAACAGAAATCGAAGAAATCGAAGACATGGCGTTATCTCTCATTAATGCTGGCAGATGTTAAGCCTCTTATTTCATAAATTTTATTGCTTGAGCATGCATAACCTGATTTAACACGATTTAACGCTTAAAACATCAAGGGCAGGTGTGGAAATAACAGGGGTGGAGTTGTTTTCATCTAGAAAAATTGTTTTGCAGGTCTGCTCAGCCATTGGAGAACACTTCTTTAATATTTCTTTTTTCTGATTTCTTCTTCGTTTCATAATTAATAAATAAATGACAGGGATACTGTGTTGGGATAACGGGTTTTTTTTCCTTTCATTTTTTTAATCAGTTGTATTCATGTGTGCACTGTTAAATGGATTCTGTAATGTTGAGAAAAACTTGTGTTTTGCTGTCGTGTTTGACACTGATTTGTGTCATTTAATAAAACCGTGATGTTATTTTTCAGTCATGCGTATACTCAAACTGATATCGGCATTGTTGTCAATGAACTTTCAATCTTCATCAGCTAGGTGCTATATCATTGTACACGATGTTGAGAGTATTTGCCTTTTTGACTAATGCATTTTAAGCTTTCTGTCATATTGATATGCATCATTATTTCAGCATGGTTATTTACTCGTTTGCTTACCACTGCTTGGAACATTTGTTTTTTTTCGGTGGATAGGTTTTCTGACCTTGGAGGTAGAAGGGGCACTGGAATCCGAAAGATGGATTGAAAAAGAGAAAATGAACTGACAAGGGAGGAAAATATCAATGTTCTTTCAAAAGCCAACGCCAAAAAAACGAGTGCAGAACAGTTTGAAGACGGAATAATTATTTTTCCAAGCAGGCTGGTATATTAAAAACCTTAAAAAGATGTTAAAAAAAAACTTCATTTTATAAGATCGAATGTTGTAAACTTCTATTAGACAGAATTGATATTTTCTTAGAAGACTACAACATTCCTGTTTTAGACGAAGAATGGAGAGAAAGCTGTTAGAGAATTATTTCGTTGTGAGAAGTAACATCGGGCGTTGGAAGTCACGTAATCGATCGGTGCCAAGACACAATAGATCAACGATGGAATGTTTCAAGTGCTTCCCGTCTAAAATTCAAGATTCTAAATTAGTGCTGCATATGAGAAGATAAGTGGTTTCTCGTTCTTCGTTTTCACTGCCCTAAATGTTATTCGGTTTTGCCTGAAGAAGACCCAAGAGGTCGAAATGCATTGTGTTTTGTCCTGTACTTTGTTTGTCTATGTCTTTGGCGGTAACTAACTCCTCTCTTTCTAAATTTTGCTTCATTTTCCGCCCTCAGTCACTCCGTTTTGAAAAAAAAAAAATGAAAGTTAAGGATTAATTGCTCTGTGCTTCGCTTCAGTCCAGAAGCCTGACAATGTAATGTTTAAGTAAAGTGCAAAGTCCAGTAGCGTTCGTGTTTTCAGTGTTGCATGGTATTGTCAGCAAAGGATGTCAAGGTCAAAAGAACAGTGAAGGGGTAGATCATTCTACGAACTGAAAATGAAATAGGACCCAGAACAGATTTTCAGAGAACTCCATATTAGACAGTCAAGGGGGAGAGGGGGAGGAGGGAGGTATTATTCAGAATCTTAAGAAAATACCTGCTTTCCATTGTGAAAAATAAATCACGTAACATTTGGAGAGTCTGATGTTAAACCGTACATTACTTAGATCTACATTCCTTCAGAGGAGTTTGATCCATAGTGTTTAAGGACTTTTGCACACACAAAAAAGAAGAAAAAAAATTGAACCAGCAAATAAATTGTTGATGTATGTTTATATGCAATCACTCAATAAAACAACAAGTCAGTCAAAATTGTGTAGTAGGAGAAATTCTGTCTGAATTCACTTTGAATTGTGTGAATAAAGTCGTACATGATGACATGATATTGGAAGTGTTGTTTAAATACTTTTGCGAAGTGCTGTGACATTGTTGATATTTTGCATACAGGTCTGCAGCTGGGACGGTTGGCCGGGCAATCAAACTTCATGACAGATAGTACTTTAGCTTCTTCAAAGGCTCGTGAATGACAAGATTAACAAGTATGAAAATAATAGACGTATTTGATACGTTCATGAATAGTAGGTGCCGATATCGTCACAGAGTTGCTGTCTTTATCGTCTAGACCACAGAAAATGGACTCTTTTAAAAGTGTGCAATTCCTGGAGAGAGAGAGAGAGAGAGAGAGAGAGAGAGAGAGAGAGAGAGAGAGAGAGAGAGAGAGTACACACACATACACACACACACACACACACACACACACACACACATGCAAACACACACACGCGCGCGCGCGCGCGCGCATACACACAGGCACACACGCACATGTATATATATATATATATATATATATATATATATGTTTCGATATAGATATGCATGCATGTATGTACAGAGAGACAGAGAGAGAGAGAGAGAGAGAGAGATTGGGAATTGTGATTCTTAACTGACCTCTATAATATTCCAGGTCGTCTGGGGGTATTCCTTTCAGACAGCGGTGCATCCTACGGCTTCGTCAATTGGTCTCTCCTATTGAGAGCAGAAGCCAGGTTAATGGGATCGGGGCTAGCGATGATGTCTGGCTACAACTTCTCCCCAACAACCAATAGGAAGCTGGGAGACGTAGAATGATGGGGAGTCGCAACTAACAACAGGGCTGATTTTAACGATGTTTTTTTTTTTTTTTTTCTTCCTCACTTTGGTGTCGACAGAAGGAGTGGTGATGCTGGAGGAGGTGACAGTGGGGGATGGAGAGGATGGGGTGGGGTGAGAGTGAAGGGATGGTAAAGAGGAAGGAGGATGGGAGTGGCGGTATAGCGGTTTGTTCATAGTGGAGGATTGCTGGCTATCTTTGAGCTGTCCCACTATCGTCTCCGAAATGCATGACAGACATTGTCTTTCCTGATCTTTGAGCTATGCAACAGCTTCCACTGGTATTCATATCTGTTTACTAAATCTAAGCCATCCGTAACTATATTCCTCCAAATCAATGATGCAGATTTTCTGTATTTGTTTCTAAGCGGTCCACTACTTTCTTCTAAATTAATTCTTTTTTTTTTTAACTATACGCTATCAGAATACTTCCTCCGAGGTTCATGACAAGTATATTCTTATTTATCTTTAAACTGTCCACTCATTTCTCCCTAAATTCACGATACTTGTTTATTTTCTTTATGTTTTAGCTGTCCAAATGTCTTTTCCTGAATGCATTTTTTCTTTATCTTAAGCTGTCTGACAATTCCTTCGAATTTCATGAATACTTTTCTTTTCTTAACCTTTAAGCTTTTCATCGATTTTCTTATAAATCTGTGATACATATCTTCTTTCTTTATTTTTGTATGCTATTGATCTCCTGAATGTATTCTGAATGAGTTGCCTTTCTTCGAAGATGATTTTTAAAATATTGAATGATATTATTTCTGTTGGCACGAATAAGATTATTTGTGGAACATTAAATTGTCTTCGAAGAAAGTCGATTTGCTGATCATTGAATCATTTGTCTCCCTGGCAAGTTAAAAAAAAAAAAAGTTCCGGTCAAGTAGATCATCTATGGAATTTCAAATGATTTATTTGGTGTAAAGAAAATGGTTACGTCCCTTGTGGGACTGGAAATCTTTGTGTGAAGAAGGCGAGTTGTGAAACATTGCATTGTCCTTCGTCCTGCATTGAACACCGTGAACCCGCGAACGGTTGTGCTTTTAATGATTTATTTTTTTCAGAAGATGCCTCCATTTGCCCTCAGAAGTTTTATCTGCTTATAATTTTCATTCACAACGTCCTTGCACTGGAGACAAAAATATGATGTCATACGAATTCACTTATCTCTCAATACTACTGCTCACTCACGCGGTCATAGATTAAAGAGGAACAATAACAAAACTATCAATAACTTGCTTGAAAAAGAACGCTATGAAGATGGGCATTTCAGAAAGAATTGTTAGTGACAAGACAAACCAGGCAAACATATTACAAGACAAAATACGTCAATCTGTTTGACAATTCTTTTCAAAAAATGTGTTTGAATTTCCGCCTTCAGTTACTTCACTTGAAAAACTAACTAACCGTTAACAATGCAATGAAGAACATTCTTTCAAGTATTCTAGACGTAAAATACAGGTGTCAGCAGTTTTAAAAAAAAAAAAAAAAATGGATATATCAACTCGGGTCCACAACTGGTCTTTTCAAATTTCGGGATGGAAAATGCACAATCGATTTGTTGCACAGCCAAACTGTCTGATGATGTTTGAATCCTTGCAGTCCTCACACAGACTTGACCGTCAAGGATCACGACAGTTAAAAAAAAACATCACGATCAACCAGTAAAAGAAAATAATATTCTAACACATTCTGGCCGCTTAAAGGAAAAGGTCATGATAAAAAAAAAATAAGGACTGTGAACGGCACTGTCCCATGAAAATGGAGGTGGAGGAGTGCTCGATCAATGTAAAACACTTTTTCTCGTGCAAAGACAACATTCTCAGGAGTGCAGCAACAAACTGAAACACATAGTAAATGCAACACACAGAGACATAGGCTAGACAGACAGACAGACGGACAGATAGACATAGAGACAAACACACACACACACGCACACACGCGCACACACACACACACACACACACACACACACACACACACACACACACACACACACACACACACAGATCCAAGGAAAAAAGTGCAACGTTGCCATGGACACAGAGGGCATTGTATTGAATGACAAAATAAGTTACACAAAATCAGATTCCCAAAGTGAGTGCAGGCACGCACACATACAT
>JADBJO010000074.1:1142383-1144883 GCA_016801955.1 Conus betulinus
GCCCTGCATGAAAATGAAGGTATTGACCAACTCCTTGCATGCAAGAAAAAAAAAAAAAGACAGCGGCGAAAGTCATCTATGCAAATGAAGACAAAGACGCCTTTGAAGACGGTGATCGACAAATTAATTGCAAATGAAGACAGTGACCGCAGTCCTGCATGTAAATATGATAGAATGATCGACACAGGTAAGCAGTGCAGACAGCGACCAACGCATTGTATGCAAATGAGGACAGCCACCGACATCCTTCGTGCAAAATGCAGACAATGACCAACACTCTGCCTGCTATCAGCATGGGCAACTAAGTTTGTCCAACGCCAGAACCAAGCAAAGCAAGTTTTGTGAAAAAAAATGCTAGGAACAACCAGAAGTATGTCTTATATCTTCAAATAACGACCGACCGAGCTTCGTCCAGTGTTTCCTTCAATTCCATGTCGGAAGAAAATAGTTATCATTGAATCATCCATTCCCTGAATAGCTCAGCCAACGCCAGGCCTATGGTTCACTCGGTCGGGCATCAGTGCAGACACAGATCAGAGTGAGATGGGGGTAGATGTGGGTGAGAAGGTTTCCAGGGGGTGTAAAAACGCTTTTCACTCCTCGTCTCATCCCCCCCCCCCCCCCCCTTCCAACTCTTTCACACACAGACAGAGACACAGACACACACACACACACACACACACACACACACACACACACACACACACACACACACACACACGCGCGCGCGCGCACGCACGCGCGCACACACACACACAAGCACGCACGCACGCACACACACACACAGACAGACACACACACACACACACGCACGCACACACAAACAGACACACACACACACACACACACACACACACACACACACACACACACACACACACACACACACACACACACACACACACACGTTTCAGATAAGCAATTTTTTTTTACGTTAACCTATTGGTCAGTGAACCTTTCTATCGTCATGAACAAGAAAACAAGAACGGGTGTAGTTATTCCCCTTTCCCCACCTTCCTGCTTTCCCTTACATACACTGCTGTACTTCCCCTCAGTGTACCTGACTCAGCAAACAAGCGTACTTCTGCACCCGAACCTTCCCCACGCCCCATCCTAACCATCCCCAATTCTCCTCCTCCACCCCCACCGCACTTCTACATACTCAGCCAGCCATATTGTTTTAGATGACCACAGAAAGCTGATACATAGAATTTGTACGTGCATATTTCCTCCTCCCTCCCTCTTTGACGAAGCGACCGTCCATGTGGAATAATTTCACTCTTCTGTATGGTTGGCTAACTGACGTCGTCAACATTCTGCTGTCTGCTTCACACTGCTATTCTTTAAATTCAAAACGTTTGCATGTGGGTTCGAGGGTACTGGAGGGTCGATCTGCATGAACAGAAAGGGGAGATTCTAAAGATCAATGTGAACGTTTGCTGGGTAAGGGGATACAGAAAGTCTTATTATTTTGAACAAAAAAATCCGCTTTCTTTTTAATTTGCTTCGTTTTGTTTCTCCCTTGACAACTTTTTGTGTTTGAAAGAATGCATTGTTCCCGCATTGTTCTGACTCAGAATTCTTTCTTTTTTTTTTTTTTATGTTATGTTTATTGATATCTCTATATGTCTATGTCTGTCTGCCTGCCTGCCTGCCTGTCCTGTCTGTGTCTGTCTGTCTGTCTGTCTTTCTCTCTCTCTCTCTTTGTGTCTCTCTCTGTCTGTCTGTCTCTCTCTGTCTCTGTCTCTCCCCCCTTTCTCTCTCTCGCTCTCTTATCCCGAATATCTGTCTGTCTGTCTATCTATCTGTCTGTCTGTCTATCTATCTATCTATCTATCTATCTATCTATCTATCTCTATCTATCTATCTATCTATCTATCTATCTATCTATCTATCTATCTATCTATCTATCTATCTATCTATCTATCTACCAAGAATAAAATTGGATAAGATCATGGAAACGTATTACTTGATGTTATTAAGATAAAGCTAGATTTTAATACAAATTGCAAAATGATCTTTCTTTGTTTATTCACATTTTTATCCCTTTTCTCGAATGAAAAAAAAAGCCTTCATGACGAAACGTTCTGTTTGTTCTTTACCATTTGAATAAATCCATGTCATTTTATTGATTTGTTTATTTATGTATCTATTTATTTATTTGTTTATTTATTCATTTGTTTGTTTGTTTGCTTATCTATAGCTTTGTTTTTGTTTCGTTGCCGAATTCAATTAAAGAGTGAACATACCAGGGGTTTAGAACGAAAGCTGACAACCTGTCAGTTTGCTTGCGGATCAAATATCCGGCAGACCCTAATCACAAACCCTGCACCACAATGCCATCAGGGGGTCAGGATCTCCCAGCCTCTGTTCCCTTAACACGGTCCCTGATGTCCATAAATCAGCCTTTATCTGGAGCTGGCCATTTTGGAAAACAAACAAACAAAGAAAGAAAGAAACAAACAGCCCCTGCATGAATCATGTCAGCTGTGTTAATAAA
>JADBJO010000074.1:1147383-1152383 GCA_016801955.1 Conus betulinus
CACACAGTGGATAAGAAGTGATATAAAAAAAAAGTCATGGATTTATGAGACTCACTTCTGGCGTCAGGAAATCGTACACCATTTGTGAAAGAATACATTTTAACTATCTAAAACGCGCAACAACAACAACAGCAACAACGAAAAAGAAATATTTCAAAGATCAGGCAGGTATTGATGATACGAATTGAAAGAATGAAATGACCGAGAATATGTTTATTGATGTGAGTTTTCAATGGTTTACACAGTGCTGACAATAGAAATGGGCCTGTACTTCGAGGGATCCTTTACAATTAGCCCATACACAGACACACCCATGTTCGTCCTGTTACAGTTCCAATATCAGCAGCCCCCAGGGAGCATGAAAACGTAGACATTGAAGAAAAGCTGCAGAGAATGAATAACTAGAAATAACTACTCAACAGATATTTTCTCTTGCGTCAGAGTGTACTTCTCATGACACAAACCCACCAAAGTTGTTAGAGCTAACAACTGACCCTTGTTCTGTCACTCACAGCACCTTGTCTGTATTGGTCAGCTTCAACCATTCATAAGATGCTCTTTCTTTCAAAGCGTTGTCTTGCTAGTGGTGATTGGGAAGACTTTTTTGGTAACATGGAGTAGAATCCGCCCCTTCCTGAACCAGCAGACTATTATCGATTCGCTTTGCTTCCCGGTCTTAACTGGTTGTCTGCTGCTTTTTGACGTTAGCCAGGACAACGCCCCTGTCGTAGTCTACCAAAACCATTTTCACCTCAACTTCTTTTTCGCTTTACACTGCTATCCGGTGAGCCGTCTTTGAGACCTTTTTGCCTTGGTAACACTTTCCACCACGTGTACATCCATTGCTGAGAGTCTGCCCTTTCCCCCAAGTGTTTAGCTGATAAATGAACGTAACGCTCTTATTCTCCAACAAATTGTCACGCAGTACAGTGCCTTTTCTTCCATCTCAGCCCTGACCTATCGGCACCAGTACCCTAGGAAATCCTGATGGATTAGTTTCCAAATGGTGTCTTTACCATCCTGTGACATCGATTCGTTGTTTCCCCTTACAACCAGCTCAGGCAGGGGATTTGTGTCGATGGTAGCGTGAATGGTTGTTTTGCAGAACATTATTATGGAGTATTTTGGTGGAAGACAGATCCGTTACCGAGATACATCCAGGGGCAAGAGAAGCATCTCCTTTTTCTTTCTTTCTTTGTTTTTCCATCCTATTTTCCAGAACATGTCGACCTTGCTCTAGCATCAATCATTTCTGCAGAGTATGTGTGTAAATTATCTATTACAAACAGAATGCAATGTTGAATGACAAACTCTCTCTCTCTCTCTCTCTCTCTCTCTCTCTCTCTCTCTCTCTCTCTCTCTCTCTCTCTCTCTCTCTCTATCTATCTCTCCGAGCGTCAGTGGGTCTGTCTGTATGTCTGTCTGTCTGTTTCTCTCTCTGTCTGCCTATCTCTCTCTCTCTCTCTCTCTCTTTCAGTTTGCCCTTTCATTTTATCTTCTTTTCTATTTTCATGATTCGTTTGAAGAAAAGTCTGTTTAAGACGACTCTTTCCTATGCATTATTCTCTGCTGGGTCTTCTGCTTACGTAGACAGACATTTCACAGGTGCCAGTGCTGCCGTTGACGATCGTCTGGGCTCACGTCTTCCGTGCCGGTGGATGTACAGTGGGCAAACCCATGGAACTTGATCTTTCACTCAGTCAACTAACTTTATACCTCCCTTCAGTCATTCCATCTGATCATCACCTCTTCCCCTCCCTCTTCCCTTTCCCCCTGCTTGCATGCTAACTGCAGGCTGATTCCCCCTCCCTATCCCCTGCTTGCATGCTAACTGCAGGCTGATTCCCCATCCCCTATCCCCTGCTTGCATGCTAACTGCAGGCTGATTCCCCATCCCTATCCCCTGCTTGCATGCTAACTGCAGGCTGATTCCCCATCCCTATCCCCTGCCTGCATGCTAACTGCAGGCTGATTCCCCCTCCCTATCCCCTGCTTGCACGCTAACTGCAGGCTGATTCCCCCTCCCTATCCCCTGCTTGCATGCTTACCGCAGGCTGATTCCCCCCCCACCTATCCCCTGCCTACATGCTAACTGCAGGCTGATTCCCCCCACCTATCCCCTGCCTGCATGCTAACTGCAGGCTGATTCCCCCACCCTATCCCCTGCCTGCATGCTAAACTGCAGGCTGATTCCCCCCACCTATCCCCTGCCTACATGCTAACTGCAGGCCGATTCCCCCCACCTATCCCCTGCCTACATGCTAACTGCAGGCTGATTCCCCCCCACCTATCCCCTGCCTACATGCTAACTGCAGGCTGATTCCCCCTCCCTATCCCCTGCTTGCATGCTAACTGCAGGCTGATTCCCCATCCCTATCCCCTGCCTGCATGCTAACTGCAGGCTGATTCCCTTTCCCCTATCCCCTGCTTGCATGCTAACTGCAGGCTGATTCCCCCTCCCTATCCCCTGCTTGCATGCTAACTGCAGGCTGATTCCCCCCTCCCTATCCCCCGCTTGCATGCTAACTGCAGGCTGATTCCCCCTCCCTATCCCCCGCTTGCATGCTAACTGCAGGCTGATACCCCCTCCCTATCCCCTGCTTGCATGCTAACTGCAGGCTGATTCCCCCCACCTATCCCCTGCCAGCATGCTAACTGCAGGCTGATACCCCCTCCCTATCCCCTGCTTGCATGCTAACTGCAGGCTGATTCCCCTCCCCCTATCCCCTGCTTGCATGCTAACTGCAGGCTGATTCCCCCTCCCTATCCCCAGGCTGATTCCCCCCTCCCTATCCCCTGTCTGCAGATTAACTGCAGGCTGATTCCCCCTCCCTATCCCCTGCCTGCATGCTAACTGCAGGCTGATTCCCCCTCCCTATCCCCTGCTTGCATGCAAACTGCAGGCTGATTCCCCCTCCCTATCCCCTGCCTGCATGCTAACTACAGGCTGATTCCCCCTCCCTATATCCCCTGCCCGCATGCTAACTGCAGGCTGATTCCCCCTCCCTATCCCCTGCTTGCATGCTAACTGCAGGCTGATTCCCCCCCCCCCCTCCCCTATCCCCTGCCTGCATGCTAACTGCAGGCTGATTCCCCCCACCTATCCCCTGCCTACATGCTAACTGCAGGCTGATTCCCCCTCCCTATCCCCTGCCAGCATGCTAACTGCAGGCTGATTCCCCCTCCCTATCCCCTGCCTGCATGCTAACTACAGGCTGATTCCCCCTCCCTATCCCCTGCTTGCATGCTAACTGCAGGCTGATTCCCCCTCCCTATCCCCAGGCAATATGTTAAATGTTATGTGGTCAATAATCATGAAGCTCATTTTTTGCGTCCTTATCTTTTTTTTTCTGGACCTCGAAAGGCATTGATTTCAGTCGAATACTGGCAGGGATTTCCTTTCACTCTTCACAAGAATTAATTGGCCGTGAGTGCCAGTCTTTTCGGTGAGATGGTGAAGCGAGGGTCCTTGTCCATCTATGCACATTGCATACATAACCAAACCCACCGTAACGCAGCTGTTGCATCTGACCAAATTCTGGGTCAAGAACCTTTTTGATGGAAAACACACACACACACACACACACACACACACACACACACACACACACACACACACACACACACACACACACACACACACACACACCAGAATGGGTGACATTAAAACGATGGCAATTCACTCTCCACAAGAAGAAAAGACAGCATTCAAGCCGAAGGAGTTAGTTTTGACTAGCAAGTTACATACACACTACACTGTGAGACTATGCGCATGTGGCAAGTCCGGGAAAGAAAGGGGCAGGGTGAAACCAGGGTGTGAGGGTTGAGAAGAATTGGAAGGAGTGAGGGATGGTGTGGAAACAGATGAAAAGAAGGTGTCTACCTATGTACAGGCAGGCTTAGGGTTGTCGGCAAAGGTCAGCCATGCTGTATGGAGGGGTCTTCCAGGGCCATGGTTCCTGCTGGAGTCAGTGGCATGATTCACGGACCTGATCAGTATGGGGCTAACACTGGCTCAAAGCTGACAGAGACAGGTCATGGCCTAAACGATCAGTATACCACGTGGTTTGATCAGTCATTGGGAAACTCCTCTTCTGCTGGAAATTAGGAACTGTATTTCTTAGACGAGAGGGAAATGACAGCCATTGTGAGGGAATATGGGAATTGGTCTGTGAGGAAAAGAAAACGGAAAAGATCAGGTCTGGCAACACACCCTTCTCCATCATCCTGTCTGGAATACCCTTCTTCGATCTTCGTTCTGGAGGACCCTAGGTCAGTCCTTTGCCCGAATCTTACCGAAGGACGCATCTGCGTGTTTGGACAGCATCCCACATAGAGACAAGCATTTACTGCAGCAGTACCCATTTTGCGGTTCCATCAAATACATTCATTTAATTCCAAAAACGCATAGTTATCACCACAGTCCTGTATTGTCGGGTTCCATGAAACAAACCTTCAGCTTACTGCATGTGTCAAAGTGCTGGGCTCTACGGTTTCACCAAATAAACCTCTGTCTTTTTCTCACCCCCTTCCTTCCAGAACCCATCGAGTATGCCACAGAGCTGTATTCCAGGGTTCCATCATCCTCTTTCCTTTCTTGACGCATTGTGCGTGCCAGAGCGCTGTGGTCCTGGGTTCCATCAAATAAGCTTCTTTCCTTCCTGAACTGCATTCACTTTCCATTACGCTGTACCCCTTACTTCTTACCTTCTTCAACTCTCTGCACGTGTCATAGTGCTATACCTCGGGGTTCAATCAAACAAACTTCCTTCCTGCACCAGTCATTGCACGTGCATTCCGAGACTCCTGGACATGAAGTTCCTTCCTTCTCCCAAGCATTGCATGGCGTCGTTTTAGGTCGGCGAGATTACAGTCTCAGCCTGGACATTTCCTGGTTGCCAGCATGCACTGAAGCGAGAAGAGGATTCATTTGTACATGCATTCAGCCTCTCTCTCTCTCTCTCTCTCTCTCTCTCTCTCTCTCTCTCTCTCTCTCTCTC
>JADBJO010000074.1:1167383-1174883 GCA_016801955.1 Conus betulinus
ACTCTCTCTCTCTCTCTCTCCTCTCCGTCTCTGTCTGTCTGTCTCTCTGTCTGTCGGTCTGCCTCTTTCTCTCTTTCTCTCTGTCTCTCCTCTCTGTCTCTCTTTCTCTCTTTCTGTCTGTCTGCCTGTCTATCTATCTGTCTGTCTGACTGTCTTCCTTCTCTCTCTCTCTCTCTCTCTCTCTCTCTCTCTCTCTGTCTTCTCTCTCTCTCTCTCTCTCTCTCTCTCTCTCTCTTCCACTCACTCATTCTCTGTCTGACTGTCTGTCTGGCTGTCTGTCTGGCTGTCTGTCTCTATCTCTGTCTGTCTGTCTGTCTGTCTCCCCCACCGCCCCCGTCCCCGTCCCTTTCTATCTTTCTCTTACTTTCACTCCGCCTTTCCTTTTCCTTTTCTTCTCTCTTTTGATAATTCGTTTGAAGAACAAAGCTTTTTTAAAGACATTTGCGGTTGGCATTCTTCTCTCCTGGGTCTTCTTCACACCATAGACAGACATTCCACAGGTGCCTGTGCTACTATTGATGGTCATTTGGGATCTCTCATTTTCCATTTCTTTGGACGTATAGCAGGTAGACTCTTAGGAACTGATGTGTTACAAGTCAGCCGACTTCATCGTCTCCCTCTATTCATTCAATCTCTTCATCACCTCCCCGCCCTCCATTCTCCCTTTCCCCTGCTAATATACTGACTGCCATGTGCCCCCCCCCCCCCCCCCCCCCTCACCTCCCTCTCCCTATCCCTCGCCAACATACTGACTGCGATGTGGTGAATGATCATGACACTCATTCCATGATTCGTTGCCTTTATTCTTAGGATCTTAGACAGACGTTAATTTCACTCAAGTACAGGCAAGGGTTTCAATCTCCCTCCTCACATGGCCTGGATTGGCGTTCTGAGTCCTAGTCATTCTGATCAGATGGTGAACCGATGTCCTGTGCGCATCCATAAACTCAGCATACATAATCGAACCCACTGCAACATAGCTCTTGAACATAGCTAAATTCTGTGTGAAAAAAAACCCTCTATGACAGGTTCACAGAGGCATTCACACACATGCTACAGGCAAAAGATGGGTGGTGTAGAGCAAAGGCTACTTACTCTTTCCTCGAAGAAAAACGACAATAATTAAGCCAGAGGAATCTGCTATGACTACCAAGATATGTACACACTACAGTGTAGGTCTATGCGCGTATAGGAAGTCAGGAAGGAAACGGTAGGGGTATAAAACCAGAGACTAAGAGGTTGACAAGAGAGGAAGGGGGGGGTGGGAGGGTGCTCGTGGAAATGGCGATAAAATGTGTCTGCCTGTGTACATTAGCTGAGAGTTGCCAGCATAGGTCAGCCGAGAGTGCATGGAAAGATTCCCCCGGGGGGGATATTTCCTGCTGGAAGGACCAAGTGGCACGGTTCACCGGCCTGATCAATATGGTGCTCACACTGGCTCTAAGCCAACGCAGACGGGTCATGGCCTTAATGATCAATACATCAAGTGCTTGATCAGTCACTGGTGATTGTGCTCTTCTGTTGAGATTAGAAACCGTCCTTCATAGAAAGGAGAGCGATGACAAACCTTGTCAGTCAGGGAGAATGGGAAATGGGCTGAAAAAAGGAAGCAAAACAAAAGGAGCCGTGGAATACATCTTCCTTCATAATCTGTCTGGAATACCCTTCTTCGTGCTTCTTCCTGAAGTATCCTTCTTTATCTTCTGTCTACATTATACTTCTACATTCTTCTTTCTCAACTGCTCCTCGCCACATTCTGTTTTATTGAGCAAGGTTCTTATCCTTTCAGGAGTACCATTGTTCACCCTTCTTTCTGGAGACCTCATCTTTGTCCTTATTTCTAGGGTGTCCTTTGTTCGTCCTGTTCTCCGAATGACACTTTCTACATATGCATTTCTGTAATATCGTTTTATATGCCTTTCTTGGTTATCCTGCTTTCTTCTTTTTCTTGAGTACATCTCTTCGTCCTTTTCGGATGGAAGATCATATATATATATATATATATATATATATATATATATATATATATATATATATAAAAATAATAAATTCCAAGGATAAGTACCGAGCACCATTCCAGCAACTTACAGAGCAGCTAGGTGTTGCAACGACTGCAAGAAATATTGAATTATAAACAAAGCTTGCTCTTATGTCTCAGATTGTAGAAATAGGGGGGTGATAAGCCTTCATATCTGCAGTGGTAGATAATTCTGCCTAACTGACAGTATGTGCTTGAGTGGGTGAATGGGGAATAATAATAAATGCTTCTCAAAATGAACCTTCAGCAAGCCTATAGTCTCCGAAGCGGGAGACAATCTCCAATGGGGAGGAAGCTCACTAACATATAACTCCTGGTCAGATACCGATATTTCGAAACCTGATTGTTTCTCATCAGTGACCACAGAAAGTGGTAATTTGACTCCTCTGCCTTTTCGGGTTAAGAAGAATGCTATATCAGGAAAAGGCTGGTGTGCAATACCGTAGTATGTTTGTTGAGTTAACATATATATATGTTATGTTACATATCAGATCAGCGATTCGCAGACTTCCGTTTGATTTTTCGCCTGTGGTAAAAATCAGAAGGGCTGTTCAGGTGTTGGTCTTGTAGCAGGCTGACCACTAAATGACATTGTTCAGACATTAATGATATGGCGATGGTATCAGGAAAATAAACACAGGTCAGATGGATACACTGAAAATCATATCAGAAAGTATGAAGACAGAATGGTCAATACCTTGAGGTATGTTCCAGAAAACAAAAATCACATAACCAGTCTGATATACAATCTTCAGTGCCAGAAACTGAACTGTGACCACTCAGTGGGTTTTGTGCCACATATCTGAACAAACACTAGTCAGATGCACATAGTGTAGTGTAGTAACCTAAAACACATCACATACAAAACGTTTAGCACGTAACAGCTGGACACGCTTCAGATTGGCATAGAATGTAATACCAGAAAACGGAACACAGACAGTCAAGTGCAACAAGTATACTAACATTAAAAAGAAACACAGATCAGCTGCTGGCAAATAACGGAAATGGGTGGGCTAGAGGTCGACGGAAGCGAAGATAGCGGAAGAGGAAGGGAGGAAAAAGAAAAGAGAGAAGTTGGTGAGGGGCAGAGAGAGAGAGAGAGAGAGAGAGAGAGAGAGAGAGAGAGAGAGAGAGAGAGAGAGAGAGAGAGAGAGAGAGAGAGAGAGACAGACAGAACAGAGAAGCTTTAGATAGACAGACAGACAGACAGACAGACAGATAAACAGGCAGACAGGGAGGACAGAGGGGGAGAGAGGATGTTGATGGAGGTGAAGGTATCCAGGGGGTGGTGGTGACCTTTTCATTTCTCTCATTGCCTCCCTGTCTCTCTCGCTCTGTCTCTAATCTGTCTCTCCTCTCTAACATGTAAAAACACACACATGACACACACACACACACACACACACACACACACACACACACACACATACACACACCAGTCTGTTTCCTTTGGTCAAACTCTGAACCACATCAACAAAGGCACAAAAAAATTTATCAACTAAAGAAAGGACTCTGATCCTCTGTTCCTCATCTCTCTCTCTCTCTCTCTATCTCTGTCTCTCTCTCTCTCTCTCTCTCTCACATTTTGTCAATGTACCTATTTTCAGAGCAAGCATGTACAAGTTTGGTTATTATGTTTTTTAATCCCTCTCCGTTGCCTTACGTACAGCACTCTCCTAAATCACAGTGTTCTTGATACTGCGAACAATGATGAGGTTGTTTGTGAGCCTTCTTTGCCTGTTGTTTTCCCTGGACCCATCCCAGCCATCTGCTATGCCCGTGTAATGGCCACGCCCCACATATACACACGTAAGCCCTCCATACTGTATTAAACCTTATAATAGGAATACTGCACGTGCACCCATTCGTATCCGTTCAGTTCAGTTCAGTGGTTTATTCCATGTCTTTTCATCGCCAGAAGCAATAAGACATTTACTTAAACACACACACACAACACACACACACACACACACACACACACACACCACACACACAAACACACACACTCTCTCTCTCTCTCTCTCTCTCTCTCTCTCTTACCTTTGAGACCAGACACAGTTTTCCACAGACACACACACACCACACACACACACACACACTTTCTGACACACACACTTTCACACACACACACACACACATAAAACCTCCCCACTCAATTTATTATCCATGTAAGTATTTTCAAACCCACATCTGATATATGCATTATTGCATACCCAAATACCCCGTGGTATACTGAATTGTTGATCGTTATAATAATTTTGCAATCTGTGACTGTGAAATAACCATGGCAATTTCAGTACATATTAACCATATAAGACAGTATGACATTATCAAAGTTATTTGTCTCAATACCTTTCTCAAGATAGAGCGAGGTCAACACTGAGCATTCAAACAAAAGATGACGTACAGAAATGCTTTCCCTGCAAAGACAAGAGATAGATCAGAACGTTTAATGTTCCAATTATTCAGCCTTAATTTATGATTTAATCTAACAATGTGCCTTGGGCACTACAGTAAAGTAGCCGTATTTTGACTAAATTTCTGCTTATGTGTATACTTGTCCATAATCCGAATTAATTCAGAAGAGGGCTAAGGGATTGTTTAGTATCAGCGTTTTCGTTTGCTCCTGTTTTTGCAAGACTGACTGCACATTCCACTTTTTATTTTAGTGAGATGGGACCCAATCACTTCTTATGCTAAGAGTTATTAAATAACACAGTATATGTTTTATTTCAAAACGCAAATCTTTTCTAGCTTAGCAGTCCCACACACGCACGTGATTGTAAAACAGATTTGGAATCACACACACAGTCAAACACACATACACACACACATTGGTGTACACATATATGTAAGTCAAAACGTTCAGTATTGCAAAAATTCTGAGGTATAAATTGAAACTTCTTTCCTAAACAACACGATTTCCTGACATTTAGAGTTACACATTAAGCACATAATCACTGTCACTCATCCATTACCAACCCATCTCTAAAACTTTTATAAACGATTCGGATACATGTTTTTAAAATGTTCACGAGCCTCATTTGTTGAAATATATACATTATAACTTTTCTTTAACATAGTGTATTTGTAATCAAAAGAAGCATCTAGGTGCTCCCAAGAGACATTGGAGGTACTGCAGAAATTCTGGTATAGCAGTAATACACGATATTACAATGTGACATAAAGTCAGATGTGCAGTTTCTAGCTGGTTGAATAAATGACATGTTTTTAGATCTCCAAGGAAAATCTTTACAAAAAAAGCCGTCAATATTTCTTCAGTAACTGTCAATGTATATACACCTAATATACACTTCTCATTTAGGGTAATACATTTGCTTCTTTCTCTAACATCTATAAGTGTTTGTGTGAACTGGGACTCCTTGAGCTGATGTCATGGCCTTATTACCCATGCTTTGCAATCTCTTTTTCATCCCTCTAGTTGCAGACGAAAAACACGTCCTGCCCATCTGCCACTTTAGATCGGATTAAAGAGATGCATGGATGTAAAAGGGTGAACAGTCCTGACTCCATGGTTTACAACGCATAATTTTAAGAACGTTTAAATCTTTTTTCTTGTTTTATCAATCACATTTTCAATATGTGTTTTCCAGTTCAGCTTATGAGCTAAAAATAACCGCATGAATTTAGCTTTTGTTTATATTGTAGAATCAGTGGTTTATTTAGCAGAGGCTTTTCATCGCCAGAAGATATAACCATTACTTAAAACACACACACACACACACACACACACACACACACACACACACACACACACACACACACTCACTCTCTCTCTCTCTCTCTCTCTCTCTCTCTCACACACACAGACACAGACACAGACACAGACACAGACACACACACACACACACACACACACACACACACACACACACACACACACACACACACACACACACACACACAACCTTCCCACTCAATTTATTATCCATGTAAGTACTTTCAAACCCACATCTGATATATGCATAATTGCATAAGTGAAATGCCCCAGTGGTATATACTGAATTGTCGATCTTTATAATAATTTACAATCTGTGACTGTGAAACAACCATGGCAATTTCAGCAACATATGAACCATATAAAACAGTATTGACATTAACAAAGTTATCGTCTCAATACCTTTCTCCTGAAGAGCTAGGTCAACACTGAGCATTCAAACAAAAGATGACGCACAGAAATGCTTTCCCTGCAAACACAAGTGATACCATCAGAACGTTTAATGTTCCAATTATTCAGCCTTAATTTATGATTTAATCTAACAATGTGCCTTGGGCACTATCGTAAAGTAGCCGTATTTTGACTAAATTTCTGCTTATGTGTATACTTGTCCATAATCCGAATTAATTCAGAAGAGGGCTAAGGGATTGTTTAGTATCAGCGTTTTCGTTTGCTCCTGTTTTTGCAAGACTGACTGCTATTTCATTCCACTTTTTATTTTAGTGAGATGGGACCCAATCAATTCTTATGCTAAGAGTTATTAAATAATGCAGTATATGTTTTATTTCAAAACGCAAATCTTTTCTAGCTTAGCAGTCCCAACTCTCTGGTGATTGTAAAACAGATTTGGAATCAACACACAGTCAAATTTTATAGAAAGTAATTGGTGTATCATATATGTAAGTCAAAACGTTCAGTATTGCATGTAATTCTGAGGTATAAATTGAAACTTCTTTTTCCTAAATAACACGATTTCCTGACATTTAGAGTTAGTATTATTAAGCCATAATCACTGTCAGAGAATTCCATTACCAACCCATCTATAAAACTTTATAAACGATTCGGATACATGTTTTTAAAATGTTCACGAGCCTCATTTGTTGAAATATATACATTATAACTTTTCTTTAACATAGTGTATTTGTAATCAAAAGAAGCATCTAGGTGCTCCCAAGGAGACATTGGAGGTACTGCAGAAATTCTGGTATAGCAGTAATATCGATATTACAATGTGACATAAAGTCAGATGTGCAGTTTCTAGCTGGTTGAATAAATGACATGTTTTTAGATCTCCAAGGAAAATCTTTACTGGAATCCATCAATATTTCTTCAGTAACTGTCAATGTATATACACCTAATATACACTTCTCATTTAGGGTAATACATTTGTTTTTCTTTATAACATCTATAAGTGTTTGTGTGAACTGGGACTCCTTGAGCTGATGTCATGGCCTTACTACCCATGCTTTGCAATCTCTTTTAAAGGGAATTCAGTTGCAGAGAAAAACACGTCCTGCCCATCTGCCACTTTAGATCGGATTAAGGAGATGCATGGATGTAAAAGGGTATAACAGTCCTGACTCCATGGTTGACAACGCATAATTTTAAGAACGTTTAAATCTTTTTTTTCTGTTTTATCAATCACATTTTCAATATGTGTTTTCCCAGTTCAGCTTATGAGCTAAAAATAACCGCATGAATTAGCTTTTGTTTATATTGTAGA
>JADBJO010000074.1:1182383-1189883 GCA_016801955.1 Conus betulinus
TAAAATTCATTTCAAACTTTTGTGCTCTCTCAGTTGGAACCTTAGACAACATTCATTTCACTCAAACCCTGACCAAGATTCGCTTTCCCTCTTCACATAATTTCGATTGGCGATCTGAGTGCTAGTCGTTAGGGTGAGACGTGGAACCAATGTCCTGTGTGCATCCTTGTCCTCCGAATAAATAACCACACATACCGGATCGCTGCAGTTGTGTCTGACCAACTTCTGCGTGAACATCTTATTTACAGGGACACAGAAGAATTAAGACAGGAAACAAAATGAGTGGCATATAACATAGTGACTCACTCTCCCCAGCAACAACAATAAAAAAAATACTCAAGTGTAAGGAGTCTTTTATAACTATCAAGTTATATACAGACTACAATGTGGGACTATATGAGAATGAGAAGTTTAGGGGTTGGGAAGAGATAGAAGGAGTCAGGGGTGGCGGTGCAATGGATGAAACAAATAATGTGGCCGGCTTGTATACAGGCGGGGTGGGGGGGGGGGGGGGGGGGGGGGGGGGGGGGGGGGCTAGAGAGGTAGCTGGCATGGGTTAGCCATAGTTGTTTGGAAGGGTCCCCTGGGGGAATCTTTCATGCTGGAGGGACTGAATTCCATAAATCCTCAGCCTAATCAGTATAGTGCCACATCGCCTCAAAGCCAACACAGATAGGTCATGGCCTTAATTTAACTCAATGCAGACGCAGCTTTCTGCTACAACCGCGACAAGCTGAGACGCACTATTTTCGGTATTTTTACAAAAAAAATATACAGACAGAACCAAACCGAATACAACAATAAATATTATGTTTTTGAAAACTTCAAATAATGTTCTTTTAGAAAAAAAAAACCACCACAGTCCTGTGCTCAGTACACATGTCACTCGCTACAGGTTTGAAAAGTGTAGGCAAACAGCTGTCAGCAAAAACTTTTTCTCCACGTAGCTATGGATGAAAAACCAATATGATCATAACTGCAGTCTCCATAATGTGTAGCAAACACATAAAAACAATGTATCTTTCACACACACACACACTGCTGTGTGCATGGTCCAAACCTCAATCAGAGTGCTGCTGTCACATATTTGAAGAAAAAATGCAAAAAAATCATTATCATTTGGTATGTGCAACTTACCATCGTCACCATCCTCTCTGTCCGATTCGGCAAGTTCGGAAAACAGATTGAAAACGTTCGACAAGTTCGGAAAACAGTTCCAGTTCTTCATTTGATCGTTCTTCCATTATTCTTTCAATTACTCCTTGAAATAAGACGTTTCTGTTCGCTATCACTCGCTGACGCTTCGGTGCCACAACATGATGAACACGGGCAGCCAGAGTTATCTCCAGCTATCCCATAATATGAGCGAAAAAGTAGAATTAAACGCGAGATATACACCAAGGGAGAGTACCACCTAAATAGAGGAAATCCTCAGCTTTCTATAGATACCAAGATTGTTTCCCTTAGACTGCACAGCTGCATGTGAAAATTCGAGTAAAACCGTCAATCACCTGGCGGGCGACACGTCAGTGCCAAGCACTCAACCCGTCGCCCGCCAGGTGATCGACGAGGCGGCAATGAGTTAACGATCAATATATCACGTGGCTGATCACTCACTGGCAAACTGCTCTTCTTTTGAAATTAGAAACTGTACCTGGTAGAAAAGGGAGATAATGACATGCCTTTTCAGGGAGAATGGGGGAACTAGTCTGTGAGGAGAAGAGAAATGAAAGAACGGTTGGGCTAGATACCCTCCTTCATAATTCTGGTTAGAATACTCCTCTTTGTTCTTCTTCCTGCAGTAGTGCATTTTCTTTAGTTGGGAGACTAGGTCTAACTCCAGGTAGCAGTACATCATATTTTTTTTTTCGGGGTTTTTTAAAAGTACCCTTTTCTATTTTTTCTCTCTTTTTTTTTCTAAAGTACCCTTTTCTCTTCTGTTTTATTGTGTAAGCTTCTGCGTTTTTACAGGAATACCATTTTTTTGCCTTCTGTCTAGAGCGCCTGTTTTTGTGCTTATTTTTTTGTGTCCTACTTTGTCTTTTATCCGATGTCCCTTCTTCATCATATTTCACAAGTGTCCATTCTTCGTGCTCTTTCCAGGGTTTCCTTTTTATATTTTCCTTGAATCCTCTCTTCATTCTTTCTGGGTACCCTTTTTCATCTTTACTGGCATTCGCTTATTCGTTCTTTCCGTAACACCTGACTTCATCTTCCTTTTCTGGATTACCTCTCTTTATTCTTTCTGGGTACCTGTCATCATCCCTAATTCGACTGTCTTCTTCATCTCTCGTAAAGTGCAGGTTTCGTTCTTTCTGGAGTACTTTATCGTTCGTTAAGGTCAACTGTTCTTCATCCTTCCGTGGGTGTCCTTCTTCACTCTTCGATCTGGGATGCTCTTGTTTGTCAAACCACCGGAACACCGTTTCTTCCCTTCCATCTAAAATCCTTTTCTTCATCTACTTTTTCTAGCGTATCCTTCTTTCATGCCTCATTCTAAAGTACCCTTCTTTCCCTGTTTTAGTGCACTCCCTCTGGATTACTCGACTTCGACTTCTTTCTAGAGAACCAGTCTTCATTTTTGCTTCTGGAATACCTTTGATATTTTTCTCGAGAGCAGTCTGCAGAGAAACGTTGTCACTGTATTAAATGGTGTTAGTGCAGGACTACAATCACTCAATGGTTGCATTATGGTGGTTTTCTAAACGTATAATACAGTACTGCAGGGTTTCAACAAACAAACGCCTTCCTTCATCTCAACGCACGTGTCACAGTGCTATACCTCAGGGTTCAAGCCTAAAAACTTCATTCCGTCCTCAATGCACTGCACATGCCGCAGTGTTGAGCACTGAGGTATATTTCTGCATATAAAGTTCCTTTCTTCTTCAAATCACTGCTCGTGTGTCGTTTTCAGTTGGCAAGATTACTTACTGTCTTAGTCCAAGCATTTCTTTGTTGCCAGTATGCACTGGAGCTTAAACAGGATTTATTTGTACATGCATTCACCCTGTCTTTCTCTGTTTCTCTGTCTGTCTCTCTCCGTCTTTCTGTCTGTCTGTCTCTCTCTCTCCGTCTTTTGTCTGTCTGTCTGTCTCAGTCTGTCTGTCTGTCTGTCCCGTCTCGCTTCGCCTCGGTCTGTGTCTGTCTCTTTCTCTCTCTCTCTCTATCTCTGTCTCTGTCTCTCTGTCTCTCTCTCTCTCTCTCTCTCTCTCTCTCTCTCTCTTTTCATTCTCTATCCCTCTGTCTTTGTCTGTGTGTGTGTCTGCCTGTCTGCCTCTCTCTCTCCGTCTCCCTTTCCCTGTGCATGTGTGTGTGTGTGTGTGTGTGTGTGTGTGTGTGTGTGTGTGTGTGTGTGTGTGTGTGTTGTGTGTGTGTGTGTGTGTGTGAAAACGCGCGCGCAGCATGCGTCCATGTACACATACATCTGTGTGCATAGTAGAAGAAAGTTTTCCCTTTGTTAGTCACAAAGCAGCCGTCAGATAACGGAACTGGGTGGGCTGGAGCCAGATGGAAGCGGAGACAGCAGAAGAGCAAGGGAGGTAGAGAAAAAAAAAAGAAGTCGGCGAGGGTGCATACGTAGGGAGCAGGTGAGGTGGATGGATGCAGGAGGGGAAGGGGAGGGGGTTAGGTTTGGTGATCTATTGGAAATGTTTGTGGTGAGGGTTTAGAGAAAAAAGCAAAACAAAAACAACAACAAAAAAGAAGACAAACGACACAATCAAAAAGAAAAAGTAAAAAGAAAGAAACATAGAACTATGTCTTGCAAGTGAACAGTTTTCTGTACAAATCATCGATATTGCTAGCCAGTGCACGCAACTGTTAAATCAAATGTGGCAGAAATACACTGTGCGTTGATAATCGATTTCTGCGACCAGTTTCAGCCTCTGTCACTGTAGTTGTTAAACACACTGGTTTATTCTTCTCATTCTTAAAAAGTGAAACAAGCAATCAAGAAAACTGATTTGGACGACATGACAGCCCTGATATCCTTTCTGTTGATTGGGCTGTGAACAAAATGGAATTGAAATTGAAAATGCCTTTGGCGCCAAGAAAACATTGACACTTTTTATGCCATGAAGCTGAAGCGCTCTTTTCTTTTCCTTTCCTTATTTTTTTTTCTTACGTTTATTCATAATTTAAAGAGAATTTCTGAGCTGACCAGTTCACTTTCCATCCGGGATGAACAATGAATCAAACACACATACACACATACACACACGTTGCACGCATGAACGCACACACATGCACACAACACACAGACACAGACGCACACTGACTGACTGAAACCAGTTTATTGTCAGATTAGCCAATGGTTGCACGACATAGACGCACACGCAGACACACAGACAGACAGACACACACATAGACACACACACACACACACATATATACAGACACAGACACACACACACACACACACACACACACACACACACACACACACACACACACACACACACACACACACACACACACACACACACACACACACACACACACACACACACACACACACACACATTTTCGTCTTTGAATTCTATTATTTCCTCAATGCCTGTTTTTTTTTTTTTTTCCTTTCGTTATTTCTGAAGGCCTTGATATATCAGCATGCCTTGTGTTTACTCCATTTTCTCATTTTGACAGTCAGATTTCCTTTTCTAACAGACCCTGTTTGAACGAGAAATGTTACAATGCAGGACTATGGCTCACATTGCGTTGAAGCACCTGATTGTGCCACATCGCGTTTGAACAAACCTTTGACCGTTTCCTCCCCCCTGCCTTCTTCTTTTCTTTTTTATTTATTTTATTTATTTTTTTTTTGATTGGCAGACAATCATTTTCCACTGTCTAATTCTACAGTCCATTGGATATGATCCGCTTCATCGGAAGAAAAATCGAAATTACAACATGTGTGCGATCATCATTGTTCTGGGCTGCCATCCTACATTTCATATGTCAAGTATGACATATTAGAAAAGTTAGAGGAAACCCACACTGGGCATGTTTTAATACTGATAATGAGACACCCCTCATCTGCGCGTTATTTACAGGGCTAACGGGTTACCTGTACACCGGATAAACTGATGCACCGAAGTGTGTGCCATTGCGTGAAATGTTTTTCATTTTATTTATTTTTTTTTCTCGAATGAGAAATGAACAGGAAACATTTGTTTAGACAATTCTTTACCCATCTTCTTGTTATCTGAATCTGAGGATCAAAATGTGTCCTGTTTAACTATTACGTGAGTTATCAATTCATTGATTCCTTTCACCGGAAGTTTTATTTCGTCTTGTAGTCTGCCGACCATCTATTTCTTCTACATTCTCTTCTCTTTTGTTATCACATTTTTAGATGTTCGTTTATCTGCTATCGTTTCTATCCTCATGAAAAAAGAAAACAAAACTAGACACAATGGTACCTGTAGACTTGAAATATAAAAAGCCCACAAACAGGTTAAAAAAGAGAAAGAAATGAGTTGGTGCACAGGAACATGCATGAATGTATACATACACGGGCAAACGCGCACACGCACCCCCTCCCCCTCCCCCACCCCACACACATCAAGAGAGAGAGAGAGAGAGAGAGAGAGAGAGAGAGAGAGAGAGAGAGAGAGAGAGAGAGAGAGAACGAACGAACGAAATGTAATCTACAGAAGGCATAAACATAACATAAAGTCAGTGGCTCCTTTTCATCCAACCTTTAAACAAAGGAAAGATATTTTCAAATCATTGAACAGAACTGCATATCACCCACATACAGGACAAAAAATGCCTAACAATTCACAGTGGGTAACGCAATGTATACATTGACACAGAGAGAGAGAGAGAGAGGAGAGAGAGAGAGAGAGAGAGAGAGAGAGAGAGAGAGAGAGAGAGAGAGAGAGAGACAGACGTGACATCTCTCTCACCCATAACATTTAAAGTTCAGGCATCTCAGGAGACGCAATGTGGCTACCTTAGAGATGAGAACAAGCAATGGACGGACGCGTCAACATCTTGCCAATGGTGAACCTCAGAACTGTGGCAGAGAAGTTCAGGATTGGATTCTGTCAAAACGGTTTTACCGGCACCTACTCCTTGAGCCCCTCCTCTTCCTCCCCGCACTTTCCAATCCACCTTTATCTCTCCCCCCTTTTCTATCCCTCCATCACCATCATTTTTTTTTTCTGTTTATTTAACCCATCATTGTCCTCAGTTATAACCCCTGCAAACACCTTCCAGGACGCTTGGAGTCATATGAACTAGAACACAGGACTACGTTACCAAACACAACTATTTATGACCCGAAAAACTTTTTTTTTACCCCCATTATCACCCTGAATCTTTCAGAGAAAGAAAGCCTGAAAACCACAGAAACTCCACAAGACCAGCTACGTAGAAACCGTATATGTACTGATTCATTTGGGTCTCCATATAACGCCTGAAAACTCCAATCCAATATGGCAGAGGTCTGTTCTGGAAGTTCTGCGTTGTGAAGAAACCTTAGCTTTATGATGACTGAATAGAAAGTGTAAGATATGAAGTTCGTTTGACATTTAGGGATTCTTTACTTTCTTGTGAAGTCATTCCTTAAAACAAGCATTGTGCTTTACTCGGGCATGTTCCCGCCGCTGTCGTCCCTAATCCCTCTCCGAAAAACCCCTCCTACGGTTACCAACTGTCACAACTCAGCTCCGGGGTCTTTCTGGAAGTTCTGCTCGTTGGTTTTCTTCTCTCTTCTCTCGAAGAACCCCCCCGCCTTAGCTCCTTATGATGACCTCTTCCCTCCCCTGCTACGGTAGATACCACTCTTTTCTCCCCCTGTCTTGTCCCTCCGTCTGTCTCCTCCCTTTTCTGTTTCTTTACTCTTCTTTGTCTCTCTCTCCCTCTCTCCTAAAACAAGCATTGGGCTTCTCAATCCGCTTCCTGTCTCTCTTCTGTCTGGTCCCTGGAAGTAAAACTCCAACCCAGTCTCCCTTCTCTTTACCTCGTCTAAGGAATAGAAACTGTCTTTATGCCTCGCGTTCTCTCTCGCGTTCTCTTCTTTCCCATTCTACCTGTCTCTTCTCCTCGTCCTCTCTCTCCTCTCTCTCCCTCTCTCATCTGCCTGAAAACACAGAAAAAACTAAAAAGACCAGCTACGTAGATCTCCTCCCTCTCCTCTGGTCTCTCTCCTCTCCCTTCTGGTTCTGGCTCTCCTCTCCTCCCTCTCCTTTGTCTCTTGGAGAACTGGTCCGAAGGCTCCTCCCTCTCACCGTCCAGGAAGTCACAGAACTTCCTATCCCTCTCTTTCTTTCTCTCTCTCTTCTCCGTCTTCCTGTCTCTCCTCTCTTTTGTTCTCTCTCTCTTCCCCTCAAAAGGTCTCATCTCTCTCCTCTCTCTGGTCACTCTCTCTCTCCCTTTCTCTGTTCCTCTCTCTCTCCAGCGGGCTCTCTCCTCGCTCTGTCTGTCTCTCGTCTCTCTCCGCTGTCTCTCGTCTCTCTCTGTACTCTTCTCTCTGTCTGTGTTTGTGTGTGTGTG
>JADBJO010000074.1:1194883-1207383 GCA_016801955.1 Conus betulinus
GTACATATATGATGTATTTGAAACGTCGGAAGCTCAATAGACTGATATTTTATATTTTTCATTGAAGTCTGATAAGAAAGGAGGCACACAGCAGTATCTTTCCTGTTGGCCCATACATAGAAACACCCAAATACGTCCTGTAGCAGTTCCAATACTAGCAGCTCAAAGAGAGCAACCAATGTCAGCTGTGTAGGTTTCCAACAGACACGTGGCATGAACAAAATGAGAAAACTGCAGAAAAATCGTGTGGGATGTACAATTACAAACGGGTACCGCAACAACCATTTTCTGTAAATCTGAGTCTACTTCTGATGCCACATACCCTCCAAAGTTTTTGGAGCTTACAAATAACTCTTGTTATCTCACCAACAGCATCTTGTCTGTATTGATCGGCTTCTCCATTCATGAGATGCTCTTTCTTTAAAAGCGTTGTCTTGCCAGTGGTGACTGGGGACATTTTTGATAACATGGAGTAGAACCCTGCCCCGTGCATAACCACCAGACCGATACTGATTCGCTTTTGTTGCTGCTCTGTACTGGTTGTCTACTGTCTTTTGATGTTAGCCAAGATAGCGCCCCTGTTCTAAACTACCAAGACCATTCTTGCCTCGACTTCTTTCCCACTTTACGCTGCTATGCAGTAAGCCGTCTTTGGGATTTGTTGCCTCGGTAACACATTTCCACCCCAATTTCGTCCATTACCGAAAGTCTGCCTTCCCTCAAGTGTTTAGCTGATAAGGGGACGTGGCACGCGGATTCTCCATGGAATTATCAGGCAGTACAGTGCTTTTTCCTCAATCTTCAACCTAGCCTGTCTGCAGCATTACCTAGAAAATCCTGATGGATCAGTTTCCGAATGGCCTCTTCATCATCCTGTGGCGTATGGTCTTTACTTTCTTTACTAATCTAGTTCAGGCAGGGGATTAGTGCCAACATTGACGTGAATGCTTGTTTGCAGAACAAATGGCACGGTATATTAGGTAGAAGACAGACACCATTATTGGGATAACATCTGGGTGAAGACGTGTCTCCTTTTGGCTTTCGTTTCTCTTTTTTTCTGTCCTTTTTCCCAGAATATGGCGACTCCGTAATGAGCATGAATCAATCTTACAGAATTGTTTGCTCATTTCCTTTAATGAACAGAAAAGATCATTTCGAACGACGAAACATTCCTCCTCCTCCTGGTCCTGTCTTTCTGTCCGTCTGCCTGTCTGTCTGTCCGTCTCTCGTTATTTCTCTCCCCCTGGGAATGTTTCAGTCTGTTCCAACCTTCTCGTTCTCTCTTTCTTCTATTTTGTCTTTCCTTTTTTTTATACTGTGTTTTGAGAATTCCGTTGAACGGCTTTTAAAGACACCTATCCATGCTACTCTTCTCCCTGGATCATCTGCTTACCGTAGACAGACATTTCACAGGCACCAGTGCTACTGTTGATCGTCATTTGGGCTTACGTGTTGTCCGTGCCTTTGCACGTATAATGGGCAAACCCTTAGGAAACAGCTTTTTCACCTCCTTCCATTCATTCCATCTTCACCCTATCTTTCCCCTATTTTGTGTCCCCTCCCTTTTTCTCTGCCATTATGCTGACTACCCTGTAGCTTCCTACCCCCCTCCCCACCCCCTCCTTGCCCCCTCCCAACCCCCGCGCTAACCTGCTGACTGCTATGTGACCAATGACCTTGAAATTCATTGAATGCCTTTGTTTTTTTTTCTTGGGGGACTTCAGACACTCATTTAACACAAGTAATGGCAGGAATTTCTACTCCCTCTTCACAAGACCTTAATTGTTGGTGCATGTGCTTGTCTTTCTGCTGAGACAGTGGGCCGGAGTCTTGTGTGCATCCTTGTACTCAGCGTACATAACTAAACCCACCGGAATACAACTGTTGCGCCTGGCCATATTCTGTGCCAGCATTCTTTTGGACAGTGACGAGGAATCATTCCTATGTATGCTACAGGAACGAAAATGGGTGGTATCAAAACGATGGCTACTTACTCTCCCCAGGAAGAAAAAAAACAGTCACGAAGCCTGAGAAGTCTGTTATAACTACAAAATCACATACATAATTTTATTATAGAGTCTGGGACTGTGTGCTTGTGGGATGTTCAGAAGGAAATGGGGAGGGGGGGGGGGGGGGGGGGGGGGGGGGGGAGGGGGGGGGGGGGGAGGAATCGAAGCCAGAAATTTAGGGGTTAGGGAAGGGAAATGGGGATGGGTGTGGAACTAATGAAAAGAATGTGTCTGCCTGTGTACAGGGGGCTGGGAGTTACTGGCATGGGTTAGCCATGGTTGTACTGAAGGATCCCCTAGGGAATATTTCCTGTTGGGTATGTATACAAGTGGCATGATTCACAGGTCTGATCAGTATGGGGCTAACGCCGACTCAGAGCTATCACAGACAGGTCATGGCCTTAGCTATCAATATATCGCGTGGTTGATCAGTCATTGGGAAAGTGCTCTTCTGTTGAAATTAGAACCTGTACTTCGTAGACAGCAGATAGATGAATCCTTGTCTGGGAGGATGGGAGCTCGTCTGTATGGAGAAAAAACGGGTAAGAACTGGTCCGGCAACATACCATACTTCATAAGTGTGTCTGAAATACCCTGCTTCGTTTTTGTTTTCTGGAGTACCCTTCTTTCGTCTTTCTTTCTACATTATTCTTTCAGCATTTTTTTTTTTTCTTCAATACCAGTCTCTATACTGTTTGAGAGAACAAGTGTATTCTGTTTCCTTGCAAGGGTATCATTCATCACTCTTATTTCTAGAGCATTCATCTTTATTCTTATTTCTGGTATCTCCTTCTTTGTCCTATTCTCTGCATGACCCCCTATCATTCTAGAGTGCCTTTCTTCATGCTTCTTCTAGGGTAATGCCGTGTATTCTTTTTCTTCAGTGCCTGTCCTCATCCTGTCTAGCGTACCCTTCTTCACCCCGTGTGGATCACCTAATTTCATCCTTCTTTCTGGATTACCCTTCCCACACTTTCTAAAGTGCCTGTCTTCATCTTTCATTCTGGTGTCTTCTTATGGTCTTCTTCGTCGTTTGTAGAGTACAGTTTTCGATCGGTGCAGGTGTGATTTCTTTACCTTTTGTAATAGTCTACCAATTGTTCTCCTTTCTTGGGTGTCCACCTTCAATCTGCAGTCTGGAATGCTCTTGCTCATCCTGTGGCAGCCATCGTCACAGTGGAATGACATTCTTCATCCTTCCTTCTGAAGTACCTTTCTTCAACCTTCTTTCTACAGCCCTGATATGGCCCTTTGCGGTCGGCTGGGCTATAAGCAACATTATCGTATCTTATCATCCTTCTTTCTGGTGTAGTCTTCATCCTAATTTTGAGAGACGTCACTTTTTTTCCCTTCTGAAATGCCTTTCCATTTTTTTTTCTGGAAGGCCGTCTGATTAGAAACTTCGTAACTGTACAAATCGGAAACAGTGCGGTGTTACAATCACTCAGTAATTGAATTGTAGGTTTTTTTCTAAGCAAATCGTTTCTAGACCCATCATCGACTGAATTAATATCACTGTACAGCCATAACTCGAGTTTGAGCCTTTGTAATTCACAATTGAGCTGCTACAGTTAATCATCCCACTAGTGTAAAAACTATGATAAATATTAAGACTGTCATCACATCAGATTCTCCCCGGGTCTACAGTCCCGCTCCTTTCTGCCACACACCCCTCCCCTCCTCCACCTCCACTTCACTTTGATCCCACTCCACTCTCTCCTCCACGTGCTGTGCTCAACTCTGCTCTACTCCACACCTCTCTTGCCAGTTCCATCTCAATTCATGCCGCTCCACTTTGTTCCACCATACCCCCCACTCTACTCGTTTGCCACACCAGTCCCACCCCTTCCCACGCAACCTTCTTCTTCTTCTCCCGATCATTCCATCATTCCATTGTATTCCGTCTTCTCCACTCTGTTCCACTAACACACCCATGCAATTCCCGTTGCGCTCCAAGCCACTGAACCCCGTTTCTGCAATCCACATTACTATGCTCTACTCCCCACTGTATGAGCGTCACCAACCACTTGAACTTCTCTGCGACCCGTTTTCTCTTCACTCGTCTTACACACCGTTCCTATCCGCTCTGCTCTATTTCACTCCCACCAACTCTTTTACACACTCAACTTCCATCCTCTCAACTCTGGTCTCCCCCCCCCCCCCCCCCCCCCCCCCCCCCCCATTCCATTCAACTCCACTCCACTCCACGCCCTCCGACGCTGCTCCCACTTTGGTTTACTCCACTTTCTGTTCACTGCCTTCCAGTCCCACCACATTCCCTATTCATTCGACTCCCACTCGTCTACACTCCATTTCCATGGCAACTTCACTTTAATTCCCTTTACCCCACTATTCCAGCACGTTATTCCACTCCTCTCCACTCTCATGCACACATGACATTTTCCACAACGTTTTTTATTGTTGTTCTTCTAACCTGAAAGATCAACTGCCAACCAGTCGAATAGGGTTTGCCATGTGTTCTCCTTTATGTAACTTAATCTAAATGCCAGTGAATTGGATGCCACCATTGTGAACATATGTAGAGGAGAAAAAGAAGTGAAGAAAAAGAAGAAGAAGAAGAGGAGAGGAAGAAGAACTGAACCACAAATTCAGCGTGAAGTTTCCCTTATGTCCAACCTGAAATTCACACAACATTTCACATTCATATCTGTGAAACAAAAGAAGCTAAATTCAGGAAATTTGATGTCTGTACAAACATTGTCAACTAAAATGTGAAACTTCAATGTTGAATTAAATTTTGAAATTTCAATTTTTAAATCATAATTAAAATTAGGAAGCAAAATATTCATAATGTAGAGATAGTAGCACGCACATGAAAAAAGCCATCGAGTCTGTTTCATGAAGAATCCCCAAATGGATACCTGACACCCCTAAACCTTACTTTGGCTGCAAGTTACAAATAATGTGAAGTGACAACTAACTTATTTTGTGATGGAAGGTCAGTTAGATGTGCTATTATATATGTGTTAGGTCACGCGGTTGACAGAATTCCGTTCACTTCCTCGCCAGTGGTAAACACATCAGAAGGGCTGCGTAGCTGTTGCACTTGTGGCAGGCTGACCACTGCTTGGCAGGGGGGGAGCGTTTTGTCCAGTCATAAATTACAGAGCTGTCGGAGATGCAGAATATATATTACCAGAAAAAGGAAGACAGGTATAGCGGACACACTGATTATATGTATTAGAAAACGTCTACACAGAATAGTCAATACAGTAAAAACATCATTACAGAAAAGTAACCACTTATCAATCTGTTACATGAAGTTTGGTACCAGAAAAAGATCTCTAAATCAGTCAGAATGATACAGTGGGCATAGTATCTGAAAACTAACTACAGATTAGTCAGATGCCTCGAGTGTTGTGTAGTACTGGAAAACTGGACACAGAGATAGTCAGATGAAGTGAGCCTAATATTAAAAAAAAAAAAAGGCTGGACACACATCTGCCTCTTACGCTGAAAATAATATTAGAAAAAATATCACAGTGCTGACTTCATTTCTAGTTCTCGCTTTCTTCACTAGTGGTCCATTACTTTCTGTTGGTTTTCTCTTCTACTTCAAAAACAGTCCTCACCAACAATGGCAGATAACTCTCGGTGCATTTCACGTTCGTTTGTATACCACCCCACTCCACCCTAGTTTGGCGAAGTCTTCGTTTTGTCACCTCCCCGCCTTTAAAGGTAATACTTTCATCCGCGTGTGCTTGGTTTTGTTTGTCTGTATTTGGTTTCAAAGCAAGATGATGGCTAGTGGAAGTTGAAACAAACTTAGAAGTTTAAAAAACAATCAATGTTCCGCTAAACGAGACAAACAAATGACAAAACAAAACATGAAGCGTTTCGACCCGTTTGATCTTCTTCTTCTGGCAAGGCAAACAACTTTCAAGGCAATGAAAAACGAAGAGAGAACGATCACCTATCTCCTCCAATCGGGCGCAACATTCCACAGCCAATGTGTTTTGTCTTGTAATTTGTATGTCTCCTTCGTTCGGCGGAATGCTAATTTTTCCTTTCAGTTTGTCTGTATTTGTGCAAAAAGTACCAGACCGATTTATAAAGATAAAAAAAAATGGAATGTAGCTTGACGATGCATTCATTCATCTTCGGACAGATCCGTGACACGGATCCAGATCAGAGGGCGGATCCTGTGTCCGTGGCCTCGGCGGAAGAGTTCATACATCCGAGTTGTGGTTGTTCTGTTTTCATTGTCCTTCGCCCGTCAATTTCTGTCGTCTTGCCCCTCGAACGCCCCAGAATCAAAACGAGTTACGTGTGTCGCAAAACGTTTGTCATTGTCGTCTGGCGGGCTAGAGCACTATTTGAACCTAGAATTTCAGTTTTGTTCGTAGAAGTTGAATTACATATGAATTAATTGTGTTTTGCTGCTGACTCGAAACGTTCCTGATGTGAGATCGTCTACAAGAGGCGTTTATCTAGTTTGAGTGAAGGACACACACTGTCCCATAATCTTGATTCAATACTGATTGAAGAAAAATGTGTTGTAAACTCGATTTGGTGGCTTTAGAAATTGTGTGTGTGTGTGTGTGTGTGTGTGTGTGTGTGCGCGCGCGCGCGCGCGCGCGCGTGTGTGTGTGTGTGTGTGTGTGTGTGTGTGCGTGCGTGCGTGCGTGCGTGTGTGCGTGTGTGTGTGTGTGTGTGTGTATGTGTGTGTGTGTGTGTGTGTGCGTTCGTGCGTGCGCGCGTGTGTGTATGTGTGCGCACGCGCGCGCGCGCGCGCGCGCGCGTGTATGTGTGTGTGTGTGTGTGTGTGTGTGTGTGTGTGTGTGTGTGTGTGTGTGTGTGTGTGCATGTGTGTGCGCGCGCGCGTGTGTATGTGTGTGTGTGTGTGTGCGCGCGCGTATGTGTGTGTGTGTGTGTGTGTGTGTGTGTGTTGTGTGTGTGTGTGTGTGTGTGTGTGTGTGTGTTCACATTTTTCTCTTTGAATCTTTATTTACCTAACGTGCTTTTAATCCTGTGGTGATCTCTGCGGAGGGCTGGGGTGCACATATACATGAAACAATGTGTGTGCAGGTGAAATGAAATGCGTTTTTTCAAATTTATGGATCAATATGCTGGGTTCATGTAGATTAGCTCGTACAGCCAACAGCTCAATCGTTCGTTGGAAACGTATCCACAAGACTCACGTGCCTGTTCGGACCGCATCCAAACAGACAAAGCATTCTCTGACTCAGTACCAACTTCACTGCTCTGTCAAATAAGCTCATTTCATTCTTAAATACACAATTATTATCACAGTTCTGGACTCGTTGGCTCCTTCCTCAAGTCACTGCATTTGTCAACTCGCTGTACTCAAGGTTTTCATCAAATAAAACCTCTGTTCTTCCGCATCTTATGGTGCATGCTGAGGTGGGGGTACTCCTTGATTCAATCAAACAGATTCCCTTTCCTTCCTGAACCCATCGAGCATGCCACGGTGCTGTACTCCGGATTCCCTCCTCCTCTTTCTTTTCTCAAGTCATTGCGCGGGCTATAGTTCTGGGCTCCATCACACAAACTTCTTCCCTTCCTCAGCACCATCCACGTTCCATGGTAATGTACCCCTGGGTTCCGGCACACAAACTTCTGTCCTACTTCGACTCCCTGCACGCGTCACAGTGCTGTACCTTGGGGTTCAAGCAAACAAACTTTTTTTCCTCCTTTCCCCAACTCATTGCACGTGCCGCAGTGTTGTATTCAGGGATTCCCGCAAATGAAGTTCCTTCCTTCTCCAAATCACTGCTCGTGTGCGTCGTTTTCAGTCGGCGAGATTAGTGCCTTAGTCCGAGCATTTCCCCTGTTGCCAATATGCACCGGAGCGTAAATAGGATTTATTTATACATGCATTCAGCCTCTCTCTCTCTCTCTCTCTCTCTCTCTCTCTCTCTCTCTCTCTCTCTCTCTCTCTCTCTCTCTCTCTCTCTCTCTCTTGTATGTGAGAATGCGCACACGCGTGCGTATACACATGCATTTAAGCATATTAGGAGAAAGTTTTCCTATTGCTAGTCAAAGAGAAGCTGTCATACGACGGAAATGCGTGGGCTGGAGGCAGATGGAAGCGGCGATAGCGGTAGAGCACGGGGAGGAAGTGGACAAGAAGAGGAAGCCGGTGAGGGAGCAAGTTTAGCGAGCGGATGGTTGGATGGATTTGGGGGTTAGGCAGTTGTTGATGGTAGATAACAGCTGTGGTGAGAAGTTAGAGAAAAGAAACAGAATAACTGACAGACAGAAAGAAGGAAAGAAAGAAAGAAAAAATACAAAAAGAAAGAAAGAAAGAAAGAAAGAAAGAAAGAAAAAAGAAAGAAAAAAAAGGTAAAAAATAAGGACAAACTGCTGAGATTTTTAGCCTGTGCATACAAATCCGTTTGTGCACAATACTTAACCCTGTCAACTCAAAATGAAGCAGAACGGCTACAGCAATGCACTATGCAGCTATGATCGATTTCTGCTTCCAGTTCAAGCTTCCGTCACTGTGGTTTTGAAACACCTGGTTTATTGTTGTTATTTTTTTTTTTTTTTTTAAACAACAAACAATCCAGGAATCGACGCAGGCGACGTGACAGCCCCGCTATGGTTCCCTGCGGTCGCTTAGGCTGTGTGAACAGAATGGAACTGGAATTGAAAAGCGGTCCACGCTGTGAAAATATTGAATCCCTCTTCGTTATGACGCTGAGGTTTAATTCTTTCCCCCCTTTCTTCAGATGTAGAGAGCGATGTTGTGGGAATTGGCCATTTTCCCCTGCTGTCCGCGATATACATGGAATCATGACGTAAACCATCACACACACACACACACACACACACACACACACACACACACACACACACACACACACACACACACACACACACACACACACACACTATATCTATCCGTCTGTTTCTGCGAGTTCGCATGGAAGAGCTTACCATTTGCATCTGTATAGTTAATAATGATAACAACAACAACGACAACAATAACAATAACACTAAAACAACAACAACGATAATAAAAATAATAATAAACAATAATAATAATTACAGTGTTGATGATGATGATGGTGATGAAATGATAATATTAACGATAACAACAACAATAACAACAATAACAATAATAATGATGATAATAAAAAAAATCTCTCTGATCTGTCTATCTGTCTAGCTATCCATCTCTCTCTCTCTTTGTCTCTCTCTCTCTCTCTCTCTCTGTCTCTCTCTCTCTCTCTCTACACACACACACACACACACACACACACACACACACACACACACACACACACACACACCACACACACCAAGAGTAAGTAACTGAGCACTATTGCAGCAATTTTCAGAGCAGCTTGGTGTTGCAATGTCTGCAAGAAATACTGAATTATAAAACAAAACTTGCTCTTATGTCTTAGATTGAAAAAAATAGGGGGAGATAAGCTTTGATATCTGCAGTGATAGATACTTCTACCTAACTAACAGTATGTGCTTGAGTGGCTGAATAGGAAATAATAAAACGCTTCTCAAACTGAGCCTTCACCATGCTTATAGTCTCCAAGAGGAAAACAATCTCCAAAGGGGAGTAAACTCACTAACATATCATAACTCCTGGTCAGATACCGGTATTTCAAAACCTGATCGTTTCTCCTCAGTGATCTCGGAAAGTCCTAACTTGACTGTTCTGATTTTTTAGGTTTTAAAGCAGAATGCTATCCCAGAAAAAGTTAGAGTGCAATCCCATATTATAATGGATGCTTCTCAAAATGAGCCTTCAGCTAAAAGGCAGAGAAGTCAAGTTAGGACTTTCCGAGGTCACTGAAAGAAACGATCAGGTTTTGAAATACCGGTATCTGACCAGGAGTTATGACACGTTAGTGAGTTTACTCCCCTTTGGAGGTTGTCTCCCGCCTTGAGACTATAAGCATGCTTGAGGCACATTTTGAGAAGCATTTATTATTCCCCATTCAACCACTCAAGCACATACTGTTTGTTAGACAGAATTGTCTACCGCTGCAGATATGAAAGCTTATCTCCCCCTATTTTTTTTCAATCTAAGACATAAGAACAAGCTTTGTTTTATAAACACACACACACACACACACACACACACACACACACACACACACACACACACACATATATATATATATATATATATATATATATATACCATATATCTCTCTCTCTCTCATCTCTCTCTCTCTCTCTCTCTCTCTCTCTCTCTCTCTCTCTCTCTGTGTCTGTGTGTGTGTGTGTGTGTGTGTGTGTGTGTGTGTGTGTGTGTGACATGCACTTCACGAACAATACGACCATCATCGTCGTCAGCTGCAGCAGCAGCAACAACAACAACATTATTATAATAAGCATAAATAAACATAATGAATACTGCTTTAGGTATTTTACAGTAACAAAGAAAATAAAGTACATTGTGCAATAGTACATAATATTTTACAAACACATTATTAGCTGTGTCTTGCATAGGTGATACTTTCATGTTAAAATTCACGCGCACTATTCTCCTCTAACACATTTGCAAGCTCAAATTATTTGATTACAAACTTATATATAGGGTGTGAAACTAAAAAATCGTTCTCCTCCTCCTCCTCCTCCTCTCTTTTTTTATTTTATGACTGGAGACTGTCGCAGACTTGCAGTATTATTGAATGCAAGCCAGGGTACAGATAAATGCATGAAACAGAGTGTGGATGACACTTCCATGATACATAGTACGGAACAAAGAATGACAAATGTGTCCTTTTAACACATTACAAATTCTAGACATAAAATGCACGAAATAATATCCCCAAACGGCTATTGGCATGAAAGTGGCAAAGTGAATGAGTTGAATGTAAGGAAACATTGTCTGCTCTATCTGTTGCCTGAAATAGTGCCAAGTTGTACGTCGGTGAGACAGGGTCAACATCCTTGTTTTAAGAAACACGTGGCGCACATTGTGTGCACCACAAACTTATTGCACACCACTTCCACTAGCAAGACATTTGTGTGAAAGGACAGCGTGTGACGTTCACTAAGAAAACTAACACCTGAACAGACATGGATCAACATCTCATAGCCAGAACGGGACCTAGTTAGCTTATGACTGAGATGAAAAGCAAGGGCGGTTGGAGTGACGATAACCGGCCGTGACGCTGAGCCGTTTGTGAATCTGCAGACAGACAGACCATTTCGATAAGCGTCCAGGAAACTTACCTGCGGTCACGAAGTTAGCAGTATAGGAGAATATCAGTCGTCTTCCTGAGGGGAGACGGATGTCTGCTAACTGTAAAAAACAAAATCTTTTGTGTTCAAAGAGGCCTGTTGGTAAACTATTAATACATGGTCTTCTTCCTAACGACCCATTTCTTGTGATGTTTTAGCTGTGGGTCTGTTATTGAAACTATTCGTGAATGGCATTCTTCCTAATAACCCATTTCTTGTGATTTTTAGCTGTGGGTCTGTTATTGAACTATTCGTGAATGGCATTCTTCCTAATAACCCATTTCTTGTGATTTTTAGCTGTGGGTCTATTATTGAACTATTTATAAATGGCATTCTTCCTAACAACCCATTTCTTTTGATTTTTACCGATGACAAGTTATGATCTAAAGACTGACACAGACTGCTGAGTCGCTGAAAAGGAGCCAAAAACACAAGAAAGCACAACAGATAAAACATTTAAAGCAGTATTTGAAACATGAATGCGTGAAATGATGCGAGTAATTCGTTGTTCTGCCTGGGCTGAAGAGGTCATCGATTCAACAGATCTGCATGATTCAGTAGGACTGTAGGATTGGGTTAACTGTGGATTTATTCAATCAAAATGAACATAGTACAACTGTGGCAGCTGACATTAAGGAGTCATCCCACACCTACACAAATCGGCGTTCCCATTGTCCAGCGTGAAGAGATATTCCAACTGCCAATCAATGTGAAACTTCGTTCCAATCGGCCGGTGTACAGGGTCTGTTTTCGACTGGCCAGTGCCACTGTCTTCAGACCGAATGAGGCTTCTGTATAAGCGGCTTCGTTCTGACTGACCAGTTCAAAGAGTCGATTCCGACTGGATAATGATTATTGACTTTAGAGCGACCGAGGCCGTTTTTACAGACGACACATTACTCTGCGCATCTTCTGTATCAGATGTTCTGTCCACTCATCAGTTCTCGCTTTGTTTGCTATTTTATGGGGGAAAAAGGTCTTTATCGTCCTCTAAGCTGTGCGACCAAAAATAGCATGGCCAGATCCCAGATCCATGTTGAGATTAAGCATGAGCGGTTTTTGATTTCACTCGCAGAAAGTCAGTGTTCTGAACTGGAAGTAAATTTCCATTACGCGAAGCAACCCACGGCCGTCCGGAACATATTGGATGCACACTGTGGAAGCCCCACCTATCCCCACTCCCACCCCCAGCTACTGTCCCTGATGACAAGCTATATATGGTCTCGTTCTAAATAAGTTTCTATATGCCTTTGTTTACTCAGCTAACAAATAATGAGCGCGCCTGGCTAT
>JADBJO010000074.1:1217383-1224815 GCA_016801955.1 Conus betulinus
CACAAAAGGAAATGTTCATACATGCAACGGAAATCAAACGAATGAGCAGAGTTTTGAAAGTGAATGCATACCATCATAAACCATGGGTTGTAGACCTCTCCATTTCATTTACTTTTTTTTTTGTTTTGTTTTCGAGTTTTTTTGTTTGAGCTAGAGAGGAGAGACATGAAATGCTAGTAAATACGAGTATTAACGGGAGAAAAGAGGAAAGAAAAAGAAAAACGATAAAGCGAAAGACGTCGAACGGAGATTACAGGTATCTGTTCCATTCCAAAAAATGTACAGAAACCTGGGTGTGTTTTCTCCTCTGAATGTAGAAAGTGCAGCTATCACTCAGGACGTGTGCAAAACAGGTGTTTCTTTCTTTCTTTCCTTTATTTTTAAGGGGAAATAGAGGTTACGTCATCTGAATGTTGCGAAACACTCTTCAGGGACCATCTCTCTCTCTCTCTCTCTCTCTCTCTCCTCTCCTCTCTCTCTCACACACACACACACACACACACACCACACACACACACACACACACACAGTCTCAACATAGTCTGACTGTTTCTGTACACACACACACACACACACACACACACACACACACACACACACCACACACAAAAAGCACGCACGCATACGTGTACACGCATATCTCCTGAGTCTGGTCATCCAAAGAGAGCCAAAATCCATTTCGTCTCTATCAATAGTATTTTCTATTCTGCAGATTTGTCCAAGGAAACTGATGTGCCCATTGAATTAGTCTTCAAGACGTCTCAGATCTCTCATTCCGAACTGGTAAAGAAGCCGGTCGAGAATCCAATCTTGATCACCTCGATACAAAGAAAGCTGTTCAGCAGCCTACATTTCATGTCAGTAAAGATGCGTATGCAAAACAATTCATCCCAACAGTCATAGGGTATACACAGCTGTGCTTCTTATCAAGAAATAAAGAAAACCGATACCGAGTTCGCTTTTTTTGTCATTCCATCTATTAAAGTAATAAAAGCACATTTCACTGGAAAAACATCTGTTCTTTTTCAAATATTGGGTTGCTAAACATACGTAACAAATAATAACGCAGCTTTGGCCTTTTTCAGGCACGAGAGGAGGAACAGCAGCACGGAAATAACCATTGTAACGGACACAAACCCCGTGCAAATCGTTAGTCACTACGATACTGAATTAAATGGGATTGGGTTGGGAGGAGGGAGGAGAGAAAATAGAACAGATGCAAGACAGAAAAGACTAAATATTGTCCCTTCACTGCCAGCAAAGGGAACCGATGTGTTTTGCACTTGAACAGAATTATTATGTTCATGCCCGACCAGACCTTTACCCCACCAGAGTTGATGCTTACAACAAGGTTGGTTGCAGTCGCGGAAATCAACCAAGGGAACTTAAACGTAGAGCACACCTCGTTCTGAACACCCGCAGGGAAAGCATCACAATCCAAGGGTCTCCGAGAGAGGGGGAAAATGGTTGAAGGCAAGATGGAGAGATTGGTCACTCGAGACACGTCATGAATGATCAAAGAAATGATGTGAGACTGTACTTGTGATGCCCCCCCCCCCCAAAAAAAAAAAAAAAAAAAAAAAATAATAATAAAAAAATAATAAAAAAAAAAAAAAAAAAAAAAAAACGAATGAAAAGGTTGTTACGTCAGAGGACAATGCAAACAAAAGTTTCCAGTCAGTTTGAATAGGGTCTGAAACTGTTATCCTGAAATGCAAGAGTTTCTGTGTCTACTCTGAGTGCTCCTTAACATGGCTGCTCGAATAGTTAGTTTCCTGGTGGACTGGAAGAGGTCTCTCTGAAGAAGCTTTGCTCCTTCTCCTTTTTGCTGATTCTTCTTGCTGGGGGCTCTGTATAGTGCTTTATGTGTCTTCCGGAGCGTTTCTGGCCATTTCGCAGTTTGAAGCGGCCTTCAAGTGTATATTGAATGTCCTCTTTTGCTTGTGGATGTTATCCGTCTGTCTGGCGTTTGGAGGTTTGAGGGTGTGGTATTCAACTTTGGTTGTTTCGTCCATAAACGTCCCCCGGGAGATTCAGTACAGATGTGGACAGTTTTCTTCTCCAGTGCGATCTTTTCCGGTCGGGGCGTCCAGTTTGTAGACTATGATTTTCATAGAATTTTCCCATTCCTCTTCCACACACGCAGGTTTTTTAAATTGAATGTCTGGTATTTGGCATTGATGCTCTTTACACATTTGTTGTCGGGGAGAATCAGCGTAGATGTCCTTGGCATTGTGGTTTCAATTCCAGCCTTGGATTTCCGACGTCTCAGCTGCTGATGAGATGCAGTACATTGTTGCTCGGTCACTAGTCTTCATGTAGGTGCGGGGTTTTTTTGGTATTTTTTGTTTCTGTTTTGCTGTAGTTCTGGGGATCTTCGAGCCTCACTCAGCGGAGACGTTACTTCCATTAACACATGGGAAATTCTAATAGCATTTTGCACATGGTCCGTTTACAGATTTCCAGTTGCAGTCAGGTTGGCACCGATGGGTTCATCATTCGCTCCCACTTCCTATTAAAGCGGGTAAAGCATGGGCGTCTTTTATTTGCGGTTCTTGTAGTAGCCATGTCATGAGCGGCAAGGTGGGGAAGCCAGCCGACAGAGACTATACACCTGGTCCTTCTTCGTGGGACGTCCACCGGACTACTCCTAGACATGAGCTGAAAAAAAAGCGATGCAACAAATAGTGGCGACACAACCATATCAAGAGGTCATGTATTCTTTCAGATTGTGCGCTCAGGCACACTTGCCGTGTTTATCTGTAAACTCTGTAACTGATGTCCTTTTCTGAAACTTATTGAAAAATGTGTCCTTTCTTTGATTTGTACTCCACTTACTTTTTTTGTTGCCCTGTTATGTATATCTTTCCGTCTGATTTGACAGTGCTTTGTTGGCGTGATGTATGTCCCCTATCCCCTCCTCTCATCCCGCCCCGTGTGCACGGCGCGGGTGTAGACCACCCGCCCCCCCCCCCCCCCCCCCCCCCCCCCCCCCCCCCCACCCCCCCCCCCCCCCCCCCCCCCCCCCCCCCCCACCCCCCCCCCCCCCCCCCCCCCCCCCCCCCCCCCCCCCCCCCCCCCCTTTTTCCCCCCTCCCCCCCCCCACCCCCCCCCCCCCCACCCCCCCCCCCCCCCCCCCCCCCCCCACCCACCCCCCCACCCCCCCCCCCCCCCCCCCCCCCCCCCCCCCCCCCCCCCCCCCCCCACCCCCCCACCCCCCCCCCCCCCCACCCCCCCCCCCCCCCCCCCCCCCACCAACTCGCCTCCTCTCACATCTCTCGCTCCCCTCCCCCCCCCACCAACCACACTTGCTCCCGCGCGCACGGACGATCAATACACGGTTCTCTCCCGCCTCCTACCTCCCTCTCTCTCTCAGCTCCATCTCTCTCTCTCTCTCTATCTCTCTCTCTTCCCTCTCTCTCTCTCTCCAACAGCAAAAACTTGACTATTTCTTAAAAAATACATACACGTGTGCAGATGCATAACATTTCGTTTCTCGACATAAAGCACTCTTCGCAATAAGGCATGAGAACCAAAGTTTTCAAAGTTTAAACGATCAAGTTGACGCGCGCGGCGCGCGGCGCGCGCGCGCGTGTGTGTGTGTGTGGTGTGTAATTCATGGATGGCTACTTGTGTGTATTGAGTGAGCGAGTGCGTGTGTATGTGCGTGCGAGTACGTGAGTGCGTCGGCGGCGCGCGCGCGCGCGCGCGCGCGCGCGCGTGGTGTGTGTGTGTGTATGTGTGTGTGTGTGTGCGCGTTGTGCGTGTCTTCAATCCTACTTGAGTCATGGAATCTAGCATCACATGATCAAGCATGTAAATTGGGGTTGAACGTATGAAGAAGCGGAAGAAGCATACGTACCCACAGCATTTCTATAGGCAAACAACACTTAATGTGCATGCAGCATGCTACCCTAAGGCATGACCACATGGACTGATGTTTCAATCTCGCTAGTGGACGACAGTAATACAAGAGCTTGGGTTAGATGGTGGAGAACCCGTGCCAGTATGGGATTTCCATTTCAAGACAATTGCGCTTCCCTGACATGTCATGCACACACATGAATTTCCCCAACGATGAAAACGGGAGGGAAAAATGGCAGTGAATATTAGTATTACAGTTGAAGTTCTGATCTATTCCTTTGGAAGAAACCAAACCCAATTTTAATGGCTGGGTTAATTAACATGTGGTGCTTACAACCAGATTTTGTTGGTCAATACTGAATGTGCATTCACTAGTCTGTTTCAGCTCAGATCGAAAAAAAAAAAAAATTCTGGTTACTGCAAAAAGCCGTTTACCGTCGTTTTTATTCATCTATTTCTTACAATCCATTTTGAACACAGTTCAGGTTTAAACACTCCACGCTCAGATCACAGCATCACATGTTCGGAACTGTGTTTTTCCTACCATGAATCAGAGTTCTCGTCTTTTCACGCAGAGTACTCTCTAGAGACGCGCCTTGCGTCCCAGTGAATATTATTACCGTTGTAGTCAAGCACTGTAACACCACCACCACCACCAACAACAAACAGTTTTGATATTTTGCTTTCAAATTGGGACAGGTCCACGAAGGAAAGGAGAATGAACATTCAGCGACTTGAACGTCTGTTGATTGGCGGATTCTCCGTCGCCCGACGTCAAGAAATAAAGACGATGTAGTTATTGTACTGGGAAGGATGTCCGTTCTCTCTCTATCTGTGGGAAGATCATGGAGCAGAAGACAGAAGATGAGTCTCGTAAACTGCATCCGGTCGTTAACCGACCAAAGAACAAGCGCAAGATTATGCTTCACTGTCATTTCGATGTTCATGGAACGATACGGCGCACAACAAACGCATGATCTGTCGTATGGAAGTATCGCACACCGATATGCTTAGTTTCAAAGAACTGATATCTTCGTATCATTCCATAGTGAAAGCAGTACATGAATACCTGTCGGGTGAAATCTCAGGAACGTTCTTTCACAATTTAATTTTCGTGACGCATATCTTAATCTAAAGCTCATGTGTGGACTGCTTCTATCGTGATCGGGACAAACGTGTGAGAAAGACTGATTTTGACCGTACGCTTTTTATTGTTAGCGAGGAGGAAACACCTTTCAACTCTTCAGTGACACAAACCGTCCACGTGAAAAAAAAAAACATCCGAGTTGTCTTTACAGGACAGTGACCAACTGTGTTCGTCCTAAACGACACGTTTGCAACAAAAGAAAAAGTCCGTTGTGGGAATGACCGTCCCTTCACACCTCAAAATCAGACAGTCCGGGTGCAAGTCCAGCTCCACGTCCATCTCTGTCATTGTCATCTGAAAAGAACGGACGGTTGCCACCGACAGCAGAGCAACACGTCAAAGGCTGATCACCTCGAGTCATACCCTTCCCTGCCTCATAGCCGAAAAAAAAAAAGCCCGTGGAACTACAATAGACAACTAAAGATCAAGATACAAACGCTGCCGATGACCATCACGTGGATCCGTCTATGCGTGGACGCAGGTGACAAAAAAACCCATCATGACCGCTCCCCAGCCACCGAACGTTCAGCCCCCCAGCAGTACCTGAGCCGGAATCCAGCATCTGCTCAGACGTGTTCCTCTCACACGGACAGGAAATCACTACTGCAGAGGATACAGGAGCTGCGTGCGGAATTGGAAGGCTGGTTCGTAGTGGAGTGGACCTGACCAGAGAAACGTCCGTCATGAAACCAAGCTGACGTCCTTCCGCAGAATGCAGAGTGAAGTGTCCACACTGTAACGGATGATCCTTCCTCTTCTGGTTCCTCTGTCAGTCTCTGTGTGTAAGCCGTCAGGTAGTGGTTGTTTCAAGGCATTTTGTTCAAACCGATCGTTTCGTGTATTTGCCACCCCACACCCCATTCCCCCACAACCATCATCCCGTTCTTCCCTAACCCTTCCCTTTGTTTCCCTCTTCTTCCTATTTTCATTTTCCCTCCCACTGCTGCTGACTTTCTTTTTTCTTCTTCGTTTACATTATGTTAAAAACTATCGAAAAAACAAATCATAATCTATCCTCTTTAAAAGAAACAATGCGCCTGAAAACCTACAACAGCACAATGTTGTACACAACTGTTGGTGGGCCTGAAGGCTACGGTTTTGTAAACATCTTGTTTGAGAAACCGTTCGCCTGCAAATTTTGTTTTGTTATGATGTATATTTATTTCTTTTTTCAGTCCCTTTCATTTATTTAACACCGCAAACAAGCAAAAACAACAAAACAAAAAAAAAAAAACCTCCAAACCAGTCCTGCCAGTATGCAATAAGAACAACAAAAAAAGTCATAGTCGTACTTGAAGATTAATCGTTCTAGACTAGCACGGGGACATAACTGCAAGGTTTTCTTCTCACCCATCTGTTACTGAGTAAAAACGAAATTTCTTGCAATATTCCCCTTTCCTAAGCCCTGCATAAAACAGTTTTCTTTAGGTGGCAGTATTAAGACTGATCGAGCGTAAGTCTTCCAGACATATCAAAGTGTTCACAGCATTCTATACGAATTGAATTGCCTTCTGACATTGGACTCGAAAGAAGGCTTTGCACAGGTAGCGGTGCACGAATGGAAATTCTGTCCCAGTCCATGCATTGGAAACAGCGAGCAACAAAGGAAAGGGGTAGGATATCTACCAGTATATTGAAGATCTGGCAGGCATTTTGCAAGTTAATTCTGTTTAAAATTATCTGTAACTATTCCTCTGATGGGATAAGTGCCATTGCTATTTCCGATAGGCAAAACACTGACAAGTGTTTTTTTTAAACGAGAGAGAGATGAGGGAGAGAGGGAAAGAAAAGAGAGAGAGGAGAGAGAGAGAGGAGAGAGACGAAGAAGAAGAAGAAGAGGAAGAAGAGAAAAAGAAGAAGAGAAGAAAGAAGACGAAGAAGAAGATGTGATGATAAAGAAAATCCTTCAGTGCGATCAATGAAACGTCTAAACTTCTGGATAAGTTGCCCGGGACCCCCCCCCCCCCCCCCCCCCCCTCCCGTCCATCTGATGACCTTCCAGGTGAAAAGACTTTAAAACAAAGTTCAATAGAGTTTTATTGGATTGAAATGACAAATGAAAGCACTGCTGCAGCGCAATGGTTTCGACGTTACGGTGTGGCCCATGATACGGAAGAGGGTGGGGGTGGGTGGTGATGATGGTGGTGAAGACCAGTGCGAGTTTCGAAGACGCCGCGAGAGTCTATATATTAGTACTTACTCGCCGCTTTCCGAATTGATTATGAATCCACCAACTGTAACAGGTCAGAAACTATCCGACATTGTAATGGAGACCCAGACTGTTGCCTCTGAGGAAATCAATGCGAAAGATCCCATCACAATAGCTTCGGGGCAAGATGCAAAATAAAGAAAGAATGTGCCATGTTGGGCCCAAAAGGGATGCTATCTACGAAGAGAACCCGCCACAGGGAAACAGGGGAA
>JADBJO010000075.1:2500-10000 GCA_016801955.1 Conus betulinus
GGGGGGGGGGGGGGTGTTGGGCGGAGGGGGTTGGGAGGGAGGGGGGGGGGGGGAGGTTTGGAGAGTGGAGGGAGGAATGAAAATTTGGGGTTACAAGGAAAGGGGAATATGAAGGCCACTTTAAGTTGCTTATTCTGATAAAATCACTTCTGTTGTAAGACGATGCTCTTATGGATAAAAGCTGCTCTATGATCGCAGAGAGCCCAAGGAAGAAACAGAGGTGGAATACAAGGGTAAGTTATCATCTCTTAAAAGATCACCACTACCACCCCTCCCTACCCAACACACACACACACACACACACACACACACACACACACACACACACACACACACACACACACACACACACACACACACACACACACACACACACACACACAACACACACACACACACACACACACACACACACACACACACACACACACACACACACACACACACACACCACACACACACACTCCATCTAGCTCAGACACCCACACCGCGAGCTCCCCCGACTCACATACTGCCATAAATGTACATATCCAACTAAACCAGTATTAGAAAAAACACCAGCCGGGTGCATATCACATCACAAATTTGATATCACGAATTCATCCTGGCAGTTTTTATGTCAGTTCGAGAATTCAGCCCATTAAAAAATTGTACCTATGTTACAAATCCAATACTGTTCACGACACAGTAATTTGTCTTTCTCTTGTACTGATTCAACTGGAACAATTTTTAGAAAAGAAAAGTTCTGGGTCATCAGGGTGGACTTTGTTTACCACATGGTCAGCAACACCACATTTGCTTACTTTTTTAATTTGGTATCTGATTTGTGGTTTCTCCAGCGGGCTTTAATGTTTGTTGTGGACCCTACGTACCACATATTGTGAATTTCACAAATTAGAACATAGACAACGTTTGGGGTGTCACAGGTCAAGTGTTGTCTAATTTTCCATTTCCTGCCATCCCATGGGGGACACTAACATTTTCGTTTCCATGGAATGGCGACACGTGTCACATTTTTTGTTACACAGATAAAACCCTGGATTGTTAGCTGGCCCATAGACTACATGACGTTTTGGAAGGGTAGGCTTGTAAATTTGGGCTAGATTTTGTCTTTTTCTATCAGCGGATATTATACATTTAGGGGGGAAGATTTTCCTTGTTCACCTCATTAGCATATAGAAGATGTAGGTGTTTCTTAATAATGACAGATTTTGAAGGAACTCGTGGATCAAACGTAGTCACCCCATGCAATTTAGTTTATCTTTTTTTTCTCCTAGGCTTTTGGAGCAGTTTATTTCTGTTCTTGGAGGCCCCTTCTAGTAATCTAGCTTTAGCTTTCTTATATAGCCATCCAGAGAGAGTAAGATATTGAGAATATTCCTCTATTCTTTTCTGCAGGTCATGATCATCACTGCAGAAAATATCCCAAATTTTCGGCTTTAATCGCCTTCGTCAGGGGTAACAGACTGTGGCAGTAAAACGCTCGCATTCTCCACCCTAAGATCCTGAACACGAATCACGAACGTACGCAGCAGGCACCTTAATAAAAATGTTTAACTTTAAAATAAAACGTTGAGTATAAAACATTTCATCAATAAGAAACATAAACTTAGGATGGGAGTGAAGGGTGAGGGGGCCACGGATTGACAATAGGTTGACGATAATTTAGACATGCTCACAAACACCCAAACGCACGAGCGCCTGCATATATATATATATATATATATATATATATATATATATATATATATATATATATATATATATTATATATATAAAACAAAACTTGTTCTTATGTCTTAGATTGAAGAAATAGGGTGAGATAAGCATTCATATCTGCATTAGTAGTTAATTCTGCCTAACTAACAGTATGTGCTTGAGAGGGTGAATGGGGAATCATAAATGCTTCTCTAAATGAGCCTTCAGCAGGCTTATAGTCTCCAAGGGGGAGACAATCTCCAATGGAGAGGAAACTCACTAACATATAACTCCTGGTCAGATACTGGTATTTCGAAACCTGATACTTTCTCTTCCGTGACCGTGGAAAGTGGTAGCTTGACTCCTCTGCCTTTTCCGTTTTAAGAGGTATGCTATCCCAGAAAAAGGCTGGTAATACTGTAGTATGTGCAATACCGTAGTATGTTTCTTGAGGTTTAAAAAAAAACAACCAAAGGTGCCATGTAAGAAGCGAAAAGAAATCATGAAAGAGCAAAACACGTAAGAAGCGAAAAGAAATCATGAAAGAGCAAAACAAGCTACATTTTCTCGTGAAAAGTAGAAAGTATAAAAAGATAACCTCTTAAGACACAAGCGCTGAGGGCCAGTTCTGGGAATCAATCTGCAAGGGACTAAATTATAATATACTAATAAATTCCAAGGATAAATAACCGCGCGCCATTCCAGCAACTTACAGAGCAGCTTGGTGTTGCAATGACTGCAAGAAATATTCGATTATAAAACAAAACTTGCTCTTATCTAATGTCATCATTTGTGCAATATCGTTTCTGTTGCAGTCTGCTAGGCCTTCAGCTAAATACTTGAAAACTGGTTCTGCTCCAGGAAGTGATGGTTTGACAGTATATTTTTTTTATTCTTTTGGGGTAGAATTGGAAGAACTGTGACTAACTCCTTCACTGAATCTTTGATGAAGGAAAGCTCTCATTTGCTCAAAGGCAAGGCATTGTTACTCTGATTCATAAAGGTGAAGGTTTAGAAAGGAATAAATCTAGTAACAGGAGGCCAATAACCTTGACGAATACAGACTATAAAATTTTGGCAAAAGTTTTCGCAGAAAGATAAAGCAAAATGATACATAAATCAATAAATGAGGATCAAGCAGGACACATAAAAGGAAGAAGCATAGTAACCATTTTACAAACCATTGATGATGTGATTAATTACCTGAATAAAACTGGTAAAACTAGGTACTTACTGGCCTTGAACTACACAAAAGCATTTGACTCTATTTCAAGAACATATCTTTGGCAGGTGTTTACAATATTTAGTTTTGGAACGGATTTCCATAAATGGATAGAGGTCTTGACCAACAGTAGCCAAAGCAGTGTCAACTATGGTGGATGGTTATCTGAACCCATTCGATGTTGAATGTGGTGTCAGGCAAGGCTGTCCATACTCATCTTTAATCTTTGTATTAGCAGTGGTGCTACTGACTATTAAGGTAAGAGAAACAGTAACATAACTTGTATTTGTGCAATAAACAAGTAGGGCAAGTCTTGCTCCCACAAGAAAACCCAACATAGAGTAACCTTTATACAAGACTGGCACAGCCTTTCAAACTTGAATAAGATCAGACGAATACAAGAATGAGCAATCTAATAGTGGGGGAAAAACAAGTGCAGGCCAACAACTCCTGCATCATCACAGTAATGACTTGGCAAAGATTTGAACTTAAGGTAGAGGGAGGGGAGGAGGGGTTTGAAGATTGAAGATGACGAAAATGGGAACATAAAATTAAGAAAATATGTTATAAATATGAAAACTCTTCACTATCTGCATGAGGGAACCATCGTAATCCCCCTTGAAGGCAGATCTATTTGTATTCCCTGCTCCCAGACTCATCAGGGAGACACGGCTGATTGTGTCTGTGCTCCTGGCGTCAAACAGAGACACACCACAGTCCATAATACTGTGGTGTTCTTTACCACCAAGGGTTCAAAAAAGAATCCGACAGCACCCACAAATGTTTAGAAGCTCAGGTTGGCTGCGGTGGGGGTCGAAACTTACATTCTTTTCTTATGATCGCTACTACAGTTCTCACTCGTCACATTTCTGTACGTTTGTTGCGCATTTCTAGAGCGTCCATACGTCCTTCTTCTTCTTCTTCTTCTTCTTCTTCTTCTTCTTCTTCTTCTTATTATTATTATTATTATTATTATTATTATTATTATCATTATTATTATTCAGAAAGTGCTGATAAAAGAAGGAAAAAGAAAGGAGGAGAAAAAGGAAAGGGAAGGGAAAGAAGGGGGGAGAGGAAAAAAAAAAAGGAAAAGAGAAAAAAGAGAAAGGGGGCTGCCGTCATCCAAGAAAAGCCAATTGGTGAGCCGATTTTTAACAAATTATACATAGGTCTCTTCGATGCCACCTCTGTCTGTCTGTCTGTCTGTCTGTCTGTCTGTCTGTCTCTCTCTCTCTCTCTCTCTCTCTCTCTCTCTCTCTCTCTCTCTCTCTCCTCTCTCTCTCTCTCTCTCTTGATAAATCTAAAAAAAAAAAAAAAAAAAAAGAAAAAACGAAATTTTGATGATGAAGTCTTTTGTTTTGTTTATGTTGTTCTTGTTGAATAAGCAGCCCATTCTCAGAGTGAGAGCGCCAATGCACCACACATTAGAACTCTAACGAACCCAGACACGTTATATCAATCGCCAATACACAAACTCAGCGAGAATAATTATGTCCATTTGTAAGAAAACATACAGACAATGCATGGTATGTAAGGGACTGATTGCAAAACAAAACAAAACAAAAAGTACCAGAGAGCTGAGACAGAAATTCTTGTGCTGGCTTCAGATTTAAAAGGAGTCTCCTCTCTTCTATCCAACGTCCTCCCAGTCCTGCATGCATATGAGAACAGAGAACAACCAGACGCCTTCTCTGACCAAATCGAAGTCTCCTTACAGCGGTTCAACGCCCGATCAGTCCTGCATGTATTTCAGAACAACTAGACGCCATCCCTGACCAATCCAAATGCTTCTGGTAGCATACGGGTAGTGCTGTGGACTTCATGGCAATGGGAAGATTGGTCAGCTGGTGGTAAGTAAACGAGGGCACAGGAGCAGACCCACTAAACAATGAGAAGACTGGTCTGCTGGTAAAGGTACACGAGGGCACAGGAGGAGACCCACTAAACAATGAGAAGACTGGTCTGCTGGTAAAGGTACACGAGGGCACAGGAGCAGACCCACTCAACAATGAGAAGACTGGTCTGCTGCTGAAGGTAAACACAAAGGCCCGCCCTGGAACAGACCTACGCAAAAAAAAATGGCATCAGCTATGGCCGGATCAGAGTGACCAGGACACGTGCAACGCTAGCGATGTCCAGGGACGACTAGAGAGCAGCACACCGTCTTGGTAACACTCCACAGCAGCTCTAACAATCTGAACCGCCACTGTACTGCCAGCCAGGACTTGTAAACTCTCTAGTCTGTCCCTGCAGACAGGAAGACCAGACAGTGGACCAGGTTTCTGCAGAGATGTCCCCTGTTTGAAGAGTAAGGCGTGGGAATTGGCCCAAACGCAATCATGTGACGACCCATTCTACTGACAGCCCAGCACTGCTCCTGCTATCAGGGTCACTATGAGGTGTGTGGCCTTAATACTGGCAGCCTTGCGCTGTGCCTGCCATCAGCGCAAGATGAGAGGTGTGTGGCCCTGACCACTCTGCTGACAGCTCAGCCCTAATCCTGCTATCAGGGCAAGATGAGGTGTGTGTGGCCCTGGCCCTGACCATTCTACCGACAGCCTGGCACCAATGCTGCTACCAGGGCAAGATGAGGTGTGTGGCCCTGACCATTCTACTGACAACTTAGCACTAATCCTGCTATCAGGGCAAGATGAGGTGTGTGGCCCTGACCATTCTACTGACAGCCTGGCACAAATCCTGCTATCAGGGCAAAATGAGGTGTGTGGCCCTGACCATTTACTGACTGACAGCCTGGCACAAATCCTGCTATCAGGGCAAAAATCCTGCCATGAGGTGCGTGGCCCTGACCATTCTACTGACAGCCTGGCACAAATCCTGCTATCAGGGCAAGATGAGGTGTACCCCAATAAGTGTACACTTTGGGGGACAAAGAGCAACACTGGTTTCCACACAAAAGAGTGTATAAGTGCCACTTAGAGAACTCCCCATGTTGTCCCCTGGTCCAACCGAAAATTGAACCATGTGTTCATAAGAGTTTTGTATCAACAAATCTGGAGCTGATGATATGCTGATCTGTGGTCAGCTCTAAGTCTTCTTTCTCTAATGATGAAGCTGACGAATCTAAGATGACCAGATGGCCAACTGCTGAACTGTTGTAGAGAGATGATTTTTCTCTTTACGTGCTGAGATTGGACTGTGTATTTTGGGAACCTCGTGTAATGGCAAATTTATCCAGCTTCTACACACATAGGTGTCATGTGTGAAGACATCGGCTTTTATGTAAATAATTTGTTGTTATAGATGATTTGAGAGAAAAAGGAAAAATTTCATTTTTGTATTCATATTTGCGAATGTCACAAACGTAAATAAATTATGGTTAACGCTTGTGTTAGGCTGAACACTTGAACAAGCCCAAGAGTTGAAGTTGATCTTGTCAGAAAGGTGACAGCCACAGAATGCACGTCTTCATATAAGGAGGAGAGGTTCCTGAAAGAAGAAAAACTATACTAACCATCACATCATTCTTCCACTAAAGAATACTTCTCTTCTGTCAGGAATGCAATGAACAAGGCCGCAGCGTTGTTGAAAGATGGTGGTAGGATCGGTGTGTGTGTGTGACGGCAAAATCAGCCTGGAAAATGCATCGTGTGTTTGTTGTGCACTATGGAAAATGCGTCTTTCTTGACTTGGCTGTGGTGAGTATGGATGAGCTGGTTGTGTGCATGAAGGAGCCGTCTGAGTGGTGAAGCAGTGGCTATGAGCAAGGTGATTGTAGTTTGTCGTTCAAGATATTGCAGAAGATGAAAGGGAAGTTCAAGGGACAGGTTGAGTGTATCTATATGTGCGAGCATAAGTTTCAGACTAGTTTGGAACAGAATCTGTGTAGTGGTAGTAGTGAGCATGAGATTAGTGTGGCTGGCAGGAAGGTGAGACAGTGAGACGACATGTGGAGTGACGTGGGTTTTTTTGTTTGTTTGTTTGTTTGTTTTTGAAACGTTGTTAGACAAAACTGTGATGAGATGCTGACTCAGGTTTGGTGTGTGGTGTGTGTGTGTGTGTGTGTGTGGGGGGGGGGGGGGGGGGGGGACCATAGCCTATCAATATTCTTCTTTTCTTCTTCTCCGTCTTGCTTTTCTTCATGTATTATCATAATGCCATCATTCTTATTATCATTATAGTATTATTATTGTTTTTTGGTTTTTTTAATTTCTATTATTATTGTCAGTATTATATTATTATTATTATTATTATTATTATTATTATTGTTGTTGTTGTTGTTGTTGTTGTTGTTATAATTATTATGATTTTAATCTATATCTTCTCCCACCTAACCCCTTCTCTCTTTTTTCTCAGTTCCATTCTATCTGCACCAAGATGAAAGACAGACGTGATGTTTCCTTTGTTTCCATTGTTTTGAATATGATTTGTTGTGCCTGAAGAAGACCCCATAAGTCGAAACATATTGTGTCCGTTTTGTCATTTGTAAATTCTTCGTTCGGCGGCTCAGTAATTCTTTTTTTTTTTTCCTGTCCCATCTTCTGTGCCACCTCAGTGGCATTGCACCCACGCCGCTCATTCTGCCTCCCCGTCCACAGCTACATACGGTCAGTCCCACTGCA
>JADBJO010000075.1:15000-19205 GCA_016801955.1 Conus betulinus
CGAATTAAAAATTTCAGAGAACACGCAAAGTAATGAGTGACTATTTAAAATATTTTTAGAGGATAATGGTGCACTGGCTGACAACTTGTCTGCTGACTTTATCTTAGGAACAAAGTGCCTAACTACTGGGCAGTGAAGAAGTAGGTGGTTTACAGTAATTTGTTTGCCACATATGCAATGTATATTTTAGAATACTTTGTTCTAAAAGCATTTAATCGGAACCTACACATCAAACTAGTAACATGTCTGGAACGCATTACAGATAAATTGTTTAAAAAGGATTTGGGATTCGCTGCATTCTTTACTTGTACACAGTGCTGGTAATATACTGACTATTTTTTTTTTTTTTTTTTTTTTTTTTTTGTGCATTTCAGCAACCTGATTTTGAGACACTTTTTCTATGCGCTGGTTAAATTCATGCAGGTCTAGTCGAATGTCGAGATGCTGTGATCCTTCTATATTTTTTGCTGCCCTTTTAGCCGCATGATCTGCCCACTCGTTTGGGGTGATTCCGGAGTGAGAAGGAATCCAGCAAAAGGTAATACTGGTACCCTTTAGAGACAACTCATGAATAATATGTTTTATTTCAATAGTGGAAGGTTGGGATGGGTGCTAAGATAGGTAGATATTTACTTATTCTGGTCGCTTATCTAGCCTTGAGTGTATGTCGATCGGGGGAATTAAAGTATTTGAAATGAAACAAATTAGTAGAATTGGAGCATAATGCAGGGAGAAGGGTGGGGGAGGAGAAAGTTTGCGGGTGGGGATGGGGGGGGGGGCATCAGGGTGGAAGGAGGACGGAATAGAGGAAGGGAGTGGGAGGGTGGGGGTGGTGGGATAACCACATATATCATATAATCGTAACTCTTTTATATAATGTCGTACAACACAACAATGTCAGTTTAAAGTACATCAGAGATAGATACCAAGTGGACCGGAATTAAAAATTTCAGAGAACACGCAAAGTAATGAGTGATTATTTAAAATATTTTCAGTGGATAATGGTGCACTGGCTGACAACTGATCTGCTAACTTTATTAGGATCAAAGTGCCTAACTCCTGGGCAGTGAAGAAGTAGGTGGTTTACAGTAATTTGTTTGCCACATATGCAATGTATATTTTTAGAATACTTTGTTCTAAAAGCATTTAATCGGAACCTATACATCAAACTAGTAACATGTCTGGAATGCATTACAGATAAATTGTTTAAAAAGGATTTCGGATTCGCTGCATTCTTTGCTTGTACACAGTGCTGGTAATACTGACTATTTGTTTTTTTTGTGCAGTTCAGCAACCTGATTTTGAGACACTTTTTCTATGCGCTGGTTAAAATTCATGCAGATCTAGTCGAATGTCGAGATGCTGTGATCCTTCTGTATTTTTTTGCTGCTGCCCTTTTAGCCGCATGATCTGCCCACTCGTTTGGGGTGATTCCGGAGTGAGAAGGAATCCAGCAAAAGGTAATACTGGTACCCTTTAGAGACAACTCATGAATAATATGTTTTATTTCAATAGTCATTTCTAGTCGTTTTTTTATGCCTCGGGATTTAATGGCTTGTAAAACAGACTTTGAGTCCACACAGAATAAGATTTTTTGCATGTATCCGTCGAAAGATCTACAATGTAATTTAATGCCATAAGTATGGCTACAAGTTCAGCAGTAAAAATGGAATAATGTTTACCAATGTAGTATCGTTTTTCTGTTTTTAATGAGGGTATTACAAAAGCTGCACCAGTATTTCCATCATCAAGAACTGATCCATCGGTGTATATCTTTAGATGGTCTGTATATTTACTTTCCAAGTGGGAATCAACTAAACATTTTAATAGATTAGGGGAATGGTTTTTAGATAAATCTGTGTGATCAATGTCAAATATTGGTTGATTTTGTTCCCATTCTGGAAGTGGAGAAAAAAAGAAGGTTTAATTGCAACATTTTTCCCATCAGCTCTGTATTACAGATAATATCTGAGGCAAATGTGTTAATGGACTTCAATGACTGTATGTTCTAGCTCTTTTTGCAAAAGTCGGTTTCTGAATTAAGATTTGTTTCTTTTTGTGAAAATGTTTCATAAGCAGAAGTTTTAAGGATAAATTTCGCAGCTGAGGCTTTTCTTTGTTCATCGAGGGGTAGAATACCTGCTCTCTGTGTAAGTTCCTAAAATTGACGCGTGTATTGGTACACCCAGAGCAAGTTTGTAAGCTTTGGAATCTATGCTCTGCAGTTTCTTTAACAAGTGTGCTGGAGCGCTGAAAAAAAACCTCCTGGCCATACGTCAGCCGAGAACGTACAAGGGAGGTAGCGAGAGATATTAGTGCCTTTGTGTCCTGCCCCAGTGCTGTCTGCTTATTACCTTCAAAAAGTTAAGACTTTTTCTAGCTTTGTTTGTTATGTAGTCGATGTGGTAATTCCACGAAAGTTTTGAAGTGAGGTAGACGCCAAGAAATTTGACAATTTGTGTATATTCTATGACTGCACCATTAATCGTGAATTCAGGTAATTTATTAGGGTCATAGCCTGAATTAAACAGCATGATTTTTGTTTTTTCAATGATAACGTTAGTCCATTTTCTATCATAAAGTTGTTGATTTTATTAAGTTCACGTTGATACACTTTCTTTGTATAGTTCAAAGCCCTGACTGGAGTTTTACGTTTCATTGACACCTTCATCCACAAACAAATATCATCAGCAAATTGAGCTAAAGTGGTTTCTTTGGACAAGTCTTTCGGAAGATCAGCTAAAAGGATGTTAAACAAAATTGGAGAAAATAACCGATCCCTGAGGCAGAGACCCATACTTAGCTGTCTGGGGTTTGAATATGAATTTCCAAGCTTTACCTGTATAAACCTATTAGATAGAAAGCTGGCAATGTAATTGTATGTGTTACCTGTTATGCCTATGTGTTTAAGTTTATAGAGAGGCGAGTGTGCCAAACTTGATCGTATGCTTTTCGGACATCAAAAAATGTCGCTAGTATATTTTTTCGCCTTGCGAACTGCTGCTTTACCTGAGTTGTTAATTTAACGAGATGTTCAGTTGTAGATCTGCCTTTTCGAAAGCCAGCTTGGTTGACAGGTATTACTTTATATTTTTCGCAGTAATGAACTAGTCTATCTAAAACAATCTTTTCCATTAGTTTGCATGTGTGGGATGTTAAGGCGATTGGACGATAGCTGTTTTTATCTGCTCTGGGCTTTCCTTGTTTGTGTATTGGAATAATGATTGAGTGCTTCCAGACGAGAGGGATATTACCATCAGACCAGCATTTCTGTAGAAGAAAACGAAGAAAAATTATAACATTATCTGGCAAGTGTCCCAGCATTTCATTTGAGATTCCGTCTAAACCAACGGATGTTTTCTTCTTAAGACTTGAAATACATGCTTTTACTTCGTACAATGTTTATATCAGCATTTATATACGATTCATTTATATTATTTGTTTCTCTGTGTGTTCTATTTTTTTCTTGATTTTCTCTATATCTCCTGCCTTTCTCTGAGAGTCCAGTATTTCTGCTATAATTTGCAAACATTTCAGCAAATTCTTCTGCTTTTTCTAGATTTGTAGGTATATCTGAGTTGTCCAGTTTGATAGGACACTGTGGCAAGTTAATTCCATTCTTCATAGTTTTTAATTTTTCCCAGACTTTTTGCATATCCTTGTGATTTGATATTTCATTTATGCAAAAAATAGACCAATATTGCCTTTTTGCTTGTGCATTAACCATATTGGCTTTGTTTTTTGCTTTTTTCATCTCTAAAAGATTTGGGACAGACTTATCTCTTAATACATTCTAAATTTTGTTATCTTTTCCTCCTTTGCTTCTTCACAAGCTTGATTCCACCAAATATTACCCGAATGCTTGTGAGATCTTACTGACTTGCACCGCGGGATAGATTCATTTGCAGCATCTAGGACTGCATTTGTAAATAAAGTGTATAAGCTATTGACATCTTTGTTGTTTGCGTCATTAACTTTGAATGTGGAAAGTAAACTTGAAAATTTATCCCAATTTGCAAGTCTATAGTTATACTTGGGTACTTTGTCTTCGGTTGGATCTGTTGACTGAGATTTTTTAGTTTCAAAACAAGTGACAATAGGTAAATGATCACTATGTAGGTTGTCATCAAGTGTATTCCAGCTGCAGACCGGTGCCAAATCTGGGGACACTAAAGTTAGATCGATGGCACTCGCTCTATGACTAG
>JADBJO010000075.1:28359-44809 GCA_016801955.1 Conus betulinus
GGTGACTCACACCCAATAATAGCAGAGAAATAGAACAGAAGCTCCCCCAAAGCTGGCCGTTCAAATCTCGAGCCCTTTACTCACACGTTGATCAGCCAAACCCCCCCATTCGACCAAAGAAGCCCTATTCCAAGAACGACAAGCCACGATCTCGTTATGACCCGTTCCGCATGGCTTCCCTACTGTTGCCCGTCCCGGTAATTGTCCCCCAAAGAGCTCCTCCTCTCTCTATCATGGACTCGACGACTCCCTGGAAGGATTTGAACCGTCGGGGTGAGACGTCAATCCGTGCAGAGTCTTTTGTTGTCACACCAACAATTTCCACGGGGTGTTTGAATGGCGCTAGGGGGTCGGGTGAGGAGGTAGTGGGTATGGGATTCGGACTTCTTTGTGGCAGAAAGTATGGGCAGTTCTCTCTCTCTCTCTCTCTCTCTCTCTCTCTCTCTCTCTTTTGTAATATTGTTTTATTTGTCCAGCGTTACGTAACTGCATAAAAAGCTTATTTTTCCTGTCATGAAGGGCTAAGGACTACTTACACAAACAATTATTCATTCGTTCGTTTGTCCACTTTTCCTTCAGTCCTTCCGTCCTCCATTCATTCTCTCTCTCTCTCTCTCTCTCTCTCTCTCTCCTCTCTCTCTCTCTCTCTCAGGATGTAAATGAATGTAAAGATCAATGTTTCTAAAACTGTCATTATTCACGCAGCTTCTGTATCTTTTCCAATTTGCTGACGATAGTGACTAGACTGCCCTGGTTTTATACATCCCAAGTCTTACTGAATGTGAGCTCTCACACAGATTACCTCCCTTTCAGATTTCGAGCATCGTCACAGTAGAAAGAAACTCGTGGAGAGCGTGGCAGCAGAGAGTCCTCAGAAGAGAAGCCCCCTCAAAGCGAGTGTTTCGGCCCTTATCTCCTGACACTCTAGGGGGGTTGGGCCACACCCGGTTCATGACTCCGGATGTCCCTCTGCTGCCCCTTTATTTATTTTTTTCCCCCATCTTGGGACGAGCCATGGCTGGGATTCGAACCCATGCCCCCCCTGGACATGCTCATTTTTCCACTTAATGACTCGCGCACTAACCACTGAGCCACTGGGACACCTGATATTTGTAGGAAAGTTAAGCCTTATGAAGTTCACTTTTATTCCTCCTTGACCAGATCCAGCTTGAACACCTCTCTGCTGCTTCTGCCATTGCTTTCAGGGCTCACTTATTAAAGTGGAGCAGAACCTCATCTCTATTTCGTAGTGTTTAACCCTGTCTTTCCCGGCATCCTTCAGACGTCATCGTGTTTGTTTTTCATTCAGGTCTTTCTCCAGCCGTGCCCCACCACGCTTCTCTGGAACTTTTACACTTTCTCTGACAATCGTTCCATCTGTGTTTCAGCAAAGTGCTTTGTCTAAAATGGCATCTGAAACTTGTCAATAAAAAATACTCACAAACGGAAAAAAAAAAAAAAAACCTGTTGAAGTTTCAATTTAGACACATAACGGTGAACATGCTCGACATTAAAAAAAAAAGAAAAAGTGTTCGTTACCCTATAGAAGGAAATTGTGAAGTTTTTTTTTTAAATGTTGAATATTCAAGGGTGTTTCGGGGAGTGTTAAAATCATTTTGTCTAAACCATCTTTGAGTACTCAACTCTTTAAGCCATCAAACTATGAAGGTCTTCATCCTGCCAAAACTGTTTTTTTTTTTTTTTTCATTTTTGCATTCACTTTTTCCCTAAAAATTAAAAGAAAATAAATACCCCTGGTTTTTGCTCTCAGTAACTTTGCAACCAAATTTGTACTCAGTATGATGGGTAACATCGTTCTGTATCGGCTCTGTGCGATTCAGATCATAGTACCTCAAACAGAAGAAATGCTTAGTCGTAAAGCAAAAATGATCGTTGATACAAAGCACGCGCCACGAGGCATTTGATATCCTGTCTTACCTATATTTTTGTTCACAAAGCATCACTACTTATTACTTTTCAGTACATATTTGTTAACTCAGCAATACAATTTACCCCTTTCCTTCACATGTGTCGGTCCGACAGCCACCACGTTCTTTCATTCACCTCATTTAGCTCTAGAGTTTAGTACCTTCTATTGCATATGTCAGTTCAAACTAACTACACTTCATCGCATATATTGTTCAGCCATCACCATAACACTACTTTCCGTTTCATATTTCGTTCTGTCATTCCCACTGTTTACTGCTTTTCACCTGACTCCATTCCCCATACAGTCCTTCGAATGAGACTATAAACCGAGGTTCCGTGTGTGAACGCACGCATAACATCTTGCACACACGTAAAATCCCATCACCAACTTTCGGAAGAGAAGGCCAGTTTGGCCGTTGGTATGGATGACACGTTATACATAGCATGCACCCTGCGTGAGAGATTGAAAGAATGGAGGAAGTAAGGAAACTGAGTGAACGATATGAACGATATTGACTGGATGACACGGAAACGACTGAATGAAGCGCCAGCTGGCAGCTCTTCAGTCGGCACTACCCAGGTAGGCAGCCCGTTGTGTAAACGTGTGTCGATTGTAAAGCGCTTAGAGCTTGGTCTCTAGCCGAGAATAGGCGCTATATAAGTATTCATTATTCACACAGAGTCGCTGAATCTGACACTGTAGCTGAAGCGATTTGAAGGACTGAGCTCTTTGACTTGACTGGACAGCATTCCTGTGACATCTCAGATGACGGCTCTGGATAGTACTAAATGTGTTGGATTTTCTGATGACATCCTGGCAACTTACATAACATTTGGAGTATCATTCTCTCCCGCTGTGTGAATTGATCCGGATGTCAACATCATGCGAAATAACCAATGCATGGGAAGCAGTTCACAGTCGGATATGTTACCAGCCACTTCTACCATGAACAGCCAGCGATCTCCGGGTTCTTACTGAAACTGAACGAACTCCGAACATCATCATATTATGTGAAAATAATTTAACGGAAAATGGGCGTAGAATCCCAGTAGTCAGATTTCAACGATGCTAAAAAAAATGTCCGGAACTGAACAAAATTAGCTGGTGTTATGATTCTAGGGGGATATGAAAAAAGTTGATCAAATTAATGGCATGGAAAACCTTCCAGTAATGCTTGAAGCATATGTTTAGCGACGTGGATCCCCAAGTAAACTTGTGTCATTAGGGATACCCTTTTAACAGTTAAAAGTCATGGTTTTAGCTTTTGAAGTCCTTTTTTTTAACTCCAGTGTTCGTCTGACATGAATATGTGCCATCAGATAACAACTTGAATGATACATCTACTCTCGATAAAATGTGTTTTTCATATTCTTGTCTCCTCTTAGAGAGAGAGCGGAGAGAGAGAGAGAGAGAGACGACCGAGGAGACAGCGGGACAGAGACACAGAGAGAGACACAGAAGAACCCCAGACGCAGAAGTGACAAAAAAGAGAGAACAACCCACTGATAATTAGACACCCAGGCACGCATGCACACGCACTCACGAGTACACATACATGAGCACACACACACACACACACACACACACACACACCACACACACACACACCACACACACATACGTACACGCGCGTGCGTGCCACACGCGCATGCGAGCAGAGAGAGAGAGAGAGAGAGAGAGAGAGAGAGAGAGAGAGAGAGAGAGAGAGAGAGAGAGAGAGAGAGAGAGAGAGCACGGGACGGCGCGCGCGCGCGCGCGCAAGCACACACACACACACACACACACACACACACACACACACACATACACACACTCGCACACATACCAACACACACGCACGGATACACACGCGCACACATTCACAAACACACACACGCACGCAGTCACGTACGTACACACACATATTTGAATGCGCGCACGTGTGTGTGCATGTGTATGCGTGTGTGTGTGTGTGTGTGTGTGTGTGTGTGTGTGTGTGTGTGTGCGTGCGTACGTGCGTTTATGTGGGCGCGCGCTCGTGTTTGTGTCTGTGTGTTTGTATCCGTGTGCCTGTGTGTGTGTGTGTGTGTGTGTGTGTGTGTGTGTTGTGTGTGTTAGAAGGAGTGTACTAGCATGTATGTGTGCATGCATGTGTGTATGTGTGTGTGTGTGTGCGCACGAGCATGCGCATGCGTGTGTGTGTATGTGTGTGTGAGTGTGTATGTATGTGTGTGTGTGTGTGTGTGTGTGTGTGTGTTAGGCACTGTGGGCACACATGTGCACATCACGAACACAGACATACTCACACACACGTAGAAACATACGCTTGTACGCGCGCACGCGCGCGCGTACACACACACACATGCACACACACACACACACACACACACACACACACACACACACACACACACACAAACACTGACTCTCACACACAGACACACACAGACACACACACACACACACACACACACACACACACACACACACACACACACACACAGTTTCTTGCTCATTTGTATGGCTCCGGTCTTCCCGTCTTTGTGCGTAAGATCAATCAAGATCGACCAAAAAGTACATTAGTTGAAAAGAAGAAAGAAAAAAGAAAGCACAACCAAACGAAAAACAAAAACCCAAAAAAAAAAAAAAAAAAAAAACCAAACACAAACACAAACGAAAAAAAAAAACGATCCCACAATAGCAATATCGACCAGAGCGGATTCGAGCCTATGACCTTCTGGTAGTTGTCAGTCACGCTGAAAATTGCGGAACAGCGGCTGTTTGGACAGCTTGAAGCTGTGTAAACCATAACATCATAATCATACAAGCACCGGACCAACTGGATCGAAAACTTACAATTCAGTTAACATTAACTGAGTTGAAAACTATTTTTTTCATGGTAATATCGAATGGGTTGCAAACTACATTTTGTAGCTGACACAGATCGGGTTAAAGCATGACAATTTGTGCAGCGTTCACATTAACTGGGTCTCACACTGCCATAACTTCAACTGACTTAAAACCTCATGTTTGCTGTTGACATTAAACTGGGTGGAACACCAGCCTTTTGTGTTAACACCGACTGGGTTGAGAAATTGCATTGTGTGTTCACATCAACGTGGTTGAGAACCAATATTCTGTTTTGTGTTAACAACACGTTAGTCAAACCTTACATTTCTAACCAGAATCTTGCCTTTTCCTTCTCCTTCTTCTTTTTTTTTTTTTTTTTTTTTTTTTTTTGATAATGAGCATCTCGAAACAAGAGGATTCAGTGAAACTTTCCGTAGGCTTTTACATTCTTTTTATGCATGATTCGTTTGAAAAATCCATCGTTTTTGACAAATAGCTCGTTGCGTAGTGACACCTTATTAAATGATATTGATTATTTTTTTATTATATAATAACCAGAAAAAAAACCAGTATCTCTCTTATGTATATGTGCGTATGAGATACTGGGTTCTGACAGTCAACCCTCGTATAATGCTCGTTGTTTATATCTGTGGTGGTGCGGATTGACAGGAAAACCAAGGCAAAAATGGCAAGTAATACTGCAGGCAAGAATAGGACGGTTGTTCCCTTTAGTGGCTCTCTCTCTGTCTCCGTCTGTCTGTCTGTCTGTCTGTCTGTCTCTCTCTCTCTCTCTCTCTCTCTCTCTTAGGGGGACACTCCCAGTTCACTCCTTATTCCCTCGCAGTCATGATTAACCTTGGTTTGTGGTTTACATATCGCCAAAGCAAAAATTCCAGCTACTGAAATACAAACTTCAGAAGCCCGCATAAACATAACCTATTATCCCAAAACAGTTGCAACGTAGGTTCGTCAACCAACAAGGTCTAAGCATAACGAGAATCCGTTTCTTAAGAGCTAAAGTAACAAATAAAAAAAATGCCATGTAAAATCTAAGGACGCTTCCTTTCATCTTCACAACTTTTCACTTTTCTCAAGTAAATTGGTATAAAAGACATGCGAACTTGCATTTACAGAATCTGTCTACAACTTTTTACTTTTCTAAAGTAAACTGGTGTAAAAGGGACGCGAACTTGCATTTACAGAATCTGTCTACAACTTTTGAATTTTCTCAAGTAAATTCGTATAAAAGACATGCGAACCTGCATTTACAGAATCTGTCCCCAAACAAGTTAGTTCTGACAGTAAAGTTTTCTTTCATTTGAACGAGGGTGAATCTTTGCCGTGTTTTTTCTTTCTTTTTTTTCCCTTTTTTTTCGTTGTCGTCGTCATCGTCGTCGTTGTTGTTGCTGTTCAGATGACGTCTTCTCGTCATACGGCAGTACAGCAAGGTTCACACTGCTGCAGTGGCCCTGCTCTGTTCTTACGAGCATTCTCGCTGATACTGATGCGTGACAAAGGAAGACCAGAGTGGAACATGGCAGTTGCAGTATAACTTTTAGAGATGTTATTTAAACATTGCTACACGGATGCTCTAACCTAGGGTGATGTAGTGGTTTTATCCTTTTGAGTTGAATAATGAAATAAATTTCTAAATATGGTCTGTGGGACTTCGTCGGTTACATTTTGCCCATGGAAGGGTATACTATTAAACAAACAAACAAACAAACAAACTTTAGCCATATACTATTAAACAATAACAAAAACATTTTAGCCATAGTACAAAATCTGCAAACGGCAGTTACAACTGAAGGTTTTTTAATGGTTGTATAAACGTTTGTTTTTGTTTATTCAAATGTTTCTAATAGATATTAAAACCAGAGGATTCGTGGAGTCGCAGCTGTGTCAAGCGGTCACGATTTGTGCACGCTCTCAGCAGCAGCAAAGTTCGAGAGAGCTGATTTTTTTTTTACATTGCCGTTTTCTTTTTCTCGCCACACCAAATCGACACAGTGGTTTATCACTGCGACACTTGGATTTCATTTCTATGCCATTAGACACATTACCTAAGTATTAGCACAATGACTACTGGCGTCAATCCAGTCTTTGACAAAGTTAAAGACATCCCTGATTCAAGCAACAACCGTCCCACAGTTTCGGAAAATGTGCTTGGCAGGTGAGAGGTCAGCCGGACAGGGGTCAGTAGTCGGGGCACAACAGATCAACGGCCTCTGGAGAATTTATCCTGCAACGACAGAGGCCGGGTATGAGGCTAAGAGGGACCATAGGGCAACTGGCTAGCACTAACCCTTTCTAGTCATACCAGGGAAGAGAAGCCTACAAAGGGTGGGTCGACAACGTACCTATACGAGTGGCTGACTCGGAAATCAAAGAGTCTTTGGCAAAAGTTGGGTATGAGTTACAGTAACTCTCCTCGATCAAGACGGACAGAGAGAGGGATGCAGACGGTAAACTCACCCGTTTTGACAGAGCAGAGGTTCATATTCATCACCGTTCCTGATGTGCCCCTAGAAAAGTCTCTAGAAGTCAGTCTGTTCCGAGCAGAAATTTGGCACAAGGAACAGAAGTTGGCTAAAACACACACACACACACAAAACCTTAACTTGTTCCAAATGCCTAAGACAGAACCACCACGTATCCATGTGCGACAAAGATGTTAGTTGTCGTGATTGTATGAAATTGTATGAAGATTTTTCTCTGAGTTTGTTTTCTTATAAAGGCTGCGATTTACTTGAGGATGATGAGTTCTGTTGAAAGGTGGAGGCCAGCAGATTGGCAACAGCTTGTTTTTTGTCAGTTATCAGAGCACTGGCATTATTCAGGTGATGAATTGACGGTTTGGTGTTCTCCCATTTGATTCTCTTGACGTTCCAGACTTCTTCCTTGGGATGGTTTATAGGTCAGTCCGGAGCAGACGTTTCTGCAAGACTGACGTTTACTGATTTTAAAAGTGTGTCTTGTTTTGGGACAGGGTTTCTGATGGGCTCGAGCGTTAGGAGCTGAAGGTTTTTGGAATACCCAACGCTGAGCCCGTTTGCGTACTTTCGAGATTTGTTGGCGGTCCAAATTGAACCAATGTGTTTTAGGCAACTGGAGTTTATCGGACGACATCGGAATACAGGTTTGGCAGACTCTAACAAAGTATTGGTAGAGATTTCTTCTGTGTCTGGGCTTTGAAAAATGTCAATGTCCTGGAGCTCCTTTGAAATATTTGCAGCAAAAAAGATCCGGTTAGCCTTCTTATAATTAAGATGCTGTGGAAACAGAGGCGCTGTTAGTTGTTTTAGGTTTTAACAGCACGGGAAACTGGTCACTTCCATGCAGATAGTCATGGACAGACCACTCACAGTCCAGGACCGGCAAGGGGTCACATATCGACAAATCTAAACACGAAAATTTACCTGTGGAAGAGTGGAGGTAAGTTGGGGATACATCATTCAGGCAACACAAATCAAACTCTGAAAAGACATCTTTAAGAAGCAGACCTCTGGATGACGAATTCACACTACCCCGAAGAGGACTGTGTCCACTGAAATCACCCAACAGCAAAAAAAGGTCGAGGAAGTTCTTTAATCAGACTGACAAGGTCCTGGCGACAAACTGGGACAGAAGGTTGCAGATATAACGAGCAAATTGTAATGGTTTTATGGAGAGTGACTCTTGTGGCTACTGCCTGAAGAGGGGTAGCAAAGTGGCAGGGCTAAACAGCAAAGCTTTGTAGATAAGAGGGACAACACTACTCGTTAGTCCCAGTGCGAAAGGTTGTGCAAGTTTGGAAAGAATATTGAAGCCAGAAAGAGTGAAGGTCTTCTGGCATTCAATGCTTGTTTCCTGAAGAGCGCCTACCCGAGGTTTTAGTGTGCGACACAAAAGCTGCAGCTCCTCAAAGTTGGAGTTTAAACTACGGATATGCCAATGAATTAATTTACTGTCCATGGTGCTGTGGACAAACAGGGAGAAATCAGTTCATCTCTGAGTCGTCGTCTGCATCCAATGGAGCGTATCTGTTTTGAAGATGCACAGCTTTGTTTTCAGACCCGCTGGCAGACTTACCCGCAGGTGGAGATGGCTTTCATTTAGGAGAGGGTGGAGGTCGTCTTTTAATCTCCATTCTCTCTCCACGCTCGGTTGGGCTCCTTTGCCCGCACTGCTCTCGAAAGTTGAGGCGGCAGGCCTGTTTTTTTTTTTTTTTTAAGTCTGCCCAGTAGCAGATGGATTACAATGCTGGGCAGAATGAGAGGTGGCGGATTTATTGCCACCACCAGGGGCATCTACTTTGGATTGGGATGTGGTGAATTTGCCTCCGACCGGGAAAGTTATTTTTTAATTGCAATGTCTAAGAAAAGATAAAGACATCGATTTGACAGCAAACTGAATGTGTTGAAACTCTCTTCACAGCCGAAACGTATGAAGGAAACTGAAGAAGCATGACTAGCAAGGACCTGCTTCCATGCCTCGTTAAATAAAATCTTATTTTCCGTTTTTAACTTTTTGTATGTTAACTTCCTGGATCCAAACTGGGCAGTTGCGTAAAGAGGAGGGGTGGTCTCTATCGCAGTTTGCACAATGAGCCGGATCTTTACACGGCCCATCATGGGTTGCTTTGCAGCAAACACCGCACACCTCCTCCCCAGAACAGCAATCTCTGACGTGTCCAATCTTCTGGCACCTGAAGCATCGCATTGGAGACGGAATGTATAATTGAACCCTGACATTTAAATGACCCACTTTGATGACTTGTGGCAATGAAGGCAAGAGGGTGTTGGTGGGCACTCTTTCTGTACCTTTTCAAACTGTCACCCTATGTACGTCTATGACACGTTGGGATGCTAGTTCCGTTTTGATTTCCCCTTTTCCGAGACGCCTCTGAGATCTGGGCTTGGAATGACTCCTTTGGAAGAATTCAACTGTTTATTGGGAGTCACCCGGATCTCTCTGTCTACCAGTTTTGTGGCTCTCAGCGGCTGCTCTGATTGTCTCTTAGATTTTTGCTGGATGAGGAAGGTTCCATTCTTTAATATTTTTTATCGATTGTGGATCTCCAGCAATTCCCTGGAAACCCTTTCGAATGGCAAATGGGCTTACTGCATAAATCGGTTTGTCCTGTTCTGCACTTTCCACAATCAACCATGCAGACCAAAATCCAGTTATTCTTTTTGTTTCTGCCTCAGAGACAGAGTCCACCTCAGACTCCTGTTATGTTTTTTTTTTTCTTTTAGCATAGCAGTGAACCTTTCGTTTCTTTTTTTTTTCTTTTTTTTTTTTGGGGGGGGGGAGGGAGGGAGGGGGGATTTTAGATGAAGAAGCCTTTTTGTTGATTGTAATTTCATCTCTCCCCATACCCACCCACCAAAGAGGGGCCCAGCGCTAAGAAGTCACCGTCTTGATCCCTTCCAGGCTTCAGGAGAGATATACGACAAACACAAACAGAAGCCCCCCAACCCTATCCCCACTGATCATGCTAACTCCTGGGGTCAGAGAGCTGAACACTGCAGGGGGCTACCTTGGCCAGCCAGGGAACTGCCTGTCTTGACCCAGCCCCATGCAGGGGAAACAGATTGGTACACAGGGGCCGGGGTGTACCTCCTGTCTAGAGGGTCAGAGCCAAAGGGATGTGTTGAGGACACCTGCCCTCACAATCACCAGGATCTCACCCCCCTCCGTCACAGGTCGCACCGCACGGCAAACGCGGCGGATCTTAAGGTGACCACAGAGAGACAAAGAATTTGGAAAACAAGACCTGAAGGGAAGACGAAGATGGAAAAGAGCCAAGTAAGAAAGGCAGAAAACAAGAAAAGGGAGAAAGGCGGGTTACTGTGTGTCAGGGTCCTCACCCTTAGCCTTTCTGACATGGGAGACCCTACCAGGGGCATCAACTCCCACAACGTTGTGTTTAGGCCAAACAGCTACCTGACGTTCCAGGCCTAGAAGCATTTTCAAAAATTAGCTATCATCCAAGTATTGATGCCCCCGCCAGCAAAGCCTAAGGGGTCACGGGACCGCGCAAGCTCTCCGACCATGGCAAGGTTGCAACTCCGGAGGAGAGAGAGAGAGAGAGAGAGAGAGAGAGAGAGAGAGAGAGGTGTCACGCCGGATAGAATGAAGCAGCCAGATACATTCGTTATAACCGGCGCGTCGGTTGAAACGAAAGCCCAGATATAATGTAACCATTTTGAATGTCCCCGGCGATTGGTTATTAGCGGCTTCAACTATATGTATGTATGTATGTATGTATGTATGTATGTGCGTGTGCATGATGTGGATGTGCGGGTTTCAAGTGTGCGAGCGCGCGCGAGAGAGAGCAAATACATATGCAGGTATGCTTAATGCTTTTTTTTTATCTTTGACCAGAAAGCGTTTTTCTTCTGTTTTGAAATTGTGCATTTTGATTGGGATTTCATATGATGTCTGAACATCACATGATCTCACAGTCAAAATGTTTGAGCTTTGACCAGAAACCATCCCTTTTTCCCCAAATATTTGGACTCTGCAGGATCATGTGATGTTCAGGATATACCTGGTGTCCTGTGTGATTTCTGATAGTATGACGTTTGTGGTCGGAAACAGTTTCAACTCGCCTTTTTCTTTCTTTTGGTCTCTTTTCCCCAAACTTAATGTTTGCAGAACCGTTCCATTCTAAAAGAGCCTTTTCAAATTGTTGCTTGTGCAGTGACTTGTATGCAACGGTTAGAAATGTAGGATTCAGGATCCGTCAGTGATGGTCGAGACATCCTACTGTGCTATAACTTGGAAGTAACAGTAGGAAATGTTGCTCTCTTCTGATGCTGATAGCACTGATGTCTGCCATTTACCTGTTTACCCATCAAGCAGCCTATGTTCGTATGGTTTGGTCAAGTAACCCATCACTTCTTTTTATTTTCCCTTTTTTTCTGTAGAAAGGCTTAAATATCTCATTGCAGGTTTGCAAAGCACTGAAATCCTGCGAGCGCAAATGTGTGGGAAAGCCACTGTCTCCTCTCTCTCTTTGCCATCTCCTCACCATCTATTTGGGATAAATTTTCAAGTTTACTTTCCACATTCAAAGTTAATGACGCAAACAACAAAGATGTCAATAGCTTATACACTTTATTTACAAATGCAGTCCTAGATGCTGCAAATGAATCTATCCCGCGGTGCAAGTCAGTAAGATCTCACAAGCATTTCGGGTAATATTTGGTGGAATCAAGCTTGTGAAGAAGCAAAGGAGGAAAAGATAACAAAATTTAGAATGTATTTAAGAGATAAGTCTGTCCCAAATCTTTTAGAGATGAAAAAAGCAAAAAAAAACAAAGCCAATATGGTTAATGCACAAGCAAAAAAGCAATATTGGTCTATTTTTTGCATAAATGAAATATCAAATCACAAGGATATGCAAAAAGTCTGGGAAAAATTAAAAACTATGAAGAATGGAATTAACTTGCCACAGTGTCCTATCAAACTGGACAACTCAGATATACTACAAATCTAGAAAAAGCAGAAGAATTTGCTGAAATGTTTGCAAATTATAGCAGAAATACTGGACTCTCAGAGAAAGGCAGGAGATATAGAGAAAATCAAGAAAAAATAGAACACACAGAGAAACAAATAATATAAATGAATCGTATATAAATGCTGATATAACATTGTACGAAGTAAAAGCATGTATTTCAAGTCTTAAGAAGAAAACATCCGTTGGTTTAGACGGAATCTCAAATGAAATGCTGGGACACTTGCCAGATAATGTTATAGAATTTCTTCGTTTTCTTCTACAGAAATGCTGGTCTGATGGTAATATCCCTCTCGTCTGGAAGCACTCAATCATTATTCCAATACACAAACAAGGAAAGCCCAGAGCAGATAAAAACAGCTATCGTCCAATCGCCTTAACATCCCACACATGCAAACTAATGGAAAAGATTGTTTTAGATAGACTAGTTCATTACTGCTGCGAAAAATATAAAGTAATACCTGTCAACCAAGCTGGCTTTCGAAAAGGCAGATCTACAACTGAACATCTCGTTAAATTAACAACTCAGGTAAAGCAGCAGTTCGCAAGGCGAAAAAATATACTAGCGACATTTTTTGATGTCCGAAAAGCATACGATCAAGTTTGGCACACTCGCCTTCTCTATAAACTTAAACACATAGGCATAACAGGTAACACGTACAATTACATTGCCAGCTTTCTATCTAATAGGTTTATACAGGTAAAGCTTGGAAATTCATATTCAAACCCCAGACAGCTAAGTATGGGTCTGCCTCAGGGATCGTTATTTCTCCAATTTTGTTTAACATCCTTTTAGCTGATCTTCCGAAAGACTTGTCCAAAGATACCACTTTAGCTCAATTTGCTGATGATATTTGTTTGTGGATGAAGGTGTCAATGAAACGTAAAACTCCAGTCAGGGCTTTGAACTATACAAAGAAAGTGTATCAACGTGAACTTAATAAAATCAACAACTTTATGATAGAAAATGGACTAACGTTATCATTGGAAAAAACAAAAAATCATGCTGTTTAAATCAGGCTATGACCCTAATAAATTACCTGAATTCACGATTAATGGTGCAGTCATAAAATATACACAAATTGTCAAATTTCTTGGCGTCTACCTCACTTCAAAACTTTCGTGGAATTACCACATCGACTACATAACAAACAAAGCTAGAAAAAGTCTTAACTTTTTGAAGGTAATAAGCAGACAGCACTGGGGGCAGGACACAAAGGCACTAATATCTCTCGCTACCTCCCTTGTACGTTCTCGGCTGACGTATGGCCAGGAGGTTTTTTTCAGCGCTCCAGCACACTTGTTAAAGAAACTGCAGAGCATAGATTCCAAAGCTTACACAAACTTGCTCTGGGTGTACCAATACACGCGTCAATTTTAGGAACTTACACAGAAGCAGGTATTCTACCCCCCTCGATGAACAAAGAAAAGCCTCAGCTGCGAAATTATATCCTTAAAACTTCTGCTTATGAAACATTTTCACAAAAAGAAAAAAATCTTAATTCAGAAACCGACTTTGCAAAAAGAGCTAGAACAATACAGTCATTGAAGTCCATTAACACATTTGCCTCAGATATTATCTGTAATACAGAGCTGAATGGGAAAAATGTTGCAATTAAACCTTCTTTTTCTCCACTTCCAGAATGGGAACAAAAAAATCAACCAATATTTGACATTGATCACACAGATTTATCTAAAAACCATTCCCCTAATCTATTAAAATGTTTAGTTGATTCCCACTTGGAAAGTAAATATACAGACCATCTAAAGATATACACCGATGGATCAGTTCTTGATGATGGAAATACTGGTGCAGCTTTTTGTAATACCCTCATTAAAAACAGAAAAAAACGATACTACATTGGTAAACATTATTCATTTTTACTGCTGAACTTGTAGCCATACTTATGGCATTAAATTACATTGTAGATCTTTCGACGGATACATGCAAAATCTTATTCTGTGTGGACTCAAAGTCTGTTTTACAAGCCATTAAATCCCGAGGCATAAAAAAAACGACTAGAAATGACTATTGAAATAAAAAATATTATTCATGAGTTGTCTCTAAAGGGTACCAGTATTACCTTTTGCTGGATTCCTTCTCACTCCGGAATCACCCCAACGAGTGGGCAGATCATGCGGCTAAAAGGGCAGCAAAAAATACAGAAGGATCACAGCATCTCGACATTCGACTAGATCTGCATGAATTTACCAGCGCATAGAAAAAGTGTCTCAAAATCAGGTTGCTGAACTGCACAAAAAAAACAAAATAGTCAGTATTACCAGCACTGTGTACAAGCAAAGAATGCAGCGAATCCGAAATCCTTTTTAAACAATTTATCTGTAATGCATTCCAGACATGTTACTAGTTTGATGTATAGGTTCCGATTAAATGCTTTTAGAACAAAGTATTCTAAAAATATACATTGCATATGTGGCAAACAAATTACTGTAAACCACCTACTTCTTCACTGCCCAGGAGTTAGGCACTTTGATCCTAAGATAAAGTTAGCAGATCAGTTGTCAGCCAGTGCACCATTATCCACTGAAAATATTTTAAATAATCACTCATTACTTTGCGTGTTCTCTGAAATTTTTAATTCCCGGTCCACTTGGTATCTATCTCTGATGTACTTTAAACTGACATTGTTGTGTTGTACGACATTAATATAAAAGAGTTACGATTGTTTCATTTCATATACTTTAATTCCCCCGATCAACATACACTCAAGGCTAGATAAGCGACCAGAATAAGTAAATATCTACCTATCTTAGCACCCATCCCAACCTTCCTTGTTTCTTTTGGACAAGGGGTATGTTCGGTGAATGTGTGTGGTATACCTGTATTTATGGACTTATGGCAGATAGCCATATCTTGAATATAAGTACACTTTAGCTATGGTGTGTGTGTGTGTGTGTGTGTGTGTGTTTATGTGTGAGTGGTGTCGTTGTATCTTGAACACAAAGTATCTCTTTGTAGCTGCGTGGTATGCTTGTGTGTGTGGATGCTCCTTGAATGAAATACTCTTTGTAGGTGAGTGAGTGAGTGAGTGTGTGTGTGTGTGTGTGTGTGTGTGTGTGTGTGTGTGTGTGTGTGTGTGTGTGTGTGTGTGTGTGTGTGTTTCTAAACGTACTTTGTGTTCCAAGGTTGCTGCCCATGTACCTTGCACTGGTCACACTAAGTCACACCACATCCAGGTCTCCTGCACTCCACCTGTGTCACCCACTACATCACGTCCCATGCACTACAACCTTCGTCATCACCTACATCCACGTCCCCTGCACTACCACCTATGTCACCCCCCCCTACATCCCCGTCCCCTGCACTTCCACCTATGTCCCCCCTACATCCCCGTCCCCTGCACTACCACCTATGTCTTCCTACATCCCCGTTCCCTGCACTACCACCTATGTCACCCCCTACATCCCCGTCCCCTGCACTACCACCTATGTCTTCCTACATCCCCGTTCCCTGCACTACCACCTATGTCTTTCCTACATCCCCGTCCCCTGCACTACCACCTATGTCACCCCCTACATCCCCGTCCCCTGCACTACCACCTATGTCTTACTACCTCCCCGTCCCCTGCACTACCACCTATGTCTTCCTACATCCACGTCCCCTGCACTACCACCTATGTCTTCCCTACATCCCCGTCCCCTGCACTACCACCTATGTCACCCCCTACATCCACGTCCCCTGCACTACCACCTATGTCACCCCCCTACATCCCCGTCCCCTGCACTACCACCTATGTCTTCCTACATCCCCGTCCCCTGCACTACCACCTATGTCTTCCTACATCCACGTCCCCTGCACTATCACCTATGTCACCCCCCCTACATCCCCGTCCCCTGCACTACCACCTATGTCTTCCTACATCCCACGTCCCCTGCACTACCACCTATGTCACCCCCTACATCAGCGTCCCCTGCACTACCACCTATGTCACCCCCTACATCCCCCGTCCCCTGCACTACCACCTATGTCACCCCCTACATCCCCGTCCCCTGCACTACCACCTATTTCACCCCTACATCCCCGTCCCCTACACTACCACCTTATGTCACCCCTACAACCACGTCCCCTGCACTACCACCTATGTCACCCCCTACATCCACGTCCCCTGCACTACCACCTATTCATTCACCCTACATCCCCCGTCCCCTGCACTACCACCTATGTC
>JADBJO010000075.1:55344-62844 GCA_016801955.1 Conus betulinus
GACTCCGTAGAAATTTGACTCCCCGGTTCTTTTTTTTTTCTCCAGAGAAAAATGAACCGTTCAGTTTTCTACAGGTTTTGGAGTCAATATTCTACGGAGAATAGTGACTCCTTCTGTTGAATATTGACTCCATGGTTACGGAGAATATTGACTCCCGTAGAAAAATGACTCCTGCGTCAATTTTGTCGCAGTTTGCAAACTCTGGTAAGTTTTCAGCTCTGTTTGTCAGTCACAGTGTGTGTTTGTATGACAGTACACAAAAAAAAAAAGCTGTTTTTCGTAAAACTGCTGGATGGATCTTGAATTAACTTGATGGATTGCTTGAACATGTTTCACATTCATCGCACTCACAAGAAAGATCAGGTCTATGGGTCAAAGGTGAAAGTCACTGCTCACGTTAATTTTCATTCGTTGCTGTTTTTCGGGGATTTTTCGGGAACTATTGGACAGATCTCAAGTGAAAGTTGGTGGGTTAGTTGCTATCCACAATATCACCTTATCACCAAAAAAAAAAAAAAAGGGGGGGGGGTGTGACTCAAAGATCAAGGTAGCAGTGGCCACGTTAATTTTTCTTCACAGCTGTTTCTTGGGATTTATAAAAACGGATCTAAAGGAAACTTGGTTGGTTCGTTGTATTTCACAACCATAAACCTCACAAGAAAAATAAAGTCTGTGAGTGAAAGGGTCAGATCACTCTGGCCATGTTAAATTGCGCGTATGGGCATGTGCTGGCATGTTAAAGCGCGTTTTAAATTGCAATTATGTTGTGTGTAATTATGTGTGTTTGTGTGTGTGTGTGTGTGTGTGTGTGTGTGTGTGTGTGTGTGTGTGTGTGTGTGTGTGTGTGTGTGTGTGTGTGTGTGTGTGATGTGTGTGTGTGTGTGTGTGAAGATAGACATGCAGCTGAACAGCTCTTTTAGATGGTTTCCTTCCAAGTGATAATGCTGTTGCTTTTAAATCACATATCAAGCAGGCTGTTCCTTGAGCAGTACATATGCCTAAGATAAACCTAGGACCCAGAAAAAACACCCAAACGGACTCAGAGCTTCATTTTTAGGGAATTATTTCGTTATTTAATTATTGATTGATTAATTATTATCCGGCGTAGTTTTGACGCCAAGTGTAAAATGTAGCCAATGGTAGATTTTTGGGACTGGGCTAGAGTCTAACGTATTTATTTGGTCATGTTTAATCAGTGTCGTTCTCTAATGTTTCATTCGTCTGACTGACTTGTTGTTGGAAATAATATTGCTATTGACAAAGATGGAATGGTTGTGTATCTGTGAATTGGGATCTCGTTGGCTAGAATGTATTGTGACAGTGTAATGTATGTGTGCCGCAGCCTGGTTGATGTGGTCGCGTCGACGTACATGAACTTTTGTGTTTTATAATACGGTGTGTGTGTGTGTGTGTGTGTGTGTGTGTGTGTGTGTGTGTGTGTGTGTGTGTGTGTGTGTGTGTGTGTGTGTGTTTGCGCGCGCGAAACATGAATTTGCAGCCGTGTGTGTCTGTATGCGTACATGTGCGTGTGTGCTGGCGTGCACATTGCATGTGCGTGCGTGCGGGTCTGCACAGCAGCACCAGCAGCAGTAATAACAGTGGTTTGTGTTGTTGGTCTCGTACAAGATCCATCTTTGTCTTGGCCGATTCCTACATCCAAAATTCGTACAGACAGAGAGATAGACAGACAACTAGCTAAAGAGACAGAGGTTGCTGTGGATTTTCAGTTTGGTTTGGACTTCAAGACTACATTCACTGTCTAATAAAAAAGCAGGTGAGAAAGTTTCCTGGCTTTATTTTTGCCTTTCATACAAAAAAAAAGTTTTTAAATGTGTGTGTGTTGTGCGCGCGCGCGCGCGCGCGCGCGCGTGTGTGTGTGTGTAAGATATTAGGATTAACTCATTAAAGCAGCTCTAGCCGTGGTAATGGTCACAAGGTCACAACGAACAGATTTTGGTGTCTTTTCAGAGTGGCGGTGCAAAGAACAAGTGCCGCACGCAGTTGGTGAACTGTCTGGGCCTTCTGTCTTGTTAGCATGACACAATAATTGACTTCACTTTACTTTCGTGACGTTGTTTGTAAGTAGCAAACGAAGATGGTGTGGCTCGAAACTTCTCAGAATTATGGTGTTTGAAATCTGTGCCGTTTTGCTGTTTATAGACTTTTGTGTTTTTTTTCAACAGTTTAATTTTTACAACATGTAAGCTAACGCAAAAACGCGTGTCAGAAAGAGCAAAGAGCTTTGTCCAAAGAAAAAAGTTTGTTTGTCTCTGGTCACACGACCCTACCTAATTTTCCCCTGCTGACCCTAGACTTTTTCTTTTATTCTCCTAACACACACACACACACACACACACACACACACAAGCACAAGCAAGCTTATATCGAAAGTCGATTTTGTGGAAGACCTAAGTACCATGCCTTTATAAACTACAGTAAATTGACGCTGGCAGTGGCATACTTTTATTTTTAGCTGCAAGTGTACGCCAGGATCGCAAACACAGTTTGAGTCGTCTTTCTCCCTCTTGAGACAAACCGTTTTCTTCCAGCAAAAGTAAGATTTTTTTCGTTTCTGTGCTGAAAAAAAAATGTTAAAAAAAAAGTCCGACCTACCCTATTTTTTTTCAGCCATGTTACCAGAAACGAACAATACATTTTTTGCCTTTGGTAAGGGCTGCGTTGTTTAGCAGAGTAGTATCATTATGCAGGGTCTGCTTGTAAAGTACTACTGGTAAAAAAAAAAAAAAGGGGGGGGTGGGGGCAGGGAGGAGGGAATAGATAGCAAAGACATGAGCAAAGACATCAACACGCCGATAAATAGAAATGGATGATTATTGTACTTATGTCTGGTTCACACCCAGTGGCCGCCGTGTTGATGGGCGTGGACACCGACGCGCTTCGTCCCTGTCTTCTGTGGAAAGAACTCGCAGACTGTCGCCATGTCGATTCTTGTCAAAACAGATCGTTGCTCTCAGAAAGAAAAGAACTTCTTGCTGTCTCTTCTCTTCGAAAATTTCTTTTTTGTTGTGTCAGAACTCTTTTTGATTCTGTCTGGTATGATCTTTTCTCCGATGTACTTCTTCAGTTCATCTACCTTGGCAGCATCCATGGCGTTCAGAGACCAATCTCAAACTGAACCCCGAGAAAACAGTGTCAGAAATTTATTCTGCCAACAATTCATCATTCGAACTGTTCAGTTTATACTCAAGCCAGATTATAATGAACCCCTCGTTGCATTTGCGTAGCACACTGACTGGGATTGTTTGGTAGATCCGCGCATTAGTAGATCTGCACAGCAATATAGGTCTCCATGTCGATAGATCTATGTATAAACTTACTTTATTACTGGGTTTGTAAATGCACAGTTTCTGCAGGGTTTGTCTGGTTTGATTGATTTTTACTTTTTAAACTTCATTTATTTCATGTTTTTGGCATGCTTGCTCTTATGTATTTAGGGTATGTATGCTTGTATGTCTTTGTGTGTGAGTAGGGATGCTGATATGGTTCTCAAAAAATTGGACAGAAGTTCAGACCATAGTCAATCATCGACCCAGGATTCTTTCAAGCATATGTTATAGTGGAGATCTATCGACCTGCATCATCCTGCACGCTGCGAAACTGCAAAATAATTATACGGGAGACCTGTTGACGTGGAGATCAACCAACAATGTACCCATCCTGCATGCTACCAGAGCCAGATAGTTTTGCTAGTTTTATTTCAGATAGGCATATTGTTCAAAACACATGCAAGGTTCCAATAATGAAAGTTTACTGCCAAGTCTGATAACTTTTCATCAAGAGCACACCCTTGTAACATTTAATGAACTATCATTTCGTGTAAAAAAAAAAATATATATATATATATAGATGAACTATCATTTCGTGTAAAACATAGTCTGAAAAATCTTATTGATTACTACATAAAAAATTCTTTGATTCCTTGTTTTCAGAGCTCGGTTGCTGAACTTTTTTGCTTGAGCATAGACTGACTCGGCAAATGCCTTGGCCGTGTCGGCGTGTTACAAGTCCTGCGACATGTTCCAGTCTTTATGCGCTTTTATCGTAACTTCACAGTCTGAAAACGGATGTCGTTCAGCCGACAAACGAAGCTGTGCTCCTTTGCAGCAATGACAGGACCTTGACCAGAGACCGCAATAGTGGTCATTATCAATTCGTTTCTACTTAATATCATAATAACAGTCTGCATCAAACAGTGATAGTTGGAGAAAAAAGCAGCAGCGTCAGTAATAAACAAACAAACAAAAAAATCCACCAACAACAACAAAAGTGATGCTGATGATGATGATGATGATGACAGGCGCAGCTCCAAATGAATTTAGCCCAAAGCGCCGTGTGCTAACCCAACACGCACGCTCACGTCAACATGTGCATTCACACTAACAGACAATTATAATGACATAGGCCTACTACTACTACTACTACTACTACTACTACGACTACTACTACTACTAATGACAATAATGATAATAGATAATTCTGACATTCATCAACAGAAAAAATCTACAAATTAATTAACCAGTGTGTTTTACAAGAAGAATATTGGGATGGATAAATGATTATCAAGATACGTATATATACTTACAAATCAAACTTAGTAGCAACTAAAATTGACACAGGAGTCATTTTTCTACGGGAGTCAATATTCTACGTAACCATGGGAGTCAATATTCTACAGAAGGAGTCAGTGTTCTCCGTAGAATATTGACTCCAAAGCCTGTAGAAAACTGAACGGTTCATTTTTCTCCGGAGAAAAAAGAACCGGGGAGTCAAATTTCTACGGAGTCAATATTCACCGTAACACTGCCGATGCATGATTGTTAAGTCTCCGAGTATCCGGTGTAAACACACGTTTTCATGACTCAAGTCGCGGCGAAAATGAAATGAAGACGCCCATTGCATACACCGAACAGCTTGATACACTTTGTGTGTGTGTGTGTGTGTGTGTGTGTGTGTGTGTGTGTGTGTGTGTGAGGTCTCGTCTTTTTTTTCTTCTTGTTCAAAACTGCCTTTCACAATGCTGATGTTATTTCCATTTGGCTGTTCTGGAGCGCACGAGAAAGACCCAAGTGTCGTCCTTTCTTGAGTGATGTGAAAGACTTTGAACAGACTAACAACCTCTCTGTCGTGTTTCCTGCTCTCTGTTCGTCCGTCTGTCCGTCTGTCTGTCTGTCTGTCTGTCTGTCTGTCTGTCTCTCTCTCTCTCTCTCTCTCTCGGTCTCTCTCACTCTCTCTCCTCTCTCTCTCTCTCTCCTCTCTCTCTCTCTCTCTGCCTCTGTCTGTCTCTGTCCTCTCTCTCTCTCTCTCTCCTCTCTGTCTCCTCTGTCTCTCCTCTCTCTCTCTCTCTCTCTCTCTCTCTCTCTCTCTCTCTCTTTGTTGTATGCCTGTCTGTCTCTGTCTCTCTGTCTGTCTGTCTCTCCTCCCCCCTCTCTCTCTCTCTCTCTCGTTGTCTGCCTGTCTGTCTGTCTGTCTGTCTGTCTGTTCTGTCTGTCTGTCTCTCTCTCATCTCTCCTCTCTCTATCTCTATCTCTCTCTCTGTTATATATATATATATATATATATATATATATCTATCTAATAAGAGAGAAAAAGGAATGTACGTTGTTCTGTTCGGGTAGTGGAGTACTGGAAACTGTTCAATGAAAGAACGTTCTCATCAACAAGTGACTTGTGTGTGTGTGTGTGTGTGTGTGTGTGTGTGTGTGTGTGTGTGGTGTGTGTGTGTGTGTGTGTGTGTGTGTGAATAAGTGAGTGAGTGTGTGTGTGAGAGTGTGCGTTGGAGAGAAAGAGAGACAGAGAGTGTGAGTGTGTGCGTGCATGCCAGTGTGCGTTTGGGGGGGGGGGGGGGGTGGAGAGGAAGGGGGTGTATGTATATGTGTGTGGGTATACCTTTATGCGCGCGATTGTGTGTATGCTTGGTGTGTATATGTGTACGCGCGCGCGCGCGTGTGTGTATGTGTGTGTGTGTGTGTGTGTGTGTGTGTGTGTGTAAGTTAGTATGTGTGTGTGTGCGTGTGTGTGTGTGTGTGTGTGTGTGTGTGTGTGTGTGTGTGTGTGTGTGTGTGTGTGTGAGTAAGTAGTGTGTGTGTGTGTGTGTGTGTGTGTGTGTGTGTGTGTGTGTGTGTGTGTGTGTGTGTGGTGTGTGTGTGTGTGTGTTGTGTGTGTGTGTGTGTGTGTGTGTGTGTGTGTGTGTGTGTGTTTCCATCTGCAGGAGTGACTTCTCTTTCTGGCGTCTTTTTGAACATGATGATAGTCCTCTGCTGGCGTGCCATTCCTTTCAGACAGCGCATATTCAAACTGGTTCAGAGTTTATCCAGGATTGTTACTATGCAGTCCAGTGTAGCCTCTTGCGGGCAGGGTATGTTCAGACTCGTTACCCTGCGCGCAGGCATAACCTCTAGGGGACAGAATATATTGTTTTCAGTGCCCTAGGTTCACCTAAACGCCTGTCAGTCTGTCAGTGGACCTGCCTGCAAGATAACTCACACAGATGCCAAACACTCAACAGTCAAAGAGATTCCCTCCAGTGCCGCAGGGTTCTTGGTTAACCCACTATCTCTCATTAAATTTCGACATCACACACGCTCTACAACTACGCAGTTTGGGGGGGGGGGGGGGGGGGGGGGGTAGGCAGATGGTGTCGTGCTGTGTGCTGGATCAGCACAAGGCACGGCTGATTTAGCACCCAAAGGACTGGCAGCAGCGCCTCGCTTCTCCTGTGGGTGACGACGTGACACTGATTGCTCCTCGTGGACTGCCAGCTGCTGGGCCCCTCGATGTGGCTGTGCGCCAGGATGGGCAGCATGGAGAGCCAGAGTAGGGAGGAGGTGGTATGACAAATGAGGCGGCAAGAACAGAAGCTGAAGACTGGAGCTTTCTAAGTTCTTTCTTTTTTTCTGTCTGCGTACGCAGGCTGATACTCCTGCGGACACTGCCTGTGTAAACAGGTAGTGGAGTTTTGTGTGTATGACCGTTCTCTTTCCCCCCATCAAGGCATCCGTACTCCATCTTCGGGGAAGGGGCATGCTATGTGTAACGTGTCATCCATACCAACGGCCAAACTGGCCTTCTCTTCCGGAAGTTGGTGATGGAATTTTACGTCTGTGTAAAATGTTGTGCGCGCGTTCACACACGGAACCTCGGTTTATAGTCTCATTCGAAGGACTGCGTGGGGAATGGAGTCAGAACCGATGTTAACTCCGAGGGAAAAAATTCCCCTGTACCGAGATTCGAATCCGCAACTCAAGGATCACGAGTCTGGCGCTCTACCGACTGAGCTATTCCAGCCCCCTTTCTAAGTTCCAACCTGGTTGAATGCTGAAGGAAAACCCGTTGTCATAGTTTTACAAACAAACAAACAAACAAATGGCAGCCAGTTTGTATGTGGGGACTAAGACGCCAGGTTGTGGGTGGAGGGGGAGGGTACGAGGTTCGTATTTATAAGATTTGCACATATGCAAACTTTTGAGGGAGGGAAGGGGG
>JADBJO010000075.1:65344-72844 GCA_016801955.1 Conus betulinus
GCACCATGTTTAGCTGCCCTGTCTACCTTTTCGTTATAGTATAAAGAACAGTGAGATGGTATCCAACAAAACGTTATCTGGGTACCCCTTACAATTAGCATGTGTATTAAGCAACTAATTTCCATAATCATTTCTGGCCGGGTGTGCAGTTGTAAGGCTTGTAATGCCTGCAAAAACGGATTTAGAATCTACACAAAAAAGAATCTGAAATATAGTTTGAGGGAAGTTGATCAAATAATTTAAGGCCATAAGTATTGCTGTTAGTTCTGCTGTAAATATGGACTTGTGTAATCCAATATAGAACGATTTCTCAATTTTCAAATCAGGGATTAAAAAGGCACACCCAGTTTTACTGCTTATACAAGAACCGTCTGTGTATACCTTTAAATGACTCGCGCGTAGTTCTCTTCAATATGGCATTTAGTATAACTGGCTAGCATATTTATGTTTTCGTCTTTCTTTATATCTGTGTGGTCAAGGTCAAAATAAGCTTTCTGAAGTTCCCATGTTGGTATTGGGAAAAAGGATGGTCTGACAGATACTGAATCTTTATCTGTAGAAATGCCAGAGTCGGTTATAGTTTTGCTTGTGAATGTTGCTAGTGTAACTTGAGAGGATATTGATTTAGCTCTTTTAGGAAAGTCAATATCTGACCTAACCTTTATGTCAGAGTTGATGTATGTTTTGATAGCTAAATTTTTAATTACATATTTACAACACGCTAATCCTCTATACTCTTCTAATGGAAGCATTTGAGTCTCAAAATATGTTCGTGATGATGATGCATGAGTTGGTAGACCTAGTGCTACTTTTAATGCCTTACATTCAATGCTTTGAAGCTTTTTTTAATAAATACTTTGGAGCGCTGAAAAAAAACTTCTTGTGCATATGTTAACTTTGATCGCATTAAAGATTTACACAGTGTTACTAATGTAGATGGTTTTGTCCCATTTTTGATTAGAGACTATTTTTTTATTAAATTTAACGTTTTCCTTGCTTTTTAGTTAGTAAATTATCAATGTGTATGTTCCATGTTAACTTTGAAGTAAAAAGAACTCCCAAAAATTTTACCTGTGTTACATATTTAATAGTTGTATTTCCCAAAGTAAAGTCGGGCATTCTATCTGGATTTAGCCATTGTTAAAGAGAATGATGTTTGTTTTTTTCATAAGATAGACTTAGCCCATTTAGTTTCATATATTCACCCATCTTGTCAAGCTCGCGTTGATAAATCTTTTTTATATAATTTATACTACGCTGGGGCGTTTTCTTTTTCAGAGTTACTTCCATCCACATGCATATATCATCCGCATATTGAACAAGCACAACATTGTTCGAGATCTTACTTGGCAAATCATACATTAATATGGTGAAGAGAAGAGAGAGGAGCTAGAACTGACCCTTGAGGGATTCCATTGATAAGTTTCTGGATGTTGAATAAGTTTTCCCTATTCTAGTTTGTATCACCCTGTCTTGCAAAAAAATTTAATATAGTTATATATGTTTCCAGACAGGCCATGTCTTAATTTTGTTCAAGAGCTGGAAATGCCACACTTGGTCATACGCTTTTTGTTTATATCAAAAAAGGTGGCTAATATACATTTACGTCTGGCAAATTTGTTTTTTTATTGGTAGCTAATTTTACTAAGATTTCTGTTGTTGATCTTCCTTTTCGGAAGCCAGCTTGGTTAATTGGAATTACATCATATTTTTCGCAATAATGTACAAGCCTATTAGAGAACTATTCTTTCTGAGAGTTTACAGACATGGGATGTTAATGCGATAGGCCTATAGTTCTTAATATCGCTAGTAGATTACCTTGTTTGTGAATAGGGACAATAATTGTCTGTTTCCAGATTTTCGGCATTTCACCACTTCTCCAACATTTATCAAATAATTCATGAAGAAAATCAATAAAATTTCGGGCAAATTCCTTAACATCTGATTAGATATTGCATCTAATCCTACAGATGATTTTTTATTTGGAATTTGTCGTATAGTTTCTTTTAGTTCTGTTATTGTTAAAGAAGCATTAAGATTATTGCACTTATCCTGTGTTCCCTCTGTATTTGCTTCACTTTTTCTTCATGCATCCTATAATTTCTATCAGTATCTGTCAGTCCCTCAGGGCAGCTAACATTAGCAAACATGTTTACAAAGGCTTCTGCTTTTTCTTCAGCACTAGGAATATTATTATTGTTTATTTTTATGGGATACTGAGGAGATACAAATCCATTTTTCATAGCTTTTATCTCTTCCAAGTTTTCCCCATATCTTTACAATCTCTAATTTCAGAATTACAAAAGTTATTCCAGTGTTGCATCTTAGCATTTTCTATTACATCATCACTTTCCTTTCCAGACTCTTTCATTTTCTTATGGTTACTTACTGACCTCTTTTTGCAATAAAGTTTAAATGCTTCTTTTTTCTTGTTGTTTGCAATTTCACATTCTTTGTTCCACCAAACATTCCCGCTATGCTTCTTTGAATTTGTGCTTTTTAGCTTTGGAATTGATATATTTGCTACTTCAAGAATGTATTTACAGAAACGTTTATACTGGTCGTCTATATTATCCACAGATGAAAACTCTATATCCATGTTTCTAAGACTATCTTTAAAAAGAGACCAATCTGCACATTTATAATTGTATTTTGGAATCATATCTTCTTCAAAATATTTCTTTGTCCTCCATTTTATTATTCAATGATATTGTTATAGGAACGTGGTCTGATCCTAGAGGATCATTCCCTGTTTCCCATGAAGAGTTTACTGCCAGTGATGGAGAGGCAAATGTTAAGTCTATGGCGGAGGGATTATGGGTAGCTATATCAGGTATACGTGTAATATTCCATTATTGAGTATGCATAAAATGGAGTCTGCAATATTATCTAATAATCGATTATTTGAAACGAAAGAACAGTTGTTATCCCAAAAGGTGCATGAGCGTTAAAGTCACCTCCTATGATCCATTTATCCCTTTGATCCTGAAATTCCCTCAAACCATTCTGTGTTTTCGTTATTGGGTCCTTTTGGTAGATAGACTGAAGCAAGATTCAAAATTAAATTTGATGATGAATTTTACCATAACGGCACAACATGAAACAGATGATATGCTATTAGTTACAGGTGGTGTTCTTTATGCAATGGTCCAGACCTTCACTTATATAAATAGCAGTTTGAACACGACAGTTGAACACGACGGTCTGAACATTGTTCAAAAACTGGAGGGTGGTAATATCCAGGTATAACAGGCAGTTTATCACTGCTTACATTCAATGATTGTAGTAATAACACTTGAATATTTTCAGATGATAAATATTGCTTTAAGTAATATATATTTTTTGTAATAGAGCGACAGTTCCATTGTAGGATTTTTTATGTTAGTGTTTTTCTTTTTCTTCTTCATGATAAATAGTGTCTCAATATCAATGTTTGGTTTTTTTTTCACTAGTAGGTTATCATGTCTGAAAGGTATTTGGAAATAGAAAAGTAGGAGAATAAAACCTGAGAAAAGAAAACAAAGTGGGCAGGTCTCCTCCAAATCTCTTCCTAAAAAAAAAAAAAAAAAAAAACCACAAAGTATGCCCTGTTTTTGTTTCCAAAAGACCTCGCAGACATTTAACCCTATAGCTATTGTACAAACAAAAATTGTCCGTTTATGGCATGAAGGCCCAAGGAGGAAGTGGGACAACCAAAGTCAGGATGGGGCATGAACGCAGGCGGAGGGGGGCACCAACGGTCAGCTCTGCGTCTCTGCCTCCGTCGAGGTCGCTCCCAGAAGAGGCGATGCAGGTGGCGGCCAAGGTTCCCTGCCATGTACTTCGCACCTTCAGCGTTTGGGTGGATGTAGTCCTGGAAGTGGAGGCCCCTGTGCATGGCATCGTAGCCTACGTAGGTCACGTTCTTCGTACCCTGCTTGAGGATCTCTGAGTAGGTATAGGCGTTGTAGACGGTTCTTTTTGCTTCCAGTACGTTTGATTTGACTGGTAAAGCTCGGCTTACTACAACGTGGGCTTTTGGAAATATCGCCTTAATTCCTTTCACTGCTAAAGCCATTTGAGAACCACATTCTGCTGCATCCTTTGCTTTCAGATCGTTGATGCCTGTGTGGAGCACCACACAGTCAGGTGCAGGCTGAAGTTCCTCACTGGCAGACTTCGCCAACATCCTCTATTTTATCTACAGTGAAGGCATTGCGGAAGGCCACCTGTAGACCGTATGCGTTGCCGAGTCTGGCTGCATCTATTTTCTTCATCGTCGAGTCTTGCAGTATCAGCACATGGGGCGAATCTGATGGTGTGTAGTGGTTCTGACGCATTTTCTTTTCTTCAGGAACTATGACGTGTTTAGAAGTGACGTCATTTTCTGCCTTCTTCTTTGGAATAGGCTTCTCTGATTTTTTTGGACATCCTTTTCTGTACGTCGACTCACCTTTGGATGGGGAGGCTTTGTCGGCTCTGATGAAAGGGTGTTGGTGTTTGTAAAGGTGAGGATGAGGAGCCAACTGCTTCTGCGTAGGACCGGGTCTGTGGAGGTTGGGCTATGCGGGTCTCCTGTGTTTGCGTCCCACTGCTTTTTTGTTTTTCCGTCCGCCCCATTTTTCTTGAAAGAAGCAATTGTTCTTGTTTGCTCTTCGACCAATTTCTCTAGTTTTGAAATTCGCGCACATAACTCCATTATTATTTTCTCCAACCTTTTCCCACACTATCTATCTCAACATCTTTGGCTAACCTGTGCTCCAGCCCAGAGTCATTTTCTTCCTTTCATTCAAGCGGCCGTTGATCGCCAGAGCCAAGTTTTCCTTATTTTCGTTTTCCAGTAAGGTCACACTACCTCCGTTCTCACTCTGTTGGCAGATGATTGCTTTCTGTTCTTGCTTTGATCTTTTTTGTCTTCTTTTTATCTTCGATGTCGTTTTCGTCATTTTATGCTCTGCTACTGTCAAAGCGTTTCTAGCTCGTCGCCATCTTGATCAAGTGGTGTCTGTAGATTCTTACACAGTGTGTGTGTGTGTGTGTGTGTGTGTGTGTGGGTGTGTGTGTGTGAGTGTGTGTTGTTTGTGTGAGTGTGAGTGTGTGTTGCGTTTGTGTGAGTGAGTGAGTGTGTGTGTGTGTGGTGTGTGTGTGGTGTGTGTGTGTGTGTGTGTGAGTGAGTGAGTGAGTGGTGTGTGTGTGTGTGTGTGTGTGTGTGTGTTGTGTGAGAGTGATTGAGTGATTAGATGTGTGTGTGTAAGTGTGTGTGTGAGAGTGATTAGGGTGTTTGTGTGTGTGTGTGTGTGCGTCGTGTGTGTGTGTGTGGTGTATGTGTGGTGTGTGTGTGGTGTGTGTGTGTGTGTGTGTGTGTGTGTGTGTCGATGTGATATCAATAATCAATTGTATGCTTACTCAAACAACCACATATGCAAGCATATATGTGTAGAATCTACAGGAAATCACGGAAGTGGGGAGGGGGGGGGGGGGGGGGGGGGGGGGGGCAGGTGTGAACATACTGTCCATACATGAAGAAATCAACCAACCAACCGATCTTTTAACGTCAGATGATATTCATTAGTCCTTTCACTGACTGGACAAGGACAGGATGGCCATCATTGTGACCACAGCATGTCAGAATGTGTCAGCATTCCCCGGATCCGCCTCATATTTCTGTACATGCACAGTTTTTGTACTGCTGAAATGATTCGGACAGTGCCAGAATTTGTTTGGGGCTGATTTATGAAGTTAATCAAATGGCGATATCCCAACTTCTTTGTAATGTCTCGATTACTTTTTTTTTTTTTCTTTTTCTTTTTTTTTTTTTTTTTTTTTGCCACTCTTGACACATTAATATGCTACTTTTCATATTCATGCAAGTCAAAGCTTTGGTCAGTGTGAACGATATTTGGATGCACAATTCATTATCACATGATAACATGTTAGGCATAATTCATTACTTCCCCTGGGCCCTCCCCCACCCCACCCCACCCCACACCCCCACTCCCCACCCCCCACCCCCAAAATCAAGTCTAGAGAGTCTGAAGGAGTCGGCGGAATTTTGCTCAACCTGTGCACCTCCACACCCAACCTTAACGACCAGCATGTGATGAGACTTCTGAGGAATGTTTTTAGAAAAACGTGTTCTTGTCTTTTCATGATTTTCTCTGCGTGATTTTAGCTCCGAACAGGAAGGGGAAAGGGGAGGGAGGGGGAGAGAGGAGTGTGTCGAGGGAAGGGGGCGGATGTTTCTATCAGGGTTTTCTTTTTTCTGCGTGGTGACAACCACTCGAAAAAGGGGCCGTAGGCTGCCAGCCTGACTTCAACCAACCTGTTGGGGGCCGGAATAGCCCAGTGGTGGAGCGCCGGACTCGTGTAATCTGGGTGATCCTGGCGCTGCGGGTTCGAATCTCCGCCGCCGGGCCGTTTCAGTACAGGGGGATTTTTCCCTCGGAGTTAACTTTCGTTCTGACTCCATTTCCTTACAGTCCTTCGAATGAGACTATAAACTGAGGTTCCGAGGCACGCATAACATGTTGCATACACGTAAAATCCCATCACCTACTTTCGGAAAGAGAAGAGAAGGCCAGTTTGGCCGTTAGTATGGATGAGACGTTACACATAGCATGCACCTTCCCCGAAGTTGGAGTATGGCTGCCTTAATGGCGGGATAAAAAGAAAATGGTCATACACACAAACTGTACTCCTTTAATGGGTAGATGGGATCAATCCTTGCCTGTCTATAGAGGGAGTGTCCGCAGGGAGTATCAGCCTGCGTACGCGGGAAATAAAAACTGGAAACGACAGCTCCAGCTGTATTGTATTCTAACCACTTCAGAGCTCCAGCCATTTCTTTGCTTCCCACTTTTGGCCAATTATGGCGCTGGTGCCGCCCTCCAGCAAAGATGAGAACATGTCTATACTGCGTAAATCGGGGTGTGTCTATATCTGTGTCTGTGTGCATTACAGAAGTCGTGTGTCTGTGTCTATGTATGTGTGTGTGGGGTTACATAAGTGGTGTATTTATGTCTGTGTCTGAGTGCGTTATTATAAAGTGGTGTGTCTATGTCTGTGTCTGTGTGCAATACACAGGTGGTGTGTCTATGTCTATGTCTATATCTGTGTGTGTGTGTGTGTGTTACATAAGCGGTGTATTTATGTCTGTGTCTGAGTGCATTACATAAGTGGTATGTCTACGTCTGTGTCAGTGTGCATTACGTAACAGATCTATGCACATTACATAAGTGACGTGTTATGTCTGTGTCTGTGTGCATTACGTAAGTGGTGTGTCTACGTCTGTGTCAGTGTGTGCATTACGTAACAGATCACCGCCGTCGCCATGACTTCCGACGACAGCCACCCAGGGGGTCGGAAAACTGGAGCGAAGTCTGACGCAATACACATCGGTCTCTCCTACTGGGAGAAGGATTCCATGGCTGACGTCACTGACAGGGGCTTGGATAGTTTAAATTTACTTTTTTTTTTTTTTTTTTACAAGTCCATTGTTCCCCCACCCACCCGCACCCCACC
>JADBJO010000075.1:80344-92844 GCA_016801955.1 Conus betulinus
ATACACACATACACACACACACACACACACACACACACACACACACACACACACACACACACACACTCACAAACACACACACACACACACAAAACACACACACACACACACACACACACACACACACACACACACACACACACACACACATGCGCGTGAGAATGAAAGAAAAAACTTCATAAATAACTGGGTGACACTCTTCAACTACAGACTCCCGAACTTACCCGGCCTTCAGACAGACCGTCCGAACAAACAACAAAACCATCACACGACAGCGCGGTGAACAAGAGAAAGATTCAAGTGAGTCGTCCCGATGATTCAGCGTTGTGTCTGTCAAACACCAGCTTGGGAATTTGCTCACGAAAGTTTTGCCTCCAGGTAAGTTCATTCCCTTGAAGAGCAGACAGCGACATGCAAAGAAAGACTATTCAACTGACACTTCATTGAAAACAAAGAAAACACGAGTGTACGTCAAAGAAGGTAGCGAGGGAAGGTCGTGATTAAATGTGTTAAAGAAACAAGTGCTTCAATAAGACCAAGCTGCCAGCAATACACACGCGAGCGTGTAGGTGTGGCTGTTCTAATGTACGTACGCGTGCACGCGCGCGCGCGCGCACACGCATACACACACACACACACACACACACACACACACACATCTAGACACACACAAACTGAGCCATAGGCAAGCACACACACATACATACATACATACATACATACATACATATACACATACATACATGTATACGTACTTACACGCACCAGTGCAAACACAAACGCATACAAGCGTGCAAGCGCTTACACACACACACACACACACACACACCACACACACACACACACGTACACACATACTGACTTCACCGACATAGTGGGGAACTGAATTTCAGCTAGCTGAGGACCATCCTTGTGGGGTATGTACATAATAGTTCACCAACGGTGTTCTACATCAGCTATGGTACTGGAACATACTTTTAAACGATAAAGGGGAGTGTGTTGGTTATTTTTATCTCAATACAAAATGGATTCTTACAAAAAAAATTGAACAGATTTTTATATACGTTATGGGGAAATATGCATAATGATATTCATTAGTAGACCGGAAATTCCCCACAAGTACAGTGGGTATGTGTGATGTCATCAGTCTGTAGGAAAAGAAGAGTAGGCGATGGTTAAGCTCCCTACTGTCGCATATAATACATAGACCTCATCAATGTCTTGGAGCATTTTTTTTCGTGCTCCAGTAATCTGGTTGTGTGTGAACTCTTTAACCCTGTTGGGTCACCCACACTATACTCGTGAGTATAACCAGTTTCACTCCGACTTCGTCGGGTGTTTTCATGCATGTATCTATAGTTGTTCCCTATGGAAGTGGCGTTTTCTAAAGAATTTTTCCTGGGACAATTTTCTTGTTGCTGTGGGATTTTTTTTTTACGTGCGCTAAATGCATGCTGCACACGGGATCAAGCCATTGAGGCTGTAACGGAAAGATATCAGCCTGGCTTTGATATGTGTGTACATTGTGCTGAGAAAAGTGACTCATATACATGTTGAGATCGAGAGACCGTCTCTGTGATGTGTGCGTCATGTAAAACTGATCGTGACCAGCTGTGGAGGCAGGGTAACGGACAGATAGTGGCTGGCTTTGATGTGTGAGATGTTAATTGCCTTCGTTGGAGTAAAGATCACGTGCGTGATGACTCAGCAGATATAGCCGTGGAGGCCGTGTAACAGGGAGTTAGCATTATGGCTTTGGTGTGGGAGGTGTTAATTGCCTTTGTGTGAGTAAAGATCACGTGTGAGATGCCTCAGCATATGTTGAGTAAGGAATATATAGGAAAAGAGGTTCGAGAGAAGTGAAAAAAGGAAGAAAAGAGTTGGACAGTGAGAAAGAGAGGACAAGAAGTTAGGGAGAAAGGGTTCCTGAGTAGGAACAAAGTTATGCAGAAAATAGAAAGATATTTCCCAATGGAGTTGGTGACCTGAAGCAAGGTACATCCTGTGTTGGGAGTCTAAGACACGAGATTTGGAATATCGAGAAATACTAGACTATCATGATGTTGATTTATTTGATTTGATTTGATTTGATGTGCTTAGTGTTTAAAAACATGTAAAACTGCACCTAAGAAATAAAAGGTGATTCTATCCCTTTAACCAAAAAAAATATCAATGAAGTGTGGTCCTGTTTTGTTTGGTTATGAATGTTGCCTTGGAACGTTGTATGTGTTTGTGTTGTAACACAGACATAGGCAACATTTCCCATGGGCTGGAAGCCACGCAGAACCACACGTCGATGCTTGGTGACGTGGTGCAGTTTTTCCATCAGATGTGGAAGTTTGTCCCCTGCAAGTGCTTCCAACACTGACATTGCATCGGAGAGGAAGACAACTTTTGTACAATCACTCTGCGTGCCACGGACCAGAGCTGCTGCCTGCATCAGTACCTCCATTTCAGCTGCATAATCAGTGCAATATTTGCCTGTGGGTATCCCTGCAGTGATGGTGTGCCCACTAGGACAGTTGATGTGTATGCTTGCTCCTCCGTTTGCCATGGTGTTGGTGCCAAGCCGTCCGTATAAACATGAATCCAGGATTCTTCTGGGTATTGCTTGGCAGTCATGGCAAGTGTCAGAGAGCGTCTGACGCCGTCATCTTGGGACTCTCTTTTGGAGTGACATGATGGACTGAGGTGGAAATGTGGAACACTTTGTAATATTTGCTCCAGGGTTGTGGCAGCTCAGAGGTGTTCAGAGGAAGTGTTGGTGGTGTGTCAACCCGATGTGCCCTTGCAAACCGAAGGCTTCATGGAGGAAGCTGCTGCGTTTGAGAGGGTTTATGACTGACCTTACAATAATAAATCAATAGATTTCTAAGTATAATTGCCACCAAAGTATACCCTTGAAAATAGAAATGGAAAAGTAAAACACACACTACCACTCATTAAAAGACCACTCTGTGACATTAATAGAAGATCAATTTTTATTGAATATTTTTTTGGGGGGAGGAGGTAAATCCAAACATACAACAAAATTAACTGTCCGTTAATATTGATTAGAAACACTCATTTAATCAGCAGTAGCTTTCTTGCAATAACCAAACCATAGAAAAATTTTTAAAAAAAACATATCGCACATTTCTGCGTTTTAATGAACCAAAAAGACATACATTTAGAACAGCTGATATAATTGTGGCTGTCCATGATACTGGGAAACATAGGGAAAATCAGGGGGTAACGTTCTTTGATGAGTTATCATTTATCTCATGCTAAAGACTGGATGTATTTGACAGTGTACAGAGATGAGTGATACATTTGACCTACCAAATAAATAATTGTACATACAATATTGGTTTTGTGCATTTTATACTACTTATTTTTTGTCAGAGAAAGCATTCAAAATGGTAACTGTAAGTGGGACATCAGCATGTACGCGTTTTGAAAGCATAGTTCTGCAATATGTAATATGTTGAAGACTAATTTTGTACTAATATGCAAGATAAAACTTTAAAATGTCTCTGGAAAAAAAGAACAATTATGGATGAATAATAGTTTTAGTATGATTTTGTATGGGCAGAAAGAGGACTTGCTGTGAGTTACTTTGGTTTCCGCAATTCACTTCCAATAAATGATCTCTTACATTTCGAGCACAACATCGTTGTGGATATACAACATGATTTTTGAATGGTGAAACATTAAGTTTTTAAACTGACCAGAAGTTCTTTCAAAGACCAACAGCCAGTAGATTATTCGATGAATTTTCGAATCTCACTGTGGTTTCGTTTCTGCTTGTAACTTACAAAATGCGAACTAACATATGGTAACAACAATCAAATGCAGCATTGTCAATACTTAAAATCTCGTTTATGTGAGAAGGAAAGACTGGAAAATTCCATAAAGAAAGCCTTGAACTTATTACACCGACCAGTCATGTGATTTTGTATGAAAAGTAAGCATGGTTTACACTTTAGTTTCACGTAACTTACAGAACTGAATTGTAAGCCTCTGTATTCCATAAAGCTTCATGATTCATAGCGGACCCAGTGGCCATTCAAACGTTAAGTTATAGTTCTTCTTCAAACATCATAGCGCATAAATGTTATTAAATATATTAAAACTAAATCATAGTTTGTTCATGATTTCAGGTTGATTAAAAATGCAACCAAAACTCTGTGAGGTGAATACCATGGCTGTCAGTGTTTCCAATCTAACTTACGCTAGGTTGATCATGTTACTACAGAACACATTATATGTTTTTTTTTTCTTTGGTGATCAATGTGCAATGGTATGACATTGCTATATATTGGTATACATTTTGGGGGATTAAAATTCAAAATAATTAAGAAAACAACAAAGCATATCATGCCGTTCATTAACAAAGAAACCAAAACCAGCACATTCAATCATCAACAGAAAAACATCCACTTCTTGTGGATTGACATTTGTTTTCATGGTTGCCATCAAATCTATTGCTATGGGAATAACTAAAAACTTTTTGAAAAATCCTCAGTTTTATTGTTATTTATGAAAAATCAAACAAATTTCAAAACTTGCTTATTTGGTTTCACCGTAACTTACAAACCATTTTTTTTCTTTTGATTCTTACTTCTCTTCAATTTCCAAATTCATTTATGTCACATATTTACCTTACAATCTAAACTTTTATTTTCTTTCAAATTTAAGTTTTCATGTTTGTAATTTCAGTGGCAAGTACGAACAATTGTATGTGTCGTAAGTTACCGTGGAAGCTATAGCTTTTTGTGTAACTTACAATCAACTTTCTTTGGGGAATGTTTTTAAGCACTGTTTAAAACTGGAAATCTTGATTAATATATAACATTATATATTTTATAACATAATACAAAAACATATAAAAGACTATTCTAATCAAGACTTCCTTTTTTTTCACTTTTTGTGATTTGAAAAAAGGGAATTTATTTCAAAGTTGTTTTCGTTTATTTGCAGGATCCACATAGGCAGCCAAATGAAGTAAAAATCCAAAGTATGGAATTAGATTTTGTATGGCGTGCTAATTTTATTGATCCACTTTTTTAGGTGACATACACACACACTCACAGAGCTGAGATGAGATGATACCTGTGACACCTCCCAACGCCAATTCTCGGCTTCTTTTCTTTCTTATTCAGTAACTGATATTTAAACTAATCTCGATGATCAGATTACTGCTGCAATGCAGAATGTTCTTTATCCTTTGATTGTTATTATAATATCATTTTACTTCGTTTCCATAGTGACCAAGTTCAAAATTGTGAATGTTGAGTATGTCTGAAATTGTGGACAATGCAATGCCTCATCCGGATATTGAACTGAAAAGTTGTGAATAAACTCATTTGAATGAAATTTTATGGTGTGTTGTGTATATAAGACTAACTAATATGATTAAATGAAGAAAAAAAAATTCAGACTCAGATGATTAAAATATACTGAAAATAATATACACAAAAACACATAATGATACCCCCCACAACTGCGAATCTAAACACAAGTCCCCACAATGCCAGTAAAAAGAATGTGCACAAAAGCACATAATACCCCACAACTCTGAATCTAAACATACAACTACAAGTCCCCCGAATGCCACTGAAAAGAATGTGTACAAAAGCACTTAATAATACCCCACAACTGAACCGAAACACAAATCACCTTAATGCCACTGAAAAGAATGTGCACACGAGCACATAATAATACCCCACGACTACGAATCCAAACACAAGTCCCCACAATGCACTAAAAAGAATGTGCACAAAAGCACATAATACCCCACAACTGTGAATCCAAACACAAGTCTCCCTTATGCACTAAAAAGAATGTGCACAAAAGTACATAATACTCCTCCACATCTGTGAATCCAAACACAAGTCCCCACAATGCTACTGAAAAGAATGTGCACAAAAGCACACAAGAATACCCCACAACTGTGAAACCATACACAAGTCCCCTTATGCCACTAAAAAGAATGTGCACAAAAGCACATAATATACTCATAACAGCGAATCCAAACACAAGTCCCCTACAATGCCACCGAAAAGAATGTATACAAAAGCACATAATACTATCCACATCTGTCAATCCAAACACAAGTCCCCACACAATGCTGCTGAAAAGAATGTGCACTCATGGTGACTTCAGTTTCGATCTCTCCTCTCCGCATCTATGACCGTAGTTGTTAGTGTCATTGCCGCTGGTGTGTTGGCAGTTCCACAGGACACTGTCATTGGACGGACATGGTGGCTCACTCGCAAAAGGGCCTCACTCACGATGGCTCTGCTACTGAGCTATTACTGTCATTAGTAGGGGGCTTAGTAGGTGGTGTCCTTCGTATGTTAGATCAGAACAGGCACCACTGAACTCCACTGAAGTGACCTGCCAGTAGTGCAGGGCCTTCTCCAGTGGGTTGCCTCCTGACGGCTTGAAATTGGCTCCGCCTGTTGATTGTTGACACGGTGTGTGGCATGGCGTACTGTGGTGCAGATGAGTGTGTTGGAAGTCAAGATGAGCGGGCGTGTGAGCAACGTCACTGGATAAATGCAGAATGCGAGCAACAAAAAAAAAAAAAAATAAATTATAAATAAAACTATACCCTCTAAATTTTGAATCTTCTCTGTCAAACCCTACAAATACTTTAACATTGTCATGCACAAATAAATAAAACTATAGCCTCTAAATTTTGAATCTCCTCAGTCAAACCCTACAAATACTTTAACACTGTCGTGCACACAGTGATCCAACCAATCTGTTTCTCAAAATTCTAGAAACATGACGTGACTATTTCTGGAAAAGACTCTTTTGTTCCCTTTTCTTTTTCTCAATTTATTTCTGGAAAAGTCTGTTTTTGTGCCTTTTTTTTTTTCTCAATTTGATTTCTCACAGTCCACTTAATTTTCTTCCAATCTTTTCCTTGCAGAAAGGGCTCATTGTCAATCATCTTCTGGCACTCTTTTTTTCCAGGCAGTATGCAGTCACGAATATGTCTCTGGAAGTACACTCGGATGGCTGATGTCTGTGCAGGAGTGAGAGTGAGAAAGTCCTTTTCCGACAGTTTTCTTCACACTGGAAACTGGCAGATATTCACACTGTGCCATGGGTTCATCATCCTGTGCCATGGGCTGTCCTGCTTCTGGCCGCGCTGAGCGGTACGTCAAGCTTCCTGCTGAGGAAATAGGAGCTTCATCAGCCACCATGCCTTGACCTTCATTCTCAGAATCATTGTCCGATCTGTCCCCCAATGCACATCTCTGAATCCTGGAATGACAAACAGTCGTCTAAGTGAATCTCACTCAGCGATTTTCCCTGGAATTGGTTTATCTGTCCTTGTTCTGCTGCAAGCAGAAGGCGACTGACTTTTGCTAACTGATAGGTGTCCTGAGGAAGTCTGTAATATTCTCTATGTACCGAAACATCATGACCTAGAAAAGAACACACTTGCTCCAATTCATGGTCATTCATGTTCAGTATTTGTGTGACAGTTGCAAGGTGTTTTCGTAGCTTTGTGCTGGTGATGTGCTGAGGTTGCTCAACTTCACTTGCGCCAACAATGTCCCGCAAACATTCATGTCCTGCGAGATGATCTTCAGAAGAAAGATATGGTCGAGCAAACACAAACGGATTGCATGGATTTATTCCTGTTCGTGGACGCAAATCACAAAGAAGCAGAATTTCCTGGCACATCGACGCTGTCAGCAGCACAGGAACTCTGCGCCCCCGTTTCCCGCGAATGACAACACGTGTAAACCGTTCAACAAGATGTCTCTCCAAGTCTGACAATGCAGCAGCAACATCATCTTCTGGTATTGAATTGCACTTGGATGCCTCAAAGTCTGTAAGGAGCATTCTGCTTGCTTCTCCACTGCGACGGCGATTGAACATAATGATGTTTGTCAAACAAATCTTTGCCATTGCATGCCAAGTAGCAGTTGTTGGAGAAGATTTCAGTTCCTCCATGCGATGCTTCCTTTCCTGTATCATGTAATTTGTCAGCTTTTTCATGTCTTCTGTCAGAGGAAGAACGTGTGGTCTGTTGTATTTGTTCGCCTCTAGAGTTGCAAGAGCACATGAAGAAATATGCTCTGTCCAGTCTGATTCACAAAGACTGAGAAACGCAGATACAGTTTGATTCAAAGAATCATTGCTCGACATCAGTGCTTCACTTCTGAGAATATGTGCACACTTTTTCAAGCTGTGTCCCAGTTTCTTTGCCAATGATGGGTTAGCATAAAAATTCTTTGACGAGTCATAGCCACAGAGTTTCTGAACTGCTGAGATAACAACAGAGAATTTTTCAGGGTGGATGGCACTCCTCAGATCAGTGATGCTTGGGTCTTGTTCTCTCACTGCATGCAAGAAACGAGCCAGTTCTCGAATCTTTTGTCTCATGTGATTTCTCATATGTTTCAAGTGACCATGTTTGCTGTACATCCTTTCACCATACTTTATTATGAGGAAATCATTTCTAGCAGTTTTTGAAACCTTGTCCGCAGCCATGGAACTCAAGACATTTTCTTTCAAGCCTTCACTACAGCTTACTTCTGCTGGTAGCATGGCTGAAGATCTGTACATGACCTTTCTTCCCTTCTTATCAGATGTTCGAAACCGACATGCTTCTCATGGCGCCACAGTTCCTTGTTGTAGAAAAAGCCAAGACAAAATTCACAGGGCAGGTACTTGAGTGGATCACAATTTTCGGATGGTGATCTCCATGGGATGATCTCGCCTTTTCTTGTTTTTCAACACCTCACAGTTATGTTGATAATTTCCTTCGTTTCTTAACTTTTCCAACAAGAAATCCCTTTCCGTAGAACGTTTTGGTTTTGACAAAATAGAAGCAACCTCTGTCTCATCTTTGTGTTTGAAAAAAAGATGCTTGCTCAGCTTTGTACAGCATGCTTCACAAAACTTGCAACAATTTTTCTTATCATATACTCTTTTTCCGTTCTTTTTGCTTGCAGTGTGAATTGTAACCAGTGAATCAGTTACCACAGAAATACTCGAGTGGGAGGAAATGTCTGATGTGCTGACTGCTGCACTTGTGTGCGAAATTGTGTCTGGTGTGGCAAGAACAGCACTTGTGTGGGAAAATGTACATGTACATTTAATTTGCAGGTAAGTGAACCATTAGCCATCGTTGGATTTGATAAAGATATACATATAGATCATGTATTTTATTTTATCGTATTATTTGCAAAACACTATTTATATCGGTGTAGAACAGAACACAGAAATCACCCAGACTGCAAGTATTTCTTAATAAGCTAAAATACAGATATAAAACTGAAGAATACATTGCTCGAAAAACTTTGTATATAACGATTTCCTTTCCAAATGGCACCCATATACGCCGATGTTAGCAGGCTCAGATTGAGTTACGAATGACTATGAAATTGTACATTATACGAGCACAAGTACGATTATAGTACCCTAAAACTGTTGCACCGCCTAAAAAAGCCCCTTTGGATACAATACAGAACCTCATATATGTGTGTGTATATGCATAGGTGTGTATATGTATGTGTATGTATGTGCATGTGTACGTGCACGTATGTATGTATGTATGTATGTGTGTGTGTGTATGTATATGTGATATGTGTGTGTATGTGTATATATATATATGTGTGTGTGTGTATGTATGTGTATGTGTGTATATGTGTGTGTGTATGCATGTGTGTGAAGGTATACATGTATATGCATAAAGAAAACAAAGACAAATATGTAAAATTTCATAATGTACTAAGCTTGCCTCATGTGCTCTCTCTCTCTCTCTCTCTCTCTCTCTCTCTCTCTCTCTCTCTCTCTCTCTCTCTCTGTCCTACGTGGAGAGGCGGTAACCGTGCCTTAAAAATGTAGAATAGTATTGTAACTGTGTTCAATATGTTGATTTCCTCTTTTTCTATCGTGGTCACATCTTAATCTGCTGTTCAGATTTATAGTGCCCTGCCAATTAACATGTTTTTCAAGTGAGGACATTTGATCCAAACAAAGTGTGACCTTAGTCGATAAATATGTCACAAATGAAAATTGGAAAGTCCTGTCTGGCATGAATTGGACTTTTCCTAGAAGATAAAGTTCAATGGGAGTTCTAGCATGACATGTTGTCATGTAGGAATTCAAAATTTACCCAGATATAACAGAATTGGGGGTCAATGCAGAATTTGAAATTCACTCTGAGGAATCTCCAACTCATCGGGAACAAAATTAGTTATTTCTGACAAAATGATAATTTACTGTATTAAATACTGAGGTGCAAGTTCTATTTTTCTGCACTCTGCCCGTACCAAGGAGGGATTGGGTATGTGACTGCTTTCTATTTCCCACCATTCAGGTAGCCACATTCCGTCTTCGGTGAGTGTGAATGTTTTGGTACGTATGTATCTGTAGGTCTATGAGAGTGGTGCTTTCTCTAAAGAATTTTGCCAGGGACAACTTTTTTGTTGCCATGGGTTCTTTTACGTGCACTAAATGCATGCTGCACATAGGACCTCGGAGGGAGGAAAATGAGAGATCTGCCTGTGGACTGACATGCGATATATCTACTGCATTCTAAATAAAGGGTGGAATACATTTATGTCTGGGTTCCAGATTTCTGGAAACCTTGATGGATTTTTGCGGAGATATTCCGATTCTGGATAAGCTCGAAGGAGAAAAGTATATGGAAAATTTTCTTGTGAAGACAGGAAGGCCAATAAGAGAGAAAAATGGCAGATGAGAAAGAAAAAAAAAAAGAAAAGACAGAGTCAGAGAAAATCATAGATAAGAGGAAGTTTATGAACATACAACTTCCAGAAGATGGGAAATCTGTCTGTTTACAGCCACTTCTGTTAACCCCACAAGAATGGGATGTATCTATAGTTTGCTCTTTATGCAACTAGTAAAGAAATCTTTGTTTGTTTTTGTTTGTTTTGTCTTGTTTGTTTTGTTTTTTTTTACACCATGCAAGGAAAGCAACATACTTGAAGATGACAGCTGAGGTAGGTACAACGCGGAATCGTCAGTATCCTCCTCTCACTGGAACTGGGAATGAACTCTTGCCATGAGCTGTAGGCACCCTCTGATGAGTCTGTGAAAAGAAAGCGATTTTTTTTTTTTTTTTTTTTTTTTTTTACAAAATAATCACATACAAAAATGTACTGATATGTGTGTAAACCTACATTTCATTGATATCACTCACTACTGACAAAGTGCAAAGCAACATTCACTGTGTTGATCTTATCTGGCAAGTAATGTTTATTTTTCTGCAGAATCATCTAGCTGTTTAACACACTGCCAATTTTATACATTGAAGGGATGTTTGAAATAACTTCCTTTGATGTCCTAAACACCAACTAAATCTGTAAAAAAAAAAAATAAAACAAATGAAAAAAAAAATGATATTAATAATCTGTGCAGGATATGCCATGCAAACAATATACATGAGTGTTTTATTTGCAAAACTTTACATATCATGCCAGCTTTATGATTCTGCTTGAACAAAACAAAAGATTGAACAAAAGCAGACAAAAAAACACAAAATATGACAAAAAAACACAAATATGACAATATACTTTTGTTGTCACTACAAAAAATTCAACTTTACATTCACACAGGAAATTACACCGCATACTCCCCGAGGATGACATGGCTTTAACTGCGGAATTATAAACAGTCACACACAGAACTCCACTCCCTTTGTTAAGTAAGCAAGGATGTTTTTTTCTTGCTTGTCTAGATTGGGAGTGTCCGCAGGAGTTACAGAAGAAAAACCTTCAGAATCTGTGGCAGATTTGGACACTGAAGACGGATTTCTGTCAAAAAACAAAAGAAAAGGTTATGAACATAACAGAAAAGCAATACTTCTATCAAGTTTTCTAATGTTAGAAATTTCACTTATTGGACATTTTAACAAATACTTTTCTGATCAAGGTTTACTAAATGTTGCAACCTGGAGTGGAAATCATGAAAATAAAAAACATGTAGACAGACAGATAAAATTTTCTTCGTTCCAAATGTAGGTACAAACAAAAAACAAACAAACAAACAATGAACAGAAAAGAAAGTCTTGCTGAAATATGTGCATGGCCAGGGGTATCAGTATCTCCCTTCATCCCCTCCCCCCTCCCAATCATTTCGTCCCTACCCTCACCACCGCCTTTGCTGCTGCTATCCACCTTTTGCCCCCACTTTCCTACTTTCCCAGACCAAACAACATATCGTAAACACCAGCTGACTGCACTTTCTTTGCAAACTATCGAAGTCGTCTGGATCTGCGTGAAAAATCAGCTTCCAAATGTTGTTGGGCCCATAAACATAATATTAATGATAAGCTTTGCCGATGTTAGATCTAATCTGTTGCAGTATTCTTTGCTTAAACATAACAGTAAAAAAGCAGAAATAGCAATATCACTTTAATCCACACACAAAAATAATCAAGTATCTGGAAGGAATTAACCTATTGTTATGAGGTGTGATGTCTTCTGCGTGTTTAAAATTACATTAAACATAGGCTATTCTGA
>JADBJO010000075.1:97844-100344 GCA_016801955.1 Conus betulinus
GAAGCAGAGAAATATCTTAAAATTGTAACGCATCAATGGCATAAATATAGTTTAGCAAAATTTCGAACCAGGACGCTCGGTCTTAGTGCAAGCCAAACATGGTTCGAGAAATCGAATAATAGATCTTGTCAAATATGTAGACAAAGAGACAGTGTTGAGAATGAAGTACATTTTGTGTTTGATTGTCCCATATATGCCAATATCCGCAGAGGTTGTAACATTTTCAATGAACCAGTTGCTCAAAGAAGAGAAGAATTGATTTACACTGAATATGAATCTTACCTGCATATTTTCACTGATGGTTCAGTTTCGTGTACTTCTGAGGTTGGTGCTGCTTTCGTGATACCTTCCCTTAACATTGAAAAAAGATTTCATATTACCAAAGGTTGTTCTATTTCACTGCCGAGTTATTTGCTCTTATGAAAGCTGTTGATTTCATTCTTGATATGCAAGTCTTACCAGAAAGAATACTGATTTTGTCAGATTCCCAGTCTGCTTTAACGGCTTTACACCGTCAAAATACATCAAGTCGTCCTGATCTCATCAGTGAAATTTTATTTTCAATTCACCAGTTAATGATGCGAGGTTCTAAAATAACATTATTATGGGGTACCCGGTCACTGCAATCTTCGAGGGAATGAACTGGCTGATACCTGTGCAAAAGAGGCTTCAATGTGCAAATCGAATACAGTTTTAAGTGATATTCCTTATTCGCTTCTTGAAATAAACAATATTCTGACAAAAGCACTCTGGGACCAGAGAAGAACACAGTACCTTGAAGCTGCCATTCAGAAGAACAGATGGGATCTTACTGCCCCCCAGCAGTCATTGTATAAGTCCGCCAGGTTCTATTCCGAATCGAAATTTATTGCACAGAATACGGGTGATGGTGGTGGTTAGGCTTTTAAAACCATCTCCTTTGTGTGTCTGTGGTCAAAACCTTAATGTATCTTTTTTTTTACTTGAATGTTCCATAACAAAAGCGTATTTTCAATGTCTTCATGATAAAATTTTGTCTAAAAATCTACCCTTTAACATTGCATAGTGTTTTTTTGTCCCAACCCAGAAAATGGGTGGAGTCTAGCCAATTTGGCTGTAAATCTGATCAAGTCTCATCCACTTGGCAGATATTTCTAACGGATTTCTTTTTTGTTTGTTTTTTTTTTTTTTGGTTTAGTGGTCTGATGTACACGTAGAGCAAAGAATTTGTTACATGACATAGCTGTCCCGACTCTCACGTGTACTAGGTCGCATTATTCCATTTACGAAACTTTTGCATAGGTTGTGCGCGCGCTAGAGAGAGAGAGAGAGAGAGAGAGAGAGAGGGGGAGGTGGGGGCGGTTTGTGTGTGTTTGTGTGTGTGTGTGTGTGTGTGTGTGTGTGTGTGTGTGTGTGTGTGTGTGTGTGTGTGTGTGTGTGTGTGTGTGTGTGAGAGAGAGAGAGAGAGAGAGAGAGAGAGAGAGAGAGATTTTTGGAGAGAGAGAGAGAGTTTGTCAGTGAGTGAATATATGTGCGTGCTCGCATACACGTAAGTAGGGGGAATGGGAAGCGCGTTTGTTTTTGTGTGTGTGTGTGTGTGTGTGTGTGTGTGTGTGTGTGTGTGTGTGTGTTGTGTGTGTGTGTGTGTGTGTGTGTGTGTTCAGGGGGGGGGGCCTTTTTAATGGTGTTCTCTGAGAGAGAGAGAGAGAGAGAGAGAGAGAGAGAGAGAGAGAGAGAGATTTTTTTTATTCTCAGTGCAGTTAAGATGTAATTTGGTTCATTTGTTACAATTCCTGTTTCTATTATTCTACTTACAAATGTTAAATGTTTCCTTATTTGTATCATTTTTCTTTTTCTCATTTATTTATTTCGGTTTATCCTTTCAAAATGTCAGTACAACACTATGTTAATCTGACAGTAAATGGTTTCAGTCAGTCAGTCAGTCAGTGTGCGTGCAGGGAGGGAGGAGGGTCGTGTGGATGGAAGGGTACTTGTTTGTTGACCCTTTTGGGTAAGTTCTATGTACTGAGAGTTTGTCACATCGCAAGGGAAGTCTTGCGTTTGTTTCCTTTTAAGTCGTTGTGTTTCTAGATAATGACTCATGATAACCCCCCCTTGCCAACAGGGCCTTTTGCTAATGGCAGTAAAATTGTGTCATCTCTCTCTCTCTCTCTCTCTCTCTCTCTCTCTCTCTCTCTCTCTCTCTCACACACACACACACACACACACACACACACACACACACACACACACACACACACACACACACACACACACACACACACACACACACACACACACACACACACACACACACACACACACACACACACACACACACACACACACACACACACCACACACACCACACCACACTACACCACAGGTAATCATGTATGAAGGCACACACACACACGCGCGCGCGCACATACACACACACACACACTCACTCACTCATACATCACACACACACACACACACACACACACACACACACACACACACATGCACGCATGCAACC
>JADBJO010000075.1:110344-115344 GCA_016801955.1 Conus betulinus
GCAGAGAGAGAGAGAGAGAGAGAGAGAGAGAGAGAACACCTAATGAAACACTATGGGAGAGGGAGAGAGAGAGAAAGACAGACAGACAGACAGAGACACAGAGAGAGAGAGAGAGAGAGAGAGAGAGAGAGATAGAGAGAGAGAGAGAGAGAGAGAGAGATCTAATGAAACACCATGACAAACGCGGTACTGAGGACAAGCAGTTCCTGTCTAACGTCCTGAAGGATGTGCACTGGATCCGGCGTCTTGAAGCCGTGGAGAGGAGAGCCGACAGTCCAGCATGCAGTGTGTGGAGATGCGGCCAGTGGTTGACACCATTCCTAAGGTCCATGCACTCGCTGCCTGTCCCATTGCCCACAACATTCTCTGCCCATCCGTCTGTGTAGAGTCTGGTCGTTTAGGGACTGACCGGAATGTCCGTTTCTGCCTTTGTATGATCTCCCTTTTCTCCATGAAAGCTGTAATTTTGTGGACTGTCCGGGGTGTCCGTTCTGCCTCTGTATGCTCTCCCCCCTTTTCTCCAAGAATGCTGAAGGTTTAGGGACTGTCTGGGGTGTCCTGTCTGCCTCTGTATGCTCTCCCTTTTCTCCAAGAATGCTGAAGGTTTAGAGACTGTCCAAGGTGTCCGTTCTGCCTTTATATATGTGCTCTCCCTTTTCTCCAAGAATGCTGGAAGTTTTAGGGACTGTACGGGTGTCCGTTCTACCTCTGTATGTATGCTCTCCCCTTTTCCTCCAGAATGCTGAAGGTTTAGAGACTGTCTGGAGTGTTTGCTCTGCCTCTAAATGCTCTCCCTTTTTATAGAATGCTGAAGGTTTAGAGACTGTCTGGGGTGTTCGTTCTGCCTCTAAATGCTCTCCCTTTTTTTATAGAATGCTGAAGGTTTAGAGACTGTCTGGGGTGCCCATTCTCTCTCAATATATATGCTGTCCCTTTTCTCCAAGAATGCTGAAATTGACAGGGACTGCCCGGGGTGTCCGTTCTGCCTCTCTATATATGCTCTGCCTTTTCTCCATGAAAGTGAAGGTTTAGGGACTGTCCGGGGTGTCCGTTCTGCCTCTGAATATATGCTGTTCCTTTTCTCCAAGAATGCTGAAGGTGACAATGACGATTCTCGCAGTATCAGAGCATTCCTATCGGTGTTTGTTTGCCTGTTGGCGACCGGTGCTTGTTGTGCTTCACTGCCTGCCATAGGACGTGAACTCTGCCTCTTCATTTTGATCGTTCCAGCAGAGGAAAATCATCTAAATGCAGAGGACTCAAGAGGATGCCACCCCATTGCCTCTCTCATCCAGCAGTCTGCTGTCTTTTTCCTTGTCAGAGAATTACGGAGGGGGGGGGGGACTTTGTGCCTTTGGTGATTAGTACCAAGGCTTTCCCCGAAGATGGAGTATGGCTGCCTTAATGGCGGGATAAAGTACGATCATGCACACAAAACTCTACTCCCTCTGTTGGGTAGATGGGATTAATCCTTGCCTGTCCATATAGGGAGTGTCCGCAGGAGTATCAGCCTGCGTACAACAGAAGTACCAAGGCAGTGTTATGTACCTTGGTTCAAGGATTTTAAAGGAAAAGACTTTGTTGGGAGAGAAGTCAAGAATGAACGGTGACCCCAAATTTTTTTTCTTTTATTTAAAAGGGAGACGATCTTTATTGGAAAATAAATCTAGTGAAAACAAACTTATCAGAACTGTACCAGGAGTAAAAGTCTTAAAGGAGTATTATTCTTTGGTAAAAGGTAAGTCCAGTATTAACAATGACTGGAAAAAGAAAGTGACGGAAATACAAAAATCTTTATGGGGGCGAAGTTATTTGGGGGGGGGGGGGGGGGGGGGGTATAGGAAGGGTTCTCTATGCCGAAATGGCCGCTCTGATGGGTCAGCAAGTTAGTTTTATTGCACGGGGCTTCTCCAGCCAAGGATCGTGGACATGACAGTGTGAGATAAATAATGTGAAAGATTGGTTTCGGTTTCAAATGACCAGACTTTAGTGGCCTGATGACCGTTACTACTTTCGTCCATGAAACTGGGCAGCGTTTACTGTTTTCATGGGAAATGGTTCCGAGTTTGTGAACACGGTCATTGTTGTACCAACGTCAAGACAATTCCTCATCGGTTTTTGGATGCCGTGGATGTGCTAGACACTGAGAAGACAGAAGGAAAAGATCGTGGAGTCCTTGGCAGCACTGAGAGAGAGAGAGAGAGAGAGAGAGAGAGAGAGAGAGAGAGAGAGAGAGAGAGAGAGCGTGATTATAATTGTGTGTGTTTGTGTGTGTGCATGCGTGTGTGTATCTCCACACACGGAAAAGAGCAAACCACACACACACACACACACACACACACACACACACGCACGCACGCACGCACGCACGCACGCACGCACGCACGCACACACACACACACCACCACACACACCTCACACACACACACACACACACACACACACCACACCACACACACACATGACACACACAACTAAAAAAAAAAAAAAAGTAAAAGAAGAGAGGGTAAAGGAAGAGTACGTCAAGGGGAGCAGAGGGGCTGGAGCGGTACGAGAAGGGAGGGGGAGAGAGGGTTGATGGGAGACAGGAGGTGTTTGGAGGGTGGGGTTGGAGGTGGCCAGAAGGCTGGCATCCTCAGTGACCACAGACACAGACGATCAGCGGTGTCACGGCAGACACATCTTTGGGCATCAGGCAGGAGGGGGAGGGGCAGGGGGGTGTGAGGGCGGGGGGGGGTGGGGGGGTGGGGGGGGGGGGGGGGGGTGGGGGGGCATGCACGGGCGGCCGTTAGCTATGGGGAGGAACACGGCCCATTTTAACTGCTTGGGTCAATCGTCTGTTTGCCCGCCGAGCCTGACAAGCAGACAGCACCCAGCGAGTCGCCGCCGGCCGCTGTTTAAACTGCGTGTCTTCGTCCTCACCCCTCTCCTCCTTCCCCCCCCTCCCCTCCCCATCCCAATCCCCTTCCACCACCACCACCACCACCACCACCACCACCCCTTCGCCTCCTCCCACCACTACCACCACCACCCTTCGCCTCCTCCCACCACCACTACCACCACCACCCTTCGCCTCCTCCCCCACCTACACCACCACCTTTCGCCTCCTCCCACCACCACTACCACCACCCTTCGCCTCCTCCCACCACCACTACCACCATCCTTCGCCTCCTCCCACCACCACTACCACCACCACCTTTCGCCTCCTCCCACCACCACCATCTTTCGCCTCCTCCCACCACCACCACCACCACCTTTCGCCTCTCTCCCACCACCACCACCACCACCACCACCTTTCGCCTCCTCCCACCACCACTACCACCACCACCTTTCGCCTCCTCCCACCACCACCACACCACCACACACCACCTTTCCTCCCTCCTCCCACCACCACACTACCACCACCACCTTTCGCCTCCTCCCACCACCACTACCACCACCACCTTTCGCCCTCCTCCTCCCACCACCACCACCACCACCTTTCGCCTCCTGCCCCACCACTACCACCACCACCTTTCGCCTCCTCCCACCACCACCACCACCCTTCGCCTCCTCCCACCACCACTACCACCACCATCTTTGGCCTCCTCCCCCCACCACCACCACCCTTCGCCTCCTCCCACCACCACTACCACCACCCTTTCGCCTCCTCCCACCACCACCATCACCACCACCCTTCGCCTCCTCCCACCACCACCACCACCACCTTTCGCCTCCTCCCACCACACCACCACCACCACCACCCTTCGCCTCACCTCCCACCACCACCCACCACCACCTTTCGCCTCCTCCCACCACCACCACCACCACCTTCGCGCCTCTCCCACCACCACTACCACCACCCCCCTTCGCCTCCTCCCACCACCACCACCACCACCCTTCGCCTCCTCCCACCACCACCACCACCACCATTCGCCACCTCCCACCACCACCATCACCACACACCTTTCGCCACCTCCCACCACCACCATCACCACCCTTCGCCACCTCCCACCACCACCACCACCACCCCTTCGCCTCCTCCCACCACCACCACCTCCACCATTCGCCACCTCCCACCACCACCACCACCACCACCTTTCGCCACCTCCCCCCACCACCATCACCACCCTTCGCCACCTCCCACCACCACCATCACCACCCTTCGCCTCCTCCCACCACCACCCACCACCCCTTCGCCACCTCCCACCACCACCATCACCACCCTTCGCCTCCTCCCACCACCACCACCACCACCCTTCGCCACCTCCCCCACCACCCCACCACCTCCACCATTCGCCACTTCCTCCCACCACTACCTCCACCCTTCGCCACTTCCCACCACCACCACCTCCACCCTTCGCCACCTCCCACCATCACCACCTCCACCACCACCCACCACCCTTCCGCCACTTCCCCCCACCACCACCACCACCCCGCCCTTCGCCACTTCCACCCCACCTCCACCCTTCGCCCTCACCACCACCTCCACCCTTCGCCACTTCCCACCACCACACTCACCACCACCTCCACCCTTCACCACTTCCCACCACCACCCACCTCCACCCTTCACCACTTCCCACCACCACCACCACCACACTTCGCCACTTCCCACCACCACCACCCTTCACCACTTCCCACCACCACCACCTCCACCCTTCACCACTTCCCACCACCACGTCCATCCTTCCCCACTTCCCACCACCACCTCCACCCTTCACCACTTCCCACCACCACCACCTCCACCCTTCGCCACTTTCCCACCACCACAACCACCACACTTCGCCACTTCCCATCACCACCACCCTTCGCCACCTCCCACCACCACAACCACCACCCTTCGCCACCTCCCACCACCACCTCCACCCTTCGCCATTTCCCACCACCACCCACCTCCACCCTTCGCCTCCTACCACCCTTCGCCTCCACCACCCACCACCCTGCTGCCACCTCCCACCACCACCACCACCACCACCCCCCCTCCCCTCTCCGTCCTCCCCTCTTCCTCCCAACAAGCCCCC
>JADBJO010000075.1:120344-122844 GCA_016801955.1 Conus betulinus
TGTGTGTGTGTGAGTGTGTGGTGTGTGTGTGTGTGTGTGTGTGTGTGTGTGTGTGGTGGGTGTGACTCACACTTCCGTAATGGTGGAGAAGATACATCCTTTTAAAACGCCACCCGCTACACCTCTCCATCCCCACCCTCCCACTCGCACTCCCACCCCTCTTCACGCCCACCACTCTCTCTGGCACCGTTCGCTGCACCGTCCTGGAGTGAGGGACGCCCCATGTATAATTTTGTGCTCAACCACACCGTCTTCCTTCCAGCGCTGTCAAACACCACAGATCGCTAATCATCGTGATTGCTGAGGGGTGGGCGGGAGTCGGGGGGAGGGAGGGGGGGGGGGGGGAGAGGGGGGAAGGTGATGGAATGTGTGTTTAGACGCTGAGGAGGGGGTGGAGGGGGGAGGGGGGGAAGGGGGTGTTCTTGCGTAGGCTATTATTTGCTTTTTGCTTACTGACACAGTTCTTGCGATGCAGTCGTTTACCTACCGATCCAACCCGGTGTCGCGTTTCTAGAGCGGGCGTACTGGCAGGAGGGGGGGGTGTGGCTTTTATCGTGACTTACTTTTTAGCTCGTGGGGAGAATCATGCATTCATACTTGTGGGGGGGGGGGGGGGGGGGGGGGGGGGGGCTTGCTACCTGTCCTAAGCCCGTAGTAACCGTTTTCTTCGTGGGAAAACTGTCATGTGGTTTAAGAAAAACGGCGATAATGACAGTTTTCCTATGAAAAACGGTCTTTATCGCTGATGAAATTGCTTCCTAACTTTTTTTTTTTTTTTTTGGCCTTGTATGGCGGTGCAGCGTGATCACATTGAAAATAGGTAATTATGGCTCGTGAACAACTCCCCACCAATAATTTCAGTGGTTTGGGGGGGATTTTCACCGATGAAATCGCAAACAATCTTCAAATACATGACCTTCCCCTTAGTTGACGCACATTTCAGGCCTTTGCACTCACCCGTGACCCTATCTTTGCGCCAGCTGGAAGCGCCCAAATAGTCCCATTCCTTTGATTTTAATCTGTTTGCTTGTGGAACCACCTGGCTTGTACCTACGACGGCCATATGAAAGAAAATGAGGCAATCCACACTCGTTTATACAACGGGCTGCCTACCTGGGTAGTGCCGACTGAAAAGCTGCCAGCTAGCGCTTCAGGACCGTGTCATTCAATCAGTATCGTTCTCTCAATTACATTACATCCTTCATTCTTTCCATTTCTTACGCAGAGTGCATGCTATGTGTAACGTGTCATCCATACCAACGGTCAAACTGGCCTTCACTTCTGAAAGTTGGTGATGGGATTTTTATGTGTGTGCAAAATGTTATGCGTGCGTTCACACACGGAACCTCGGTTTATAGTTTCATTCAAAGGACCGTATGGAAAAAAATGGAGTCAGAACGAATGTTAACTCCGAGGGATGGGAAAAATCCCCCTGTACCGAACCGGCCCGGCGGAGAGATTTGAACCGGCAACCTAATGGATCACCAAGATTACAAGTCTGGCGCTCTGCCACTGAGCTATTCCGGCGCCCGGAACAACAAGGTTACTATCTTTTTGTCCTCCCAGTTCTTATAGAACAGGGAGTACTTTTACAATGGGAACGAAGAAATGCTGTCTGTGTGTCTGTCTGTGTGCGTTTCTGTCCGTGGTCAAAATGTGTTCCACACGCTCCAGACAAAACGTCTGGGCCGATCTTTCTGAAGATTTGTAGGTATGTTCATTATGGGTCACGGATGATGCCCGATGTTTATTTTAACAGAATAGCCGTTACTAATGGCTATAATGGCCCAAAACGGTTTTCGTCTTTATGGAATATCTCAGTAACGAAATACATTTGGACGCATGTTTGATTGTGACGTCAAAGACATTATGACGAATGTTTGATTGTGAAGTTTTTTTGGAAGATAAGCTGGAAGTACGTTTATATGCTTTGGATCTTTTTTTTTTTTTTTTACCCATGATCTCATATTTTTAACGGCGTCAAAATCTATGAAAGCAGTCTTCACTCGTATTGTGCCGTTTTTCGTGTGTCAATTATCATTTTTTCTTAACGTAAAAGTTCCTAACGGTGACCATCGTGGTTTTCATGATGGTAATTGCTGTTTCATCGTAAAATCGATATTTAAGTCTGTTTGATATGGGCAGGTTCTCATTCACCCAGCTCGCTCGCAAGAGAGCAGAAAACTCCGTGTACTTCGTGTACCAGTCAGAAGATGATATTATTTCTTCCGCATGAAAAAAAGAACAAGGACCAAACATAATGAGAAGGCGTTCCTTTTAAACAAAAAAAAAAATCTCTATTCCTGTATAAAACATCAAACATGTTTCTATGGAAGAGTAGGTAGACCCTGAAGCAGAAAGAAGCTGATTCATAAACTAGTTTAGCCATGCTGCATGCTGGCATCTTCGTTTTACTCTCTCTCTCATGTTGTCTTGCAATCTTTCAAGTCTTTCTTTCTGATTCTTAAGCTCTGTATGACTCTCTCTCTCTCTCTCTCTC
>JADBJO010000075.1:125344-132844 GCA_016801955.1 Conus betulinus
ACCCCCCACCCCCACTCACCCACCCACCCCAATCATCCCACCAGCACACTATGCACAAATCCTATTGTTTTAAGGTTGTTCTTGTTGTTGTTGTTTTCCATTGTTTAAAACGGAACTCAACCCAAACAAACAAAACAGAACTGAAACCCAACTACAAACACCTCGCCCCCCTCCTCCTTCCCCACCAGACACCTCCCCCAACCTCAGGGTGCCACTCCTTTCACAAGTTCGCAAGTACCCCCAGCACGAACCTTGGAAGTGGGGCAGGGGGCGGGGAGAGCAAATGAAGGATGGAAAGCGGGGCAGGGGGTGGGGGGGGGGGGGGGTGGAGGTGAGGGGGGGGGTGGGGTGAAGGGGGAGTTCCTCCCCATTATCTTCATAACCATCATTAGCCGAAGGATGTCACGGTGATCCCAGACTAAACCATCACTTAACCGTCTCGGGGTTCTTTTGTCCGCCGCCATGGCTAAAACGTTCGGTGTCCTAAACGGCTTGCTGTCTGACTCATCCAGTGTGCAAGTGGAACGTGTGATTCTCTAGTTTCATGCTGCTTTCGAGCGGAATGGGATGGGTAATTTTTTTTTTTAAATCATCATTGACTCTGTGATTTTGTGTGTTTAACCTCCATTTGTTGTGTGAGGGTTTCTTTAGCGCCTGACATCGTTCTGTCTGTGAAACTGAGGCGGCGTTTGCCCCCGTAACACATGAGCTACCTTTTTTTTCCCTTCTTTCTTCTTCTTTTTTTTTTTGTTCAAATGTATTTCATATTCCGTCTCCTCTCAAAGGCGTTCCTCTCTTTCCTCTCATACCGGTTACTCCGTGTACGAACCACAATCTGGCTGGTCCAGTTAGAGCCTTCTTAAAAACCCTTAAGCTTTACGGGGAGCAAATGGATTTCGGACCGCCACGAGGGTAACCCACAAGCGGAGACACAGCACCGCTGCAAAAGTCACTTCAGGCGGCGAGTCAAGTGATGGCGTGACGATCCTGTACCGGCGGGACACCACCTGCTTAATTAACTCTCCTGTCTGACAGCAGGGACTCCTTTGCCGCGGAGCCGGCGCGAGTGGACGTGCCCCTGTACAGAGGGCGCTGCCATGTCCATCCATGAACTTGCTGGCGCCGACCACTTTGAAACGAATGTACTACCGGCTTGGTTGTGGAGAGGATACTGAAACCTGGGTCATCATGAGAGCAAGAGAGGAAGGGCTGTGGGATGTGCTCTGTTGTTGTTGTTGTTGTTGTTGTTGTTGTTGTTGTTGTTGTTGTTGTCATGACGATCAGTGATGACGGGCGATGTTGACGTTGCCATAGAGTTCCATTCTAGTCTGAGGCTACGTGACTGGGCGGTAGGTAGTGCTCGACGATGCCTTTCATGATATGTTCCTGTGCGAACCAGCCCCGAAATATGCAACCACCTGTTTCCGAGCGCCATTCTGATCTAGAGAACCATGAAGAGAATGAAACTCGGCTGGGAACAGGCTTCTGGGTCTAATCCACAGCATTGTCAGCACTTGGTAGAAGCTGACAGTGGCCGGAAAATATCCTGCAGATAAACGAAATTTTTTTTTTTAAGTCGTTGACTTGGAATCGAACCCACGATTTTCCGGCCCGCAACCCAACGATTCGGTGTGATAAAGCAGTATGTACGTGACTGCGAAAGAAAAAATATTGAACATAAACACAATGAATGCATGAGAGACCGTGCAGAGCCTTGTTAGTAAACGGTCTACTGAATGGATTATGTACTTGACAGTGGAGTCATAAATCAAGTGTCAAAAAAAACCAAACAACCACACACACACACACAACAACATCCCCATACGTACAGTCCATGCCTGCCCCTGAATGTCCAAGCTACGATGATACAGCTATAAAGCGGCCCTCCCTCCCCACGACTACACACATCCACTCTGCACACACCCACACACCCTACACCCACCTACACCCCCAACAACCACACCCAACAACCCCTGCCCTTCGTCGACAGTTTCCAGTGTCTTTCGAACACCGTGATTGTTTACACAATTTAGCGGCGACGCTGGAGACATCTGCCCCCACCATTACTGGAAGTAGGCAGTGAAGACCTGTTCTTTCCCCCCCCCCTCGCCTTCCATAATGGATGCCGGTTGGTTTTGCTTCGTTTGATTTTTCCACGCCTAGGCCTCGTTTGTGGGTGACGATCTTGGAATGTCAATGGGGAAAAAAGTTATACAACTGTTTCTTCGCGCGCGCGCACACATACACACACACCGCGCGCGCGCGCGCGCGCACACACACACACACACACACACGCGCGCGCGCTCACGCACGCATGCACGCACGCGCACGTACGCATGCACACACACACACACACACACACCACACACACACACACACACACACACACACACGCACGCACGCACGCACGCACGCATCACGCACGCATGCACACATACACACACAGTCAGCACACATACACACACACACGCACACGCACACACACACACACACACACACACACACACACATACAAACACACACACACGCACGCACACACACACACACACACACACACACACACACACACACACACACACACACACGCACGCACGCACGCACGCACGCACGCACGTACGCACGCACGCACACGCACGCACAACACACACACACACACACACACACACACACACACACACACACACACACCAGTACATATAAACAAAAATTGGACACCCCACCCCCTCCTCCTCACTCATACTTTCTACGGACACGATCATCTGCCTCTGTCACGGACATGTGGATATGGATGTTTGTCAGCTCGGATTACTGGTATTCAAGGTATGTGTTTACGAAATATCCAGTTGTCCCCCTTCCCCCTCCGCCCCTCACGCGTTCCCTCCATCCCTCCCTCACCACCACACCACCACCACCACCACCACCACCACCCCATACTCGTTCTTGTCTGTTCCTCAGCCTTTCAACCTTTCACTCACACTTTTTGTTTAACGATTACGCTCCTCCCAGTCTTCGTCCGTGATAGGCCAACTCGAAGGCAGCTTCTTGACCGTTACTGACGAGAACGTTCGTAACTGAGAAGCTGACTGACTGACTGACTGACTGACTGAAACCACTTACTGGCAGATCAAGATTGTGTTGTACTGAGAAACTGAGTCAACTCCCTATGAATGGACAGAGTCAGACAGATCGGATCATCAGGCACCGAGGTGAGACTCGGCTTTCCTCGCCTGGAATAACGTCACATGCTTTAAACGAGTACCGAAAGCCCCAGTTTGTTTCATCAGGTACCAAAAGTATCAACTGGGTTCAACAAGTACCAAGAGTACCAGCTTGTTTCAACAAGTATCAAAAGTACTTACTGTTTCAACAACTATGAAAAGTACCAACTTGCTTCAACAAGTACCAATAGTACCAACTTGTTTCAGCAAGTACCGAAAGTACAACTTGTTTCAACAACTACCAAAAGTACCAACTTGTTTCAACAACTAGCAAAAGTACCAACTGTTGTTTCAACAACTACTAAAAGTACCAGCTTGTTTCAACAACTACCAAAAGTACCAGTTTGCTTCACAACTTCCAGGAGTACCAGCTTGCTTCAACAACTACCAAAAGTACCAACTTCTTTCAACAACTACCAAAAGTAATTGTTTCAACAACTACCATCAGTACCAACTTTCTTCAACAAGTACAAAAGTACCAACTTGTTTCAACAAGTACCGAAAGTACTAATTGTTTCAAGAAACTATCATAAGTACCAACTTGCCTCAACAAGTACCAAAAGTACCAGCTTGTTTCAACAACTACCAAAAGTACCAACTGGTTTCACTGGGTACCAAAAGTACCAAAGTATCAAAAAGACCTGTTGTTTGTCCTTCGTGGGCGAAGATGACCACGACTTTAGCTATCACTGAGTGGTGGTGTGTGTACAAAAATGATCTGATCAGGCCGATTCTCGCTTTGAATTGGTAGTTGCAGCGTGAACAGGGCAGACTTGGAGGTGAGCTAGGCTGAAATGTGGTGCCGGCTATTTTTTTGTTGTTGTTGTTGTTTTTTTCGGAAGCTAAAGGTTGTTGCTCGTGAGCCTCCACTCGCCGCGTTTCAAAGTCTTTCACTCTGGATTTGATCATGGTGCGCCAGGTTGAGCGATCTGCGCTTCAGTGAGGCCATCAGTGTGTCTTTGTAGCGCTTCTTATGTCCTCAGTGGGAACACTTGCCTTCGAGCTGCCCTCTCTTTGTGAGACGAGTTTCATCCATACGATGCACATGACCTTCCCACCTGAGTTGAGAGCGTATTAGCATTGCATGAACGCTTTCCATGTGGGTCTTCTGAAGCACCTCTGTGTATGGTACACTTTGTCTTGCCATTTGATACAGTTCTCTTGCCCGGAAGTAAGCGATGATAAGAGCACAAAGACCACCACCAAGGCTCAGTATCATGAGTGGAGATCTCAGAGATACCGAAATGACATGACCAGCGTCTTCGCCTTTCGATAGTTGGAGTTCAAACAACAGACGTTGAAGACATTCACCTGACTGGCTATCAGTCGGCCTCCTGTTGGTGGGCTGGGCGTCTGTTCGCCACACTTCGCCTCATGTCACACTATCATGTTTGAGGCACACACGCGGTGGTTCAAACGCTGGGTGAAGGCTGCGTTCAGACAACGGGCCGACCTCGTTGAATAGTGGATCAGAGGAAGCTGGGACACATGGTTACCCGAGATGGCGGCCCAGCCAGCTGAACAGTTCTCTCGCCTTGAAGTAATGTGAGCAAGCAGACGGGACTCCGACAAAGGCAAAGAGTAGGAAAGCAAGATGAGATAACCGAGTCTCTCCTCTTTGTACCGTTGGTTTTCTGCTTCAGTTTAACAGAAGCGGATGTGTTTTTAGCAATGTTTCCGAAGATGTTTGAAGACGCGTAACTACAACCGAGCGAGACTGTGCTTCTGAAAGTAGCATGCCTATTTGCTGCGTGTGGGAGGTGAAGAGGTTACATCCTTTTGACGAGAATGTAGAAACTTGCTGGTGCTGGTAAATACTGTACCTCTGTGGTAGAAAGGGTTAAATACCACGCAGAATAGTTATGATTTCTGGTCATCCAGGTGCGGTAATTTGCTATCTGTATGGTTCAGCGGTCAAGGAGTTAATCACACACACACACACACACACACACACACACACACACACACACACACACACACACACACAGGGGCCGCACACACACGCACGCACACACACACACACACACACACACTTACACATGAACACACACACACACACACACACACACACACACACACACACACACACACACACACACACACACACACACACACACACACACACACACATACACACACACACACACACACACACACACACACACCACACACACACACACACACTCTCTCTCTCTCTCTCACACACACACACACACACACACACACACACACACACTGTCTCTCTCTCTCTCTCAAAATGTAAACAAATCTCTGCACTTCCTTCCTTTCCTCTCTGTCTCTCTCTGTCTCTACTCTCTGACTCTCTCTCTCTCTCTCTCTCTCTCTCTCTCTCTCTCTCTCTCTCTCTCTCTCTCTCTCTCTCCATGATGATTACCAAGCGTTTCGCGGAAGCAAGGAGGGGATACTTTTCAACGAAGCGTCTCAACCTGTGAGCCGCATAATTAGCTTAATAAGCCTCGCAGTGGAGAGTCACGCGCAATGCTTGCTCATTTTCCGCGCTGTGCACTACAATTGGACACAGTGTAGGGGAGTGTGTGTCTGAGTATGTATGTATAGGCTGCGAAGCGAGAGTGAGAGGGGGAGGGGGGGTAGGGGGGGGGGGGATACGACGTGTCTGGGAAAAACGTGAGAAGGCACTGATCGTGAGCTTAATGGAAACCGATTTTGGGCATTTTAGGAGGGGGGGGGGGGGGGGGGGGGGGTTGCAACGAGGTTTGGGAGAGGGAGGAGGTGGATGGGTGAAAGTGAAGGTTAGCTGGATGTTGTGGTGGGGAAGGTGGGGGGGAGTGGGGGGGGGGGGGGGGGGGGATGGTCAGCATAACCACTACGTGTGTGTGGGTGCGTGTGTCTGTCTGTCTGTCTGTCCGTCTGTCTCTGTGTGTGTGCCTCTGTGTGTGTGTGTGTGTGTGTGTGTGTGTGTGTGTGTGTGAGAGAGAGAGAGAGAGAGAGAGAGAGAGAGAGAGAGAGAGAGAGAGAGAGAGAGAGACCACAACCAAACACAAAACGAGATCTCTATTTTCCATACTTTTTTCTTTCAAAACGAAGCTTGTTGAATTGTACTTGTCTTGTTTTTCACTATAGTAGATGGTACATGTAAAATACATATATTTGATCTATCTTTGACGTCTGTGTATGTGCAACTATGTCCACTGATTTAAACCTAGGAATTTTTTAATACTTTTTTTTTAAACATCTGTGGACCCCCACAGGCTGTGTATTTTATAGTTCCACATCGTCATTCTTAACTCTGATTTTAGTCTATCATGTTTTTATTTAATATTCTTACTTTCACCTTTACCGAGTGCGCATGTTTGTCTTTTGGGGGGATCATTCCGTACAGACTCGACGATTTTCCAAATTCCTTGAAGTTTATTTCTTACAGATTTTTTTTTTTCACATGCGGAATTTGCTTCTCTCCAGCGGTGAAACAAGGCTGAACAGTTAGCCTGAAGAGTTCTTCATACAGATCGAAACAGCTAGGGTTTGCTGGTCCTCTGACCTTCACTGCACACGGATTCTTTCCCCCTTTCCTTAATTGTCAGTCTTGTCGTGGAATTTGGTGCATTGGTGCCAGGGGGTACTTTTGACATCGGCTCCACTTCCTGGAAATCGAAGGCAGCATGGCACTGATTTATCTCCTCCTCTCTCTCTCTCTCTCCCCTCTCCCTCTCCCCTCCCCCTCCCCCCCCTCTCTGTCTCTCTCTCTCTCTCTCTGTCTGTCTGTTTTCTCTCTATCTCTGTCTCTGTCTCTCTGGCGCGCGCGTGCGCTCGTTCAATCTGTCTCTGTTTGTCTAATTATCTATCTACATTACGTATCAAATTATCTAGTCATGTATCTACCTATTACTTTATCTATCTACCTATCTATCTATCTATCTATCTGTATGTCTGTCTATCTATTTATCTATCTGTCTGTCTGTCTATCTATCTATCTAGACATCCATCTGTTTGCTCGGTAAAAATAAAATCTGTAGTCAGGCGACACCATTGCCACTCAAGCAGGTGTGTGTGAAACGTGACATTTGAATGAGGAAGGGGAGTGGGGGGGGGGGGGGGGGGGGGAGGAATAGGGGTTAAGCATTGCCCCTGTTTGGGTGACAAATCACACATTATAACCCTGTAAGTACCCCCCCCCCCCCACAACACATGAAGCTACCCCGTCCCCGCCATGTTGCGAGTTTCGTCTTATCGCCATGTTGCGAGTTGTCTTATCGCCATGTTGCGAGTTGTCTTATTGCCATGTTGCGAGTTCGTCTTATCG
>JADBJO010000075.1:140344-152844 GCA_016801955.1 Conus betulinus
TAGGTCTTCTTCATCGGGCAAGATTTACAGCACTCAGGACAACGAAAATGAACGAGCAGTCACTTGTCTTCCTCTAATTCGGCGCGAGATGGGGTTTAAGTGATTGATCGTTCATCGTCACCGATAGGGCGCACCTTCGCTCTCTTTTTTTTTTTTTTTTTTTTTCATGTTAATTTTCTGTGAAACGAACCTCCGTTAGTCTCTGGTTTCATTATAACAAATGAAAAGCACCAGAGACAGCAGACAGCAGGAAATGAAAAAGAAAAAAATTAATTCTTTTGTTAGGTGAATTCCGTTCAGAAAGGCTCTCTTTTCTAATCATATGCTGCCATTTTTTTTTTTTCACATGCTCTGTAGAAGTGACGTATGGTATGCGTTCGTTTTTTTTTTTTTTTTGTTTTGTTTTTTTTTTTTTTTTAAATTTACTCTCCTGTATGTGTTGGTGCTTGAAGTTGAAGTAATTGCGTAGTTTGATTTTAGGGGGTCAAAGAGGACTGCGGTGGAAAAAAATGTAGGTGGGGGGGGGGGGGGGGATGGGGAATGGAACGGCAAGAGCTAGGGAGGGTGAATGATGGGGGGAAGGAGGGGTGGAATTCACCGACAGGGTGCACCTTCGTTTTTTTTTTTTTTTTCTTTTTTTTTTCTTTTTTCTTGTTTAATGTTTAGTTTAACTTTGAAATGAGCCTCCGTTAGTCTCTGGTTTCATGATAACACTGAAAAAGCACCAAAGAAAAGACAGCAGGAAAAGAAAAAAAGAGAAAAAAAAAAAAATCAGAATAATCTCTTTTGTTGGGGAGTTCCGGTTTCCTATTAGGTTTCAACAGGATTTCATGCATTTGTTAGGGTTTGTGTTGTCATTGTTCGTTTCTTTTCATGTTTTGTTTCTTTTTTTTTTTTTTTTTTTTTTTTTTTTTGGGGGGGGGGGGGGGGGGGGGGGGGGAGACGGACGGGGGGGGCGAGTTTAAGTCTGAGTTGACTGGACGAGAGCTTCTCAGAAACTGAGCAGTAAACACAGATACGTAACAAGACACAGTCTAGTTGATAATGAGGACAACGAGGGGGTGTGTGTGTGTGTGTGTGTGTGTGTGTGTGTGTGTGTGTGTGTGTGTGTGTGTGTGTGTGCTTGCGTGCGTGTGCATGTGTGTATGTGTTTTAATGTTTAGCCGCTCAAGTTTCAGGATACAGACGACGTGGTCTACTCCACACCATTGTGTGGACCCGTTCGTGGCAGAAACGAGAGCCCTGTGTATCTATTGTGAGGATTTACACAGTCAGCCTTCGAGATTACAGAGCCGGAGGGAGAATGAAAGTAAAAAATTCCCATCAGCTCTGTTTGCCGATCCGAGGACATTGCTGTTTTTGGAGGGTGGGTGGGGGGAAAAATCCGCCTGAACACATAGACGAGTTAGAAATCTGCAAGGGAGGTAATCTGTGTTAGAGTTCGGATTCAGCGAGAGTGACTCCCACCTTTTTCATGGGACAGATAACCACCCGCTGGTGGGCACGTTGAGAGTAACTTTGCCCCATCAGTCAAGGCTGACAGTTCACCACAGAGAGAAATGCCAAAACATCGGTGTCAAACGGTGCGCAAGTAAGGCGGACAGTCCATATCCCGATTGTTGGTCTCTTGGCGTGAGCTTCAAATAAATTATTTGACTTTCGGATTTTTTGGTTTGTTTGTTTGGGTTTTTTGTGTTTTGTTTTTTGTTTGTTTTTTTTTTTTCCGGAACTAATGTATAAGAGAAGAATTCGTTCCTGACCTTTAGCCCTGGCAGACAATAATTGTCTTGTTTGTTTTAAGAATGAGGTGGGTTATAAACAGGGGTGGGGTGGGGTTGGGGGAGTTGGATTAGAAACTATACTGCCTGATTTTCTTTGCGTTTCACGTTTGTCTCTTGCATTCATGATCGTTGATATAGTGTGTTTGGATATAGGATGGGACTAATCCTGTAAATATGTTTGCGACTAATGCAGAACTGATCTGTAGGATGTAAGAAGGGGATGTGAGGGGGGAGGGGGGGAGTGGTGCAGCGAGGGAGACGAGTTTTGTGCCTATGCATACTTAGTAGCCCCTCTGTGTGTGTGTGTGTGTGTGTGTGTGTGTGTGTGTGTGTGTGTGTGTGTGTGTATGTGTGTGTGTAAGCGTGTGGGTGTGTATGAGCGTGTGTGTGTGTGTGTGTGTGTGTGTGTGTGTGTGTGTGTGTGTGTGTGTGTGTGTGTGCTTTCGGTTCAGTAGTCTTTTTTTGTTGTTTCTGTAAAAAGGGAGTAATAAAAACGTCGCCGATGGTAACAAAAATGAAGACCTGCCAGTGTCAGGAAAGAGACCATTTCTCAATGAATCCTTTATGAAGTTCTGCCAGTGCCAGTGAAAAGAGACCTCTTCTCAAAGAACCCTTTACGGACCAGTTTTATCACACAGTCCAGACTATCCAAATGCATTCAGTCCAAAGCTTGACTTCTCTCGTCAACGCCTGACTCCTTTCCTTTTAACTCCGAACTATTGGCTTCTGCGCGCGCGCGCGTGTGTGTGTGTGTGTGTGTGTGTGTGTGTGTGTGTGTGTGTGTGTGTGTGTGTGTGTGTGTGTGCGAGCGTGTGTGTGTGTGTGTGTGTGTGTGTGTACGTGTGTGTGTGTGTGGGGGGGGGGGGGGGGTGCGTACGCGCGTGTGTGTGTGGCTACATGTGTGTGTGTGTGTGCGTGTATGTGTGTGTGTGTGCGCGTGCGCGTCTATGCACGTGCAGATGTGTAGTTATATATGAGTGCGTGCGTTTGTTCTAGAAGACCCCCTCGTGCTCACGTGAGTGTGCGTCGAATCCTTTAATTGGTTGTGTGTTTGTTGTCGAGGTCCATGGGGAAATTTGTTGGGCAGTTTCCATGGACGTTCAGACTCTCTCCATTTTATACCACTGATTAATGCACTCAAGACTGGCAAACATACAGGACCTACTAACTGCCAAAAATTAGAAAAAAAAAATTCGGTATTTTACAAAACAAGTGGTTCCTTTCTTTGTGGTACTTCAGAAACTTTTTCGTTGAGTAGATAACAGTTTAAATTAGTCCGGGAAAAAAAAAGTACAGTGTTTAGAATCCGAATAGCTTTCCAGGTACTGATGAGTCGCGAAAACATCTTGTTGACCCACAAACAATACCTCATACAGTTAGTTTTTTTTTAGCTAAAACTTGCCCATAGGGGACAGGACTAGAGATCGGGAAGAGAGGGGAGGGGTGTGTTTGAAGAAGGAGAGAGAGAGAGAGAGAGAGAGAGAGAGAGAGAGAGAGAGAGAGAGAGAGAGAGAGGAAGGGCTGTTTTTCAATGTTAAGTAGCGCGTTGTTTTTGAATCATTGTTATTCATTTTCCAAAAAAAAAAAATATCAGTCATAGTTTCTCCAGTATTAATCTGATCCATTTGGCCGGCGCCGTGCCAAAGAATGTACTGGGGGGCATTAACACTGGGCAGTGCGTAGGAAGTTTGTTATTGTATTGGAGAGAGAGAGAGAGAGAGAGAGAGAGAGAGAGAGAGAGAGAGAGAGAGAGAGAGAGAGACTGGGAAGAGAGAGTCAGAGAGAGAGAGAGAGAAAGAGAGGGAGAGAGAGGGAGAGATAGTGTCACAGAGAGAGAGAGAGAGAGAGAGAGAGAGAGAGAGAGAGATCGTGCTGACACTTGAACACTCGCAGGTAAAATCGCACGCATGCGCATTCTCCTCTTTCCGCTGCACTTCTTTTTTTTCTGTCTCTAAACCCGGCAAGTCTAGTCAGCAAAGAAGATATGCAAGCCAGCTCACGTATCAACGAGGCAGGACGTCAGCGCCTAAACCTGAGCAGCTTAGTCACACAGCGGGAACCTACACCATCTGCCCCGCTGTTCAAAGAGATCACTGCTATTTTATGTCGACTTTATAGAACGTAGAAAGGGGGGGGGGGGGGGGGGGGGGGGACGAAGGGGGATTGCAGTGACGGGTCAGAGTGGTGAAAAGTGGGGGCAAAGAGGGGGGGGGGGGGGGGGGGGGGAGGGAGGAGGGGGGAGGGAATCCCTATGTGAGGGAGACGGGGGGTGGATGGAGTCAGAAGCGAGTAGACGAAGAATTGGGGGGTGGGGTGGGGTGGGGGGCGGGAGAGGAGGGCAGGAAAGACTTGTCTGCATACATTCGCACGCCTGCACGTACAAATCAGATTAGGAAGGGGGGGGGGGGGGGGGAGTGGGATTTGAGGGGCCAGGGCGAGAGATGGGGGGGGGGGGGAGGGGTGCACTGACCTAGAGGTATGAGAGAGTTCATTCACTTGCTCAACAGTAAGCGACGGCAATGGTGGAGGGAGGGGAGGGGAGAAGGTGAGTGGGGGAGAGAGAGAGGGAGGGACGGGGGTGCACTGACCTATAGGTATAATTTTGTTCGCCTGCTCAACAGTTAGGGGCGGTGGTAGGCAGTGATGGGGCGGGAGGGTGGGGGGCGCGAGAGGAGGGGGGGGGTGCACCATCCTACAGGTGTCATTTTGTTGTCGTGCTGAACAGTCCAGGAAGCGGGGCAGAGAGTGGGTGTCTTCACCACCTGACTAAACTGTCTTCTCACGTGGGACCGGGAATGTCTTCACAACCTGACTAAACTGTCTTCTCACGTGGGACCGGAAGTCTCTTCACCACCTGACTAAACTGTCTTCTCACGTGGGACCGGGAGTGTCTTCACCACCTGACTAAACTGTCTTCTCACGTGGGACCGGGAGTGTCTTCACCACCTGACTAACCTGTCTTCTCACGTGGGACCGGGAATGTCTTCACAACCTGACTAACTGTCTTCTCACGTGGGACCGGGAGTCTCTTCACCACCTGACTAAACTGTCTTCTCACGTGGGACCGGGAGTGTCTTCACAACCTGACTAAACTGTCTTCTACGTGGGACCGGGAGTGTCTTCACAACACCTGACTAACCTGTCTTCTCACGTGGGACCGGGAGTGTCTTCACCACCTGACTAAACTGTCTTCTCACGTGGGACCGGAAGTCTTTTCACAACCTGACTAAAACTGTCTTCTCACGTGGGGACCGGGAACGTCTTCACAACCTGACTAAACTGTCTTCTCACGTGGGATCGGAAGAGACCTCTGACGGAAAGTCTAGAGAGTAATCGACGACGATTTAACCATACCACAGGGTTATTTTAATGTTCCCCCAAATACAGAAGACGTGGAAGTATTCCAAAGAAATCTCGTGGTGGTGGTGTCAGTTAAGCGTGTGTGGTGCTGCGTTCGAGTCCCCTTAGGGTCGGCGGTGGATTCCTAGGGAATGTCGTTGGAAGAACGAGGCAGTCATCGTCTTCCTCTTCTTCTTGATCATCATCTTGTGTCTTTTTCATTCTTCTTCTTCTTCTTCTTCTTCTTCTTCTTCTATTACTACTACTACTACTACTACTTCTTACAAGTACACAACTACTACTACTGCTATCACTATCACTACTACTGCTTCTTCTTCTTCTTCTTCTTCTCTTCTTCTTCTCTTGTTGCTATTGTGGTGGTGTTGTTTTTAATGTTCGTCCTCTTCTGTTGTTTTTAATGTTCGTCCTCTTCTTTTTCTTCCTCTCCTCCTCCTCCTCCTCCTCCTACCTATACTACTACTACTACTACTACTACTACTACTACTATTCCTCTTTGTCCTCTCCTCCTTTTCTCTCCTACTTCTTCTTCCTCGTGTTCTTCTTTTTCTTCTTCTTCTTCTCCTTCCTTCTCTTTTCTTCTTCCTCTCTCCTCCCCTCGGCGAGTGAGATCCTCCCCCGCCATACCTCCAAAAAGGATATGGCCTGGACTTCCGTTAAAGTTGGCACACAGACTAGTCGGCCAGAGATCCAAGATTTATTTTCCCTCCATCGACCCATGGGGGAGAGTGTGTGGGGGTGGGGGGGGGGGGGGGGGGATGGGGATGGTAGCATGACTAGGCAAAGCTTTGAGGAGCGCCACCTGGGGGTGATTTCACTGACTGCCTGCAGTGACCTCGCGCACCCCGATTTGCATGACGGCATCTTACTTACCATCTTGTTTAGGCGTACCACCCTGTACCTTGTCACCATCAAGATTTGACATAAAACGTTCTCAGTCAGTCTTTGAACTGCCGGAACTACCTTGAGTCTCTGCAATTTTGCACTCGCATACACCAACTCCACATACACACGCACCACGCATACACCAACTCCGCACGCACGCACACACACACACACACACACACACACCACACACACACACACACACACACACACACACACACACACACAACTCCATCCACCCGTCGTCTCCCCTATCCTCCCTCCATCCGCTTTTGTCTGTCCCCACCCTGTGGCTGCCACATGGTAGTACCCGCTAGTGACAGTCCCTGTCCTTCTGGCGATTGTTTTCATTTACTTATTTTCAACAGATGTAGGGCTGTGCGCATTTCCTGTGATCTATTCTGATCGTTAAAAAAGCTTTTGATTAGTAGGACTTCTTCCGGGTAGATTGAGGGGGAGGGGGGGGGGTCATATATCAAGCAGGCGATTCGGTTTCGTGAGCAGCATTCCTTTGCAGTTATGGGCGTGTGTATGTTTTATTGTGGGAGCAGGAGTTACCGTACTTTGTTGTTTACTGTTCCCTGCCTCATTTCATATTTACTTTCGTTACAATTTAAAACGAGGTTACCTCTATTTTTTTCTGTTCGTCCATGTACTTGTCTGACTATATTCAAGATTGAAAAGGCTGTGCCAGTCTTGAATAAATGTTAATTTGTTCATTTCCCCAGTTGTTGTTATTGCTGTGTAGATGTGTGTCTGATGCAGGGTATATATAAAGCTTGGAGGGGGTGTTTCCTTTGTTTGTTCTGTGTGCTCTATGCTGTCATATCTGCTAGCGGTTCGGTATTGTAAGTAGCGTTCCTTTGGATTTATGGGCGTGTGTTTGATTCATTATGGAAGCAAGAGTTACTGTTTTTCATGTTAACCTCTAACTGAAGTTTTGATGCTGCATTAAATAAGCTGTTCAAGGCCAGATGAATAAATTATCTGCTGATAAAATAAACAATTCAACACTTATCTGCAGACAGTCCCACATCATGTGCTCCTTTGTTTACAATTTCTTGTGTTTCTTTATTATAAAACAAAGAAAAAATAAAACGGGACTTCACACGTACCCTGGCTGCACACCTTTTGTGCATACAATGTAGTCAGTAACATCTCCATCACACATCAGCCTTGTTCATACACTGTTATACATACTTCCAATGCATCGGTATATCTTACTCTTAATTTCATTTCCTTTTCATGCACTGGAAGAGGTACCGTTCTAGATAATACATCAAATGCCGTTTATAAGTCAAAGAATGTTACACGTAATTTGTGGTTTCGTAAGGGCTGGTTGGGTTTCATAGCTGGTAGTGCACACATTAAACAGTTGACTAATGTTGCTTAAAATCTGCTTCTCATTCATCTGTGCTGTCCTGTTGCTCAGTACACTGCTGTCAACTACAGTTAATCGTAAAACTTTATTACTTACCATTTTATCGGTGGGCAACCAGGCGAAGGAGGGGAGGAGAGAGAGAGAGAGAGAGAGAGAGGGAGGGGGGGAGAGACGGACAGACAGACAGACAATCGAACAGACAGAGGAGTGAGAGAAAAAGAGAGGCACATAGAGAAAGACACAGTTTCAGACGTTTGGACAGACAGGAGCGAGAGCGAAAGAGAGAAACAGAAATTAATTATACGATCTTTCCCAACCAAAGACATTCTTCTCTCTCTCTCATTCTCTCTCTCTCTCTCTCTCTCTCTCTCTCTCTCTTCTCTCTCTCGCTCTCTCCTCTCTCTCTCTCTCTCTCACGTGATCGATTTCTTTGAGGGCATCGGAGACGACATGTATAAACGGGGCTATCAATGATGACCACATGATCGATAATGGACGTTATGTGATTGGCATGGGCCTCAGTGGTGGCGCCAGTCGCGGGCGTGTCGGAGGCTTTCGTCCTACGCTTGACATTTAATGTATAGGTGACATGTCACACTACGTACAGTTTTATAAGATGACCTATTTTTCGGTAACATTTGTTGGTGGTTTTCTCCCTTTCTCGGAGGGAAAGACGGGGGTGGGGGAGATGGGTTCAGTTGCCTTTCTTTTACGTTACTTTTCTTCTTTTATCTCTCTTTTCTTGGAGGAGGTGGAGAGGATTACTTCTCTTCTCTGTCTCTCTCTCTCTCTCTCTCTCTCTCTCTCTCTCTCTCTCTGTGTGTGTGTGTGTGTTGTGTGTGTGTGTGTGTGTGTGTGTGTGTGTGTGTTTGATAGATTACCTCAAAACCACGAAAACGTACCCTTTTTGCTCATTTTTTTCGTTTTCTTTTTTTTAAGGTTCGTCTTTTTTTTTTCGTTACTTATTTGTCGTAAAATAATTCTTCCAGAATGACTGGTTTTCGATAAATGACCAAATCGAGCAAGTGTTTGAAGCGTAGGTAAATCTGTTTTGGATTCATTCTTTTTTTTTTTTGTGTTTGCTTGTTTGTTGTGTTATTTTTACTGTAATGCTCTAATTCGTTTATTTGAAGCCATTGCTTACAAGTGGTTTTTCTTTTTCTTTTTTTTTGTGTTTGTTTTTGTTTGTCAGGTGAAAGTGTTTTTCTTTTTATTACTCTGTGTGTGTGTGTGTGTGTGTGTGTGTGTGTGTGTGTGTGTGTTGTTGTTGTTGTTGTTGTTGTTGTTGTTGTTGTTGTTGTTGTTGTTGTTTGTCTGTGCGACTGCAGGAGGTATCAAGGTGTGTACGGGTTGAATGCAGGTGTTTGCATTTGCCTGTGAGCTGGACCAGCGCTGTCTCACCTCCACCTGCTTCCATCAACTGGGCGAAACCGAAACTCTTTTCTTCTCTTAGTTTCAAAACGAGGCAACCGAAGGCGGAAATTGAAGCGAACTTTAAAACAGAAAAGTCACTGGTTCCGCTGGACAAACCAGGCAAACAGAATACAAGACAAAGAACGATGCATTTCGACCTTTTAGGTATTGTTCAGATCAAACAAACAACATGTAGGACAATGAAAACGAAGAACGAACAATCGCATGTCTTTTCATATTGGGCGCAAAAAGGGGGGTTGAATGAAACGAGGCCGTTGGGAAAGGGAGCATGGGAGTTAACATAGTAATGATGACAAAAATAATCATGATATCAATAATGATAATAGTGATGATAATAAGGGGAGGAACACTACAACTTTTGGTGATTTTATGACGATAATGGTTGTAGTGTTGATAGTGGCTAAAGACAGAAGGGGGGGGAGAGGAGAGGGTGTTAGAGGATAGTATAACACCATTTCTTTTGAAACAGATTATTCTTAAATAATAGTTTTTTCTTTTCTTGTTTAAGTGAATATTGTTGCCCACATTGGGGTTCCACCTCCACGCCCCACCGCAGGTGATAAATTATGGCGGACACGAGAATACACGTCCAACGGAAGAAGAGGCAACGGACCAATTCTTTTGCTTTAACTGAAATTCTGCTGGTTTTTGCATGTACAAATAGAAGAGGTGTTTTAGTGGAAGGCTGATGTCACGTGACATGCGTATGTTCTTCAAAACATCGTGGACGGTACAAACCCGAGGCTCATGATGCTGAAATCTCGTGGCTTTTTCGCGCATGGGTACACCTCGTTTGCTTGCTTATTTTGATGTACTGCTCTAGTGACCCTGGGTTTTTATTCCAAGCCTCTGCTTACAGTAGAGGTGGTTCTTTCTGTTGTTGTGATGTATGATTGACTCGATGGTAGACAGTAGTGGTACTATGCAACCACGCATTGAGCGCGCGCTCGACTTCCACCAAAGCTATTTTCGCCGTCCTGTCTCATCATGTTGTGTCGTCCTGGTGGTGTCAGAGAGGTGCTAGATAGTTATCGATCCAACTCTCCCCTTTATCAATCATTGGCCGACGCGGAAAAAAAGTGTTTTGATAAGCGTCTGACGACACGTGACATACCTTATGTGCCTTAAACATTGTGAATGGTATCTCTACCCCGGATTGTCAAAAATCTCCCTGGTGCCCAAGATTCAGAGAGGTAAAAATAGTTTTTCACCGCCTTATCTTAACATGCTGTCGTTCTGGTGGTGAGAATGTCGTGTTAGCTAGGTCCCCTACCGCCTACTTTCCTAGGATGGTTATTCCCCGTCTTGTGGTAATACGTTTGGTGGATGTGTGGATGAAATCTGAATGTAACCAACAAGTTGTTGCCCGGGGTGTGTTCCACGCCAAGACAGGGCAGAAATGGCGGCGAGAGCATTTCTCGCCCTGTCACGTACCTCGGAACAGAACGGTTAATTCCATGGCATCTCCTTCAATTTTCCCAGCCTCACTAATCACCGTCAACAACAATAACAACAATAAGTAAAAAAAAGAAGGGGAAAAAGAACACGAAAAAAAATGTGTTTTCAAAGAAACACGAAAAGACAGCAAACAACAACAAAAAAAAAAAAAAGAAAAAAAAGGGGAAAAAAATGAAAAGACAACAACTACACAAAAAAGAGGGGAAAAAACGAAAAGACAGCAACAACAACAACAACAACACAACAACAACAACAAAAAACAAAAGAAAGAAGAAAAAACGAAAAAAAAAAAAAAAAAAAAAAAAAAAAAAAAAAAAAAACGAAAAGACACAAAACAAGAAGAAGAAGAAGAAGAAAATTAAAAAACGGGGGAAAAAAATAAAAAATGAAAAGACAACAACAACAACTACAACACAACAAAGCTGCAGACTCTGGACCCATTGTTCCCCCCCCCCCCCCCCCCAACCCCCGCCGCCCCCGTGCTGACTTCCCCACCCATTTTCAACCTACGCCCGTGCTGGAGGCCAAGTGGCGACGAAGGCGATGCTTATCCAGCAGGATGATGGCGACTGTCGTTGGATGGACGTGGTGGCGCCCTTCTTTCGGAAGGAGGGAGGGGGAACTCTCATTCATGTTACCCCTGGCTCCACGACTGGGCAACCTTGGGCTTTCAGTCAGGGGACGTAGCACGTGACAGTCCTGTGGTGTATCGGATCAGAGCGGGCAGATCCTAGCACTGAGCATTGTCGGAGCGCAGCAGCAGCAGCGGCAGTGTCACGGGTGGTGTGGGTTGGCTCTCGGCGACCTCATTTTCAATGTTCCTGAGGGACTGCCAGTGTTGGGGCTGCCGCTGGACGAGCCTGGATGTGGCTTTGTGTGGAGGAGCTGATAGGAGTGATGTGGAAGTGATATCACATAGGCGGGGCGGGGGGGGGGGGGGGGGGAGGACGGCAAATGAGACAGCGAAACAGAAGATGAAGCGTATGAATGCTATCATTCAAAGGTCCCATTCAAACAGATAAAAGATCCAGAACACCTGTGGCATAGTGTCAGGCTATTTCAGAGGCTGTGGTCATGTGTCTTTTACGAGTAACAGACAGGGAGTCCTGTGAAAAAACAAAGCTGCACCAAGTCTCGCCTTTCACCCCCCCCCCCCCCCCCCCCCCCCCCCCCCCGTCCTCCGTCCTCCCCCACCCCCCCTTCCCTACTTACCCACACTTTTTTTTTCTCTTCTTCTTCGTCCTCCCCCCCGCCCTCCGCCCCCCATACCCACCAACCCCCTGCTTCTCCCTAGCGAATATAAACTCCGTTAAATCCCCGTTTTTATTTCTCGTCGAGTGGACCTTGACATTTTTATCGTTCCAGATTTTCAGTCGTTGGTTTTATGTTGTATGTGTTCTGTTTGCGGTGAACCACGACAGCATGTAACACATGGAGAATTAATCCTATAACCCACCAATCAACGCCGCCACCCGACCATGCTCGATAAGAACAATGGGGGTGAGATGTAAAAGTCACTAACTCACTCACTCACACACACACACACACACACACACACACGCACGCACGCCACGCACGCACGCACACACACACACACACACACACACACACACACACACACACACACACAGAGAGAGAGAGAGATAAGAGAGAGAGAGAGAGAGAGAGAGAGAGAGAGAGAGAGTTTTTTGTCATCATCTGAAAAAGAAAAAATTCCACCGTGTACTGACTGGCATTGACACTTCGTCGGGGTCACGGAAAAAGGTAGGACAAGGCCACGGTGTTCTTAAGGTTCCGCGCCTCACTGCACAATAGCTAATTTCCGTGTTCGTTCGTCCATGACGGGGAAGCAAGGCAAAAAAAGGCAATTTTTAAAAATACAGAAAAAAAAAAAAAAAAAAAAAAAAAAAAAAAAAACCCGCGAAGAACATGGCAGTCTGAGTCTGTTTTTCAGTAGGTGCGAACTGGGGCTGTTCTGAACAGCTCTCTCTCTCCTCTCTCTCTCTCTCTCTCTCTCTCTCTCTCTCTCTCTCTCTCTCTCTCTCTCTCTCTCTCTGCTGGTCTGTCTCTCTCTCTCTCTTTCTTTCTCACTCTGCTGCCTCTCACTTTCTCTGTCTCTCTGTCTCTGTCTCTCTCTGTCTCTCTCTCTCGCTCTCTCTCTCTGTGCTGGTCTCTCTCTCTCTCTCTCTCTCTCTCTCTCTCTA
>JADBJO010000075.1:162844-170344 GCA_016801955.1 Conus betulinus
ACACACACACACACACAGAGCACGCACGCATGCACGCTCTCTCTCTCTTCTCTCTCTCTCTCTCTCTCTCTCTCTCTCTCTCTCTCTCAAGCTGATCATCTTTACCGCTGAGCACTCGAGGCCCCCTGTAGTCAAGAGGAGACCACATGGTGCGTGAAAGGGCGATAACTGTCAACGGTGACAAATTGGCCGCGAAATGCAACGAGAAGACGGAAGAGGGGGAGTGTGTGGGTGGGTGGGGGGGGGGGGGGGGGGGGGGGGGATGAGGGAGGAGGCTGTGTAGGAAGATTCGGAGAACGAGTAACAACGTATTGATCAGTGTGTGGAATGTGGCACAAATGCTCCATTGGTAATGATGAGACTGATCTCGATATCTCTCTCTCTCTCTCTCTCTCTCTCTCTCTCTCTCGCCTCTCTTCTCTCTCTCCTCTCTCTCTCTGTCTGTCTTTCTGTCTAGATAGATAGGATAGATAGATAGATAGATAGATCGATAGTGTATGTGGTATTACTTTGTGTGGTGTGTGTGTGTGTGTGTGTGTGTGGTGGTTGTTTGTTTGTTTTGTGTGTGTGTGTGGTGTGTGTGGTGTGTGTGTGTGCGCGCGCGCGCGCGCGCCGCGTTTATGTCATTATGTAAATGCTATGTGAAAGAGAAGCGTGTTAGACAGCAGATGAATGAAGATGTTCAGTCCCATTGATTGTTATACTCTTTTCAAAATGAAGACAAGCAACGAATATGCATTGTCAAACGTTTCCAATTGCAATGAATAAACTAATTAAATGAATCTCACAAAGAAAAACATCAATAATTCGGGGCTTTGAAAAAAAGCTGAGTGATTCAAGAGCAGATGACAATGACATTTTCCCTTTGTTATATATCTTCAGCACATTGAGAAATGCTAAGTTCAACGTCATTAATGTAAAAACCATCAAAATTCTGATTTGACGATGACATTTTTCCTTTGTTATTTATCTTCAGCACATTGAGAAACGCTAAGTTCAACGTCATTAATAAAAAAAAAAAAAAAAAATCAAAATTCTGATTTGACAATGACATTTTTCCTTTGTTACATATCCTCAGCACATTGAGAAATGCTAAGTTCAACGTCATTAATGTAAAAACCATCAAAATTCTGATTTCCTCTAATCATGACTTTCAAGTTTCCAACGTTAAACAAAGAGGTAAGGCGAAATAGGATCTCCTTGTCCACAAACCTCTTTGTAAAGGAAACCTCTTTTGAAACGTGTCCTTTTCGCCGTGACTGTAGATTCATTTCGCTAATGAAACGACCTTATCCATTTCTGAATGGTTTTGCCAAAATTCTACGCGGTGTGAGTCATGCATCTGAAGGATTCATCGGTCGATTTCAATCGGTCATGGTAAAACTAAATTAGATTGAAAAGAGAAGTCTTCCTCTTAGTATCCCTCAGAGGTGGGAAAATGATCGAAAAGAAGGGAGCTTGAAACGTTTGCAATAAAAAATGCCAATGTCGTTCGAAATGGGGAATTCATTATACACCTTGTAGCGTGAACTCTCTCCCTCCCCCCTCCCTCCCTCTCTCTCTCTCTCTCTCTCTCTCTCTCTCTCTCCGATCCCACCTCCTCCATCTGTCTGTCCCTTCTCTCTCTCTCTCTCTCTCTCTCTCTCTCTCTCTCTCTCTCTCTCTATTGCTATATCCTATCCCACCTCCTCTGTCTGTTCTCTCTCTTTCTGTCTCTCTCTCTCTCTCTCTCTCTCTCTCTCTCTCGTCTCTCTCTCTCTCCTCTAGATACCCCTTCTGTCCCCCTTCTCTCTCCTCCTATCTCTCTCTCTCCCTCTCTCTCTCCCTCTTCCTCGCTATATCCTCTCCCTCTCTCTCTCTCTCTCTCTCTCTCTCTCTCTCTCTCTCTCTCTCTCTCTCTCTATATATATATATATATATATCCTATCCCACCTCCTCTGTCTCTCTCTCTCTCTCTCTCTCTCTCTCTCTCTCTCTCTCTCTCTTTCTTTCTTCTCTCTCTCTCCTTCCTCTCTCTTTCTCTCTCTACCTCCCTCCCTTCCCTGTCTCTCTCTCTCTCTCTCTCTCTCTCTCTCTCACACACACACACACACACACACACACACACACACACACACACACGCACACACAACGCACATACACATAGGGTAAAGGCGGGCAAGGAGCCCACCTTAAGCAATAATTCTAACCATTCCTCCATTTGAAGTCACAGGCAGCTCCAAATAGGTGCGATCTATTGAGGTGTACCTTGGCTATAACATATCACAAGCATATCTGGGTAGAATAAAAGATAAAAACACAGCAGGTAAAAAACAAAAATTTTATTTTTGGCCTTCTTTGCCCTATGCCCTGGGCAAGAGGCCTATTGAGAGCGGGCAAATCGCCCACCATGGGCGTTTTGCCTTACAAGCGAGGGCGTCTTGCCTCTTCATATGCAGCACATCTAAATTCTTAGTCTTAAAGTTCATAACAAAGGATAAAAAGAAACAAAATGTTGTATAAAAGTAAAATTTGCTGAGTTACACTTGACTACGGAAGTAATTGCAACATCTAGTGCAAATTCAAAGTAGGCCTATGCTGAACTTTAAAATCTGAACACTTGTAGCCTATATACAGTACCAAAGGTTAAAAAAATGAGAACTTGCTGAGTTACCTACTCGGCTACAATAAACAGTCCAGTGCAAAAAAAAGTAGGCATAGGTCTCTTCTTATTCAGAGTCATCGGAATCACAATTTGGACAGATGAATTGAGCCGTTCCTTGGGTGCACTCCTCATGGGCCCAGTGGAGACAAATCTGGCACTGGACCCACACATCTCGGGGTCTGCTGTTGCGATAGGGCTCACAACATATCAGACATGGCCATTCCTCTTCTTCCTGATCTGAATCTTTTTCAGGTTCACGACGCTTCCTCTTCTTCTTTGACTTGCCTTGGCTTGCTTCTTTTTCTTGTCGCGTCTCTTTTGGACAGTCTGTTTTGAGTGCCTTTCTTCCAGCCTGGCTTTAAAGGGAGAAGAAGTCAACACTGTTGCAGATTCTGCCTTTCCTTGATCTCGGTCTCTTGGACTGGATCTTTGGGAGTGGAGAAAATCTATGGATCAGTTCTGCAATCTCTTCTTTTCTGGAGGTGAGGCCTCGGGGTCTGTCCTCTGCTCTTGTGGGACAAATGAAGATGAGGGGTCAGGTGTGTCTGCTGCTCTGGGGTTGGGAAATCAGCTGGGCGTGGATGTGAGAATGAAGACGCCTCAGGGATCTCAGCTTGTGATGTAGGACCTTGAGGCTCGTCAATCCACCTGTCCACCACACAATCGTAGTGGCCAACATTCTGGCCAATGTTCCTGAACTGGACGACCAGTCTGGGAAGGGTATCTTCTCCGTAGGTTTGGATCACCATGCTGTTTGCGCCCAAAACCACAATTTTTTTTTTTCCCCAGGACCTTGCTTGTCGCCACGAGTTCAAGCTCACCAGGTAGGGATTTTGAGTCGGCCATGGCGACAATGCGTTCATCCATGGAACCAAAGCGAATCCAGTGCGGTAAATCTGCGTTGATTGTTTCAACATCAAGATCTTTGTATTCGTCGTAATTGTCCCACATGAAAGAGATGACCTGTGCCCGGAGACCGTCTGCCTTGCCAGTCTCTACGGCATGCAGAACTGTGCTCAACAGTTTGCCATGCTCATCCCCTTTGGGCAGTTTGAAGCCTTCTGTCCAAGCCTATCACTAGACTTCTAGACAGGCACCGGCCGTCTCCTGATGTTGTAATGACCTCAACGTCTGCCTGATGAGCTGGAGTCTCTACATTGGCAGCCTGTTGGTCAGGGGTGCGGTCAGTTGGCTGGTTTCTGACTGCTGGAGGGTCACCATTTGCATCTTCTTGCTGAGATGGAGTCTCATGGGCAGGGCTGCAGGCAGTTTGGGGGGGCTGACCTCTGGGAGATCTTCTTCAGTCATCAAGGCTGGCTCAAAGTCGACGTCAGTGAAGACGTTTTGGATCATATGGCCAGAGACCACATGTCCTGAATCCCTGGATTGCCCTGTCAGGAAGAGCTGTTCTCATGAAGGCCTTTCCTGACAGGCCAGCAATGTCATGGATGGTGACTCGCTTGCCGGGATTTGCCACCATCCAGCTGTCCATCTCCGTGTTGAAGGCTGTTTTGAGAGGCTTGAAATAACTTCTGTCCAGAGAGGCTGCAACTTGTGTGTGCTATGAGGCGGCAGTGTCAGAAGTTCTATGCCATTTTCTCTGCAGAATTCAACAGCTCCCAGTGTTTTGTGGCTGTGATGCCCATCCAGCAGAATGAGATGAGGGTTGTCACATGAGGTGTTGATAAACTTCGCAAAATGTTCCAGCCACCTCACAAAGAGGTCAGAATCTGTCCAGCCACTTGGACTTGCATAACCTACTGCTTGAGTTGGGGGGCGTCTTTCATCAGTGAGTCCACCATTCTCTTTCGAGGAAAGATGTACATGGGTGGTAAAATACCCCCTGCTGCTGCATGCATGCACACACAAATGTTACCAAAGACCCACGCTCAGCGCTGGTCACCTTCCCAACTTGGCGAGCACCCTTTGGAGCCATGACCTTCCCAGGTTTCTGCACAGTTGAGAGTCCCGATTCGTCCATATTCCAATGCGTGAGGGTGGGTACTCATGCTTGTCCAGGAGCTCTCTTTTGTACAGGCGAAAAAAATTCTGGACTTGCTCCTTGTTGAAACCCCCACTGCACGGGAAAGGCTTGTTGCTTGTGGCTGCCGAATGCTAAGGTTATGCCGATCGAGAAAGCTGTGGTCCCCGGGCAGTCCAGCCAATCTTGTTTCTTTATTGAAAGGATGATGAAGGCCTGCCTTTTTCAGCGATTTCAAAGGCAAGACGCTGTAGATCCTTCACTCTCAGCCCATGCAGACGTCTTTGCATACTAACAATATGCTCTTTCAGCTGGCACTCTATCTCTCGGTGGGAAGGGCCTTCCTGTATCGTCCGAATTCAACACACCCCAGGTTCAAGCACCTTCTTGTCCCTGTGACGACGAAGTGTTCGAACAGGCACACCGTACTCCTTGCTGGCTCGGATTAAAGGAACACCGTTGCTGACTGCCCTCAAGGCTTCGGACAAAATGCTATGCCCATATTTTCCCCTCTCCGTCTTTCTCTTGTAGTTCGTCACCATTTCTGAAAACAATAACAAAACACTTTTGTTTTATTAACAGTAATAGAAACAGAAAGCATCTTCAAACCAAGGTATTTAATAGCATTTTAGCCCTGTGCAGTACACAAGGAAAAAGTAAAAAAAAAATCCTAAATAGAGGGAGTTGGTGGTTTGGTGACTATGGCCTATGTTCCACTTGGGGCATAAAAAAGCATGGTACAGCTTGGGATTTTTGCTATTTAAGTATGTGATCGTAAGGAATATAGTGAAACTACTTCATATAAATAAGCGAGGCATAACGCCTAGTGTTTGAGGCAAAAAGCCCACCGGTAGGCCTTTTTGCCTTGAACCCAGTATGGGCCTTTTGCCTGACTATGACTCAGTGATGATGTTTGGTAATAGTGCGGGAAAATGGCGACGTATACTGCATCAACTGGCATTGAAAGGTGCGCGAAAGATTCCTCTAACATATAAATGAAAACATTTCAGAAATTCATCTGTTGCCTAGACAGTGTCACAAAACATTCTGAAGACAAAAGGTACAAAAATAGGGCCTAATTTTTCGAAATTCTATAAAAAAAAACGTACCTTTTGCATGGAGGCTTCAAAACTTCGTGCTGCAGCGTCAGCGGGCAAAGGGAAGCTATCCAAATGCTCCAAGGTGAGTATTGTCCCTTGGTTTCTGAGAAGCCGGGGGTGGGCGTTTGACTTTGACTGGGCCTCGTGCCTGACCCTACCCTACATGCGCGCGCGCGCGCACACACGCATGCATGCTCGCATTCACACATCCGTGAGAAGCACGCCATATGTCCGAGAGAAACGAATCAGACATAAATGTAATAGCGTCTTCAAATTGCACTTAAAGAAACAATGCAGTATATTTTAATGAACCTTTTCAAGCGACACCTAAAGGATACGATGCAGAACATTTTAAATCACGTGAATCAGAATGTAAAAAGTCCTTGGTTCTCACGATTCAGAATGCCAGTCATTTTGCGCACCAATCAGAAACTGTTACACGGTGAAACAAAAAAATAGCAGCAGTACAAGTAGAAAAGAATCTCATTCTAACCTCCAGCCCATCTATACGACGCATATCTTGTTTGTACGGAACATAAGGTAGATTTCAAATGGAAAAAAAATCTCACCGAGGGACTTGATTGTTCAAACCTTCTTTTTTGTTTTGTTTTGTTTCGTTTCATCACCGTCTCGTTTCAATAAGTCTGGCTAAGAATTCGAAGCTGGTTGCCCAGTTCTCATCTGTTCCTTGAATTAAAAAAAAAGAAAAAAAAAAAAAGAAAAAAGAAAAAAAAGGTAGCGGCGCTGTTCGTTGTCCCGTAATGCGAACTTGGGAAGAGAAACAGAAACAAGATGCAATGCACATAAACGTACTCCCAGTTTAGATCTATCTTGAGTACGCGTGTTTAAAAAAAAAAAAAAAAGAAAAAAAAAAAAGTCACAATCAAACATTCGTCATAATGTATTTCGTCACTGAGATAAGAAAATCGGCGCGAAGTACTTTCAGAGATAAACCTGTTTTGGGCCTTTATAGCCGTTAGTAACGTAAGAAAAAAAAAAACATTGGGCATCATCTGTGACCCATAATCAACATACCTACAAATTTTCAGAAAGATCGACCCAGAAGTTTTGTCTGGAGCGAGTGGAGCACATTTTGACCACACGGAGAGACAGACAGACAGACAGACAGACAGACAGCATTTCTTCGTTCCGATTGTAAAATACTCCCTGTTCTAGAACAACTGGGAGTACAAAAAGACAGAATGCCAGCAGACGGGAGATAGGACTCACGCGCGTAATACCTTTGATACTTAGGGGGCCTGTTTCATGCACAAAAAAGCATGTCACACAGAAAACAGCAAGAAGCACTGTTCCTTCACACACACACACACACACACACACACACACACACACACGCACACACACCCGTGTGACATAGACGTCATAGACCCGGCATAGCAGATCGGGTCTAGTTGCGAGGCGACGTCACTCTACTACTGGGGCACGAGTCCACCACGTGCAGACGACCTTAATTCCCCGGAGTGTGTAGACGTCTGGCATTACCGAGGAATAATATGATGTCGCCTGTCACGGGGAGAGAGAGAGAGAGAGAGAGAGGATCAGGGGAGTGGAGGAAGGACCTTGACGTGGCGCAATCTCATTGGCTGTTCAGCCGGTTGGAGTGGACGCTGCTACGATGGTTGTTGCCTTGAGAGCTGAGGCGAAGTTTGTCGATGGCGTGACGTGGCTTACAAGGACAGGATGGGAACTGCCATCATCCCATATGTCGTTCCCCTGTTTTTGTCAAAGCTGACGGTCGATGATGCGGTTTCCGT
>JADBJO010000075.1:190344-195344 GCA_016801955.1 Conus betulinus
TAGATCAAGTACAAAGAAAAGAAAAGAAACTGAAAAAAGTGTGTGTGTGTGTGTGTGTTGTGTGTGGTGTGTGGGTGTTGTGTGTGTTATTTCTTTCTCTCTTTTCTTTTTTGGGACAACATGTCCTTGCCGATCTCAAAAAAGAACATTTGATATAACCGTGATTACGTGCAACTCGGGTTGCTATTTGTTGAAATTCGACAAGACCTGGCATGTATGTAAGATTTGTAAAAAGAAAGAAAGAGAGAAAAGAAGTAAAGGGGGGGGGGGGGGGAGGTGAAAAGAAAAAAAAAAAAAAGTTAAAAGTCTGCTTTGGGCGACCTCAAACAGGAAGATACGATATATCCGTGTCTGCATGAAAGCTCGGGCTCCTATTGGTCAAAATGTGGACAAGACCTGGCATGTACTGAAGATTTAAAAGGGAGGGAAAGAGATAAAGAAGAAAGAAGAAATAAAAGGGGAGGGGGGGGCTTGGGGAAGAAAAAAGAAGAAAAAAGGTTGAAAATATGAAAAAGTGGACGATCTCAAACAGACACATTTGATGTATCCATGTGTGCATGCAGGCTCGGAACCTGTTGGTCAGAATTTGGACAAGACCTGGCATGTATAGCAGATTTTTTAAAAAGGAAAGAAGAAAGAAAGAAGAAGAAAGCGGCGGGGGGGGGGGGGGAAAGAAAGAGAGAAAAAAAAAAAGGATTTAAAATGGGGGGAGGGGGGAACGACCGGACAACCTGGGGACAGAAGATAATCCTGGGAGTTAGGGGGTGGCAAGAGGGGGGGGAGAAAAAGAAAATTGATACAATGATATGTGGGACGACCTCAGACAGGGATTTGGGGGATACATCCGGGTCTGCTATGCAGGCTCGGGTTCCTACCGGCAACATTTGGGCAAGACCTGGCGTATACTGAAGATGGAGGGAAAAGGAAAGAAAGAAAGAAGAAAGAATAGGTAAACGGGGGGGGGAAGGGCGGGGGCGGGGGGGGGGGGGGGGGGGGGGGAGTTAAGAATACGATGCGGAGGACCTCAAACAGGTACATTTGATGTATATCCGTGTCTGTGTGCAATCTTGGGGTTCCTACTGGTCGGAAATTTTGACAAGACTTGGCATGTGTAGAAGATTTTTAAAAAAAAGGAAAGAAAAGATAGATAGATAGATAGATAGATAGATAGATAGATAGATAGATAGATAGATAGGAGAAGTAAAGGCGGAAGGGGGGCAGGGAAAGAAGGGGGGGGGGGATGAAAAACCTGATGTGGACGATCTCAAACAGGAGCATCTGATATATCCGTGATGGCTTGCAAGCTCGGGTTCCTATTGGTCAAAAATTTGGACAAGACATGCCATGTATAGAAGGTTTGTATAAAGAAAGAAAGAAGTAAAGAAACAAGAAAAATAAAGGGGGAAGCAGGGGACGGGGAAGGGGAAAAAGAAAAAAAAAGAAAATATGATGCGGAAATCTCAAACAGAAACATTTGATATATCTGTGTCTACATGAAACCTCGGGTTCATACTGGTTAGAATCTGGACACGATCTAGCATGTAAAGTAGACGTGTGTGCGTGTGTGTGTGTGTGTGTGTGTGTGTGTGTGTGTGTGTGTGTGTGTGTATGTGTGTGAGTATGTCTGTGTGTGTATGTGTGTCTGTATGTGCCTGTATGTGTGTGTCTGTGCGTGTGTGTGGCAATCCCTATCATTGAACACGGTTTCAGTCTCCCGTCTTCTTTAGACGAATTGTACGTCTGTCCTGGAGGCCCGTTTCAGTATACTTACATCAGGTGTGGTCACTGGTTATTGTTTTTCTGAGACCGGCGCTGAAACTTCGTTGTTGAGCGACAGTGCACGATAGTATTTGGTGATACCCGAGTGCAAAATTCTTAGCGAAACGTCACTAGTTTCGGTGCCAACTAAAAAAAAAAAGAAAAAAAGAAAAAAAAAACGGTTCCATACCGGAACGTCCACAGAATCACCATATATCCTATGTGTTGTTCTAGCGTTAGCGTCAAGGATGAGACATTTTATCATCGTTATCATTATCTTTATTATTATTATTATTATTGATGTTTATTATCATTATTATTATCATCATCATCATTGCTATCATTATTATTATTATTATTATCATTATTTGTTGATATTATTATCATTATTATCATCATCATCATCATCATCATCATCATTATTATATATTATTATTATTGTCGTTATTGTTGTTGTTGTCGTCGTCATTATCATCATCATCATTATGAATGTTAATTATTAAGTGTGTATGCTGCTCGTGGGGGGCGGGGGGGGGGGGGGGGGGGGGGGGGCATGGTTTTGTTTTCCATACATGGCTAGAAACAAGATGTTGCTTAGAACTTTTTTTACTATCAGATGGTTAGAAAAAAAAAAGTGTAATTAAATCAGTCGCTACAGTCATTGCCACGGCACAGACGACAAGACAAAAGCATGTTCACCGCAATCACAATGTGTCCGAATGCAGTCCCGCGTGGGGATACCGGGGGGGTCTTTTGTACAAATAGTTCTCCCTCCTTCTGGACATTCTGTGCTAGTAACGTCCCTTTTCCTTTCTGTCAGTAACTCGGTCTCCTCCTTTGCTGTACTGTCGTCTACTGTCCTTTCTGTCTACCATATCTTTTATCTCTATCTTTTTCCACAAACCTCTTCCCACAAATTTCTGCACTCAACGAAGTCGGAGTGAACTGACTAAACTCTCGAGTATAGCATGAGTATCCCAACAGGGTAAAACGAGTTCACACGCTACCAGACACTGGAACGCTGAAGAAGAAGAACGCTGAAGAAGAGAGAAGAAGAAAAGAAGGAATGCAGTTATACGTGGAGAATATTGAAGTTGGGGGATGAACTAGAGTTTACAGGACAGTGAATCTGAGTGGGTGATCCAGTGTGTGTGTGTGTGTGTGTGTGTGTGTGTGTGTGGTGTGTGTGTGTGTGTGTGTGTTTGTCTGTCTGTCTGTCTGTCTGTCTTTTTTCATTACTAAAGTGGGAGCTGGCAGGTTAACACTATCCAGATTTGCTTTTCTTTCGTTTTGTTTTGTTGTTGTTTGGGGGGGGGGGGGGGGGGCGGGGGGCGGTAGGTCTCTTTGAAGTATGTTTTTAAATTGTTTTTAATTCCATTACATATAAGGAGCCCATTAGGTATCAATTCCTTGATTATAAAAAACTAAAGACCAAGAGTCGTTCCTTGATGACCTTTCTTGTTAAAAGGCATTTCATAGTAATGACAATTATCAAAACATCAATCTCTGTCTGTCTGTCTGTCTGTCTGTCTCTGTCTCTCTCTCTCTCTCTCCTCTCCTCTCGTCTCTCTCTAGTTCCCCCTCTTCTCCCTTCTCTCTCTCTCTAGTCTCTCTCTCTCTCTCTCTCTCGTTCCCCCTCTCTCTCTCTCCCTCTCTATCCCCCCTCTCTCCTCTCTCTCTCTCTATCTCTCTCTCCCTCTCTCTCTCTCTCTCTCTCTCTCTTCTCCCCTCTCTACCCCCCCTCTCTCTCTCTCTCTCTCTCTCTCTCTCTCTCTCTCTCTCTCTCTCGTTCGGCCATTCCCTCTCTCCCCTCTCGCTGGCCCCTTCCTTCCTCTCCTTCCCTCCCCCTCCCTCTCTCTCTCTCTCTCTCCACCACTCCGCCCCAGCAACATACTTTCTACGACCTGAATTGCACACGAAAGCCCCCATACCACGAACACTTATGCCAGTACAGCTCTTGAGCAAGTAAAGCGTATTCAATATTCGAGTGTAAGAAGAAAGAAAGTGGGTGGAGGGTTTGGGGGTTGAGAAATGGAATAGGTTCTGTGAAAGAGGAGGATATATAATCAAAAAAAAAAGGGGGGGGGGAGTCGGGGTGGAGGTAAGAGTAGTTCGGGGTTGGGGGGGGGGGGGGTGGAGCAAGGAGAGACTGATTGAAATCGGGTGTACGACTTGGCAGAGTGCCCATGGTCTCAGTCTGACATTTCTACTCTAAGAATGAAACTAGGCGAGGAAAAAAGAAAGAAAAAGGAGACGTCTGAATGAGGGGAATGAGCGTGTGTGCATCTGTGTGTGTATGCATGTTTGTATAGAGGTATGCATGTGTGTATGTATGTACGTGTGTGCATAGGTATAAATGTGTGCGTATGTGTATGTATGTTTGTATATAGGTATGGATGTGTGTATGTATGTATGTGTGTGTATGTATGTATGAATGGTGTATGTATGTATACATGTGTGTATGTATGTGTGTGTAGGTATGTGTAGGTAGGTAGGTATGCATGTGTGTATGTATGTATGTACGTATGCATCTGTGTGTGTATGTATGCATGTATGTATCTATGTATAGTATGTATGTATGTGGGTGTATGTATGTATGTATGTATGTATGTATGTAGGTATGTATGTATGTATCTTTCTATCTATGTATGCATATGTATATGCATGTGTGTATGTATGTATGTGAGTATGTACGTATACATGTGTGCATAAAATTCTCTGTATATGCATGTGTGTATGTATATATGTTATGTACGTATGCATGTGTGTATGTATGTATGTATGCATGCATGTGTGCATTGCGTATGCGTATATCCAAGCACGAGTAGTATGTACGTGTGTCTAAATGAATGAATTGTAAATGATGATACAACCTTGGTCCAGATGCTGTCAGTAATGTCCACTTTGAAAAACAGACTTCTGTGTGGAAGGGAAAGGGGGCACGAGAGGTAATTCCTGGCCAACGAAGGGTCCAGGGTTCGTTTCATTTGTCCACCAAAGGAGAAGAGGTCAGCAGAACCAGCCAGCAGCAGCTGTTTCGTGCTGTGAAGAGATCATTAGGCTTGCTTGTGGATCCTGGGGGTTACTCGCTCCTGAGAAGTGCTTCCGTGTGAGGAAAATGGAAAACTCTTCAGGAAAGAGTAGATCCTCATGGAATGTATTCAAAAGAGACCTAAAAAAAAAAAAAAAAGAGAGAGAGAGAGAGAGAGAGAGAAGAGAAACAATCTGTCTCTCTGTCTGTC
>JADBJO010000075.1:197844-202844 GCA_016801955.1 Conus betulinus
CAAATGTTGATTTATGTTTTGTAAATCAACTATTTAGAAGGTCCAAGTTACGTGCGTGTGTGTGTGTGTGTGTGTGTGTGTGTGTGTGTGTGTGTGTGTGTGTGTGTGTGTGTGTGTGTGTGTGCATGTGAGCGTGCGCGCGCGCGCGCGCGCGCGTGTGTGTGTGTGTATCTTTTAAGACCATTTTTATTATAAAGACAAAGTTAGGAAAGTGAACAGTACATCATTTTTTTTTTAATCCAACTTAGAAAACCAAATATATGTCCGTCTGACCACTTGTTTACAGACAGAAGGTTTTCCTTCGCCATTAGTCATTTTGGAACCATCAAGACAAAATGGGAAATAAAAAGTGAGAGGGGAAAAGAGAGAAGAGAAGAAGAAGAAGAAGAAGAAGAAGAAGAGAGAGACAGAGAGAGAGAGAGAGAGAGAGAGAGAGAGAGAGAGAGAGGTGCATACATACATACATTAATACATACATGAGTTGGTGAATAATCAGGCAGATACACCGACGGACAGACAGACGAACAGACAGACAGACAGATGAAATATGGTATCCCGCTCTACTTAACGTTTCACACACAAGCACTTCAACAAGCAAGCATGTCGCCCTGTGCCGGCTAGATCTCTCTCTCTCTCTCATATTTATTCCGCATCTCCATCCCCCCCATCCCCCCACCCCCCACCCCTTTCCCCTTCTCCCTCGAGACTAGATTGATTTACGGTGATAAAAGGGAAGAGACGGGGGCGGGGGGTGGGGGGGGGGGGGAGGGACGGGAGATTAAAGGGTAGGGGAATATGGGGCGGGAGGAGTCGGGGAGGTGGGGGGTAGTGGCGGATAGTGAGGGGTTGGGGGTGCATGTGTCGTGAGCACGCGCGACCGTCTGCGCGAGTGTATGCCCTTTTTTTTTTTTTTTTCTTTTTTCCTAGCCGTTTTGAAATCGTGAGAACCCATTATTTCCCCTTTCCTCCCCTTCCCTCCCTCCCCTCCCCTCCCCCCACCTTTCTCCGCCCCAGGTAAGTAAAGTCACACCCCTGTTGCCTAGGTGGGTTGGTTTTTGTTTTTTTTTTTTGTTTTGTTTTTGTTTTGTTTGTTTGTTTTGTTTGGGGAATTGTCTAGCTTTTTTTTTCTGTCGGGTATTGCCGGATCGCTGACTGCATCAAAAAACGAGTAAAGAAACGCCCTTAGGGGGGGTAGGTCGTTTTGAAGAGAGGGCTGAGTGGAGGGTAGAGAGGGAAGGGGGGGGGGTGATGTATGAGTGGGCTGAGGAAGGAGTGGGGAGAGAGCAAATTTTGCAGTTTGTACTTACTAGAAGCGAGTTAGAGAACAGCGGAGGGTGGAAGGGGGGGGGGGGGGAGGGGGGGGGAGGGGGGGGTGGAACTGCCTGCTGTGCGAACGCAGTCGGGAGGGTGAGGAGGGATGTAGGGGGAGGGTGGGGGAGAGGCATAGGGAGGAGGGCTAAGAAAGAGGAGAGCTGAGGGGGTGATCGGTATAGGACAAAGGGGCTGGTTAGATACCTGTTTCGACCCCCACAGCGGAATTGCATTGCGGCCTGCTTTTCAGGTCTTGAAGGGTTGGCTCTCGACGGAGGTAATCGTGAGACACCTTTCTTTACCCACTTTCCACTCACCTTTCCCTGTCCCATCATCCCGGGCCCCCCTTCTCTGTTCCCCCGCTTCACACCACTTTCCCGCCGTCCCACCCCCCAACCCCAACCCCTTACCTCCCGTAGCCCCCCTACGCTCCCCCTTGGGGCCATCCTGCTCTCCTGTTCACCTCTTCTCTCTCTCCTCTCTTGTCCACCCTCCTCTCTCTCTCTCTCTCTCTCCTCTCCACCTCTCCCTCGCATCTCCCCTCCCCCTCCGTCTCTCCTCCTCTCTATCTCCTCTCTACCTCTCCTCCATCTCCCACTCTCTCTGTCCATCTTGTCTGTCATCTCTCTCTCTCTCTCTCTCTCCCCTCTCTCTCTCCTCTCCTCTCTCCTCTCTCTTCTCCTCCTCCTCCCTCTCCTCCTCTCTCTCTCTCCCTCTCTCTGTCCTCTCCTCCTCTTCCTCTCTCTCCGTCTCCTCTCTCTGTCCTCTCTCTCTCTCCCTCTCTCTCTCTGTCTCCTCTCCTCCTCTCTCTCTCTCTCTGCACTCTTTCTCTCTGTCTCGTCTCTCCTTTTCTCTCTCTCTCCTCTCCCTCTCCCCTCTGTCTCTCCCTCCTCGTCTCTCTGTCCCCCTCTCTCTCTGTCTCTCTCTCTCCCTCTCTCCCTCTCTCTCTCTCTCTGTATCTTTCTCTCTCTCTTCCCTCCTCTCTTTCTCTGTCCCCTTCTCTCTCCCTCTCTCTCTCTGTCTCTTTCTCTGTCTCTTTCTCTCTGTCTCTGTCCCTCTCTTCTCTATCTCTCTCTGTCTCTGTCCTCTGTTCCTTCCCTTCTCTCTCTCTCTCTCTCTCCTCTTGTATCTTCTCTCTGGTCTCTGTCTCTCTCTTTTCTCTCGTCTCTGTCTCTCTCTTCTCCCCTCCCTCTCTTCTCCTCTCTCTCTCTGTCCCTCTCTCTCTCTCTCCTCTCTCTTCTCTCTGTCCCTCCCCTCTCTGTCTCTCTCTCCTCTCCTCTCTCTCTGTCTGGTCTCTCTCTCTGTACCTCTCTCTGTCCCTCCCTCCCTTTCCTTCTCTCCTCTCTCTCTGTCTCCTCTCTCGCTGTCCTCTCTCTCCCTCTCTTCGCTCGTTCCCTTTTTCTGTGCCCTCTCTCTCTGTCCCTTTCTCTCTCAGTCAGTCTCCTCCGTCTCTGTCTCTGTCTCTGTCTCTCTCTCCTCTCTCTCTCTCTCTCTCCCTCTCTGTCTCTGTCCACCCCCACTCCCCCTCTCTCTCTCTTCACACACACACACACACTTCACACACACACACCACACACACACACACACACACACACACACACACACCACACACACACACACACCTTGCACCAGGACTAACGCACCTAATCCATCGACCGCTTTTACTGTCGGTCGGTCCTGTCAGTTACGCGCATAGACAGACAGGTGCAAGTTTGGTTTTTGTTTTTGTTGTTTGTTTGTTTTTGTTTTTGTTTGTTTTGTTTTGTTTTTGTTTCGGACTTTGGGTCCTTAGCCTCTTACATGTGTCCAATCATTAATGATCTGCGATCACTATGTCCCCCCATTGTCTTGGTTCCCATTCTCTATGTGTTTGCCATTCTCTTTGTGTGTTTCGGCTGAGGGATTTGTTCTCGTTGCCTCTACGGTATGTGCATGTCCTTGTTTGCAATGTGTTGTCTGCGTTGTCCATGCGTCCACGTTTGCTGTTTTCCTCTGTCCTTGTTGAGTCTCCATTCTGTATGTGTGTTCCTTGTCTACATTGTACACACCCTTTCAAATGGGGCTTTTGGCCTTTTGGCCTTAGGAGCAGGCAATACTTACAGATCTGCCTTCGAGAGGGGTTGCGATGGTTTCCTCAGGCAGCTAGTGAAGGGAGGGGGGGGGGGTTCATGTTTTATAATAATATTCATCTTCAGTTCTTTTTTTTTTTTTTTAATCTTTGCCAAGTCATTATTACAATGATGGAAGAATTGTTAACCTGCACTTGTTTTCCCCCACTACTTAATTGTTCAGCCTTATAAAATTCTGTGTGTGTGTGTGTGTGTGTGTGTTTGCGAACCTGTTATCTACAAAGCATTACCTAACCAACGTCCACTATTTCAACAGGAAACAAAAGCACACAATCAACCTTTTTCTTCTCGATCTCTTCGCAATGTCAGGTCAGTCTGTAACACCAGTGAGACTGGTCCCCTCTGGATCCCCGCTGTCACTACACAGCTTGCTGCACCCCGCTTACCCATCACCCGCATCCACATGCTCCTCTCTCTCTCTCTCTCCTCTCTCTCTCCTCTCTCTCTCTCTCTCTCTCTCCTTCTCTCTGTCTCTCTCTCTCTCTCTCTCTCTCTCTCTCTCTCCTTTTTGGTGCCTCTGCTGTTTCTTATTCACAATGTGTGTGTGTGTGTGTGTGTGTGTGTGTGGTGTGCGCGCGCGCGCGCGCGCGCGCGCGCACGCGCGCGTATGCGCATACTGTGTTTCCGTCTGGTGCGGGCTTTCATATATATGACATTGAAGAAAAGTGAACGCGCGTAGCATTTCGTTAAAGTTAAGTGCTTGTGAAATACTTCTTTCATCATCATCATCATCATCATCATCATCATCGATATTACCATCATCATGATTATCATCAACGATATCATCATCATCATCATCATCATCATTGATCTTATTATTATCAATTAGGTCTATTATTATTATCATTATTATTATTATCATTATTATTATCATCATCATCATCATCATTATTGTTATTTTTATTATCATTATCTTTATGATTTTTATTATCATTATTTGTCTTGTGATTCGTTTGTCAACAAATCTTAAATAAATGTCAGCGAACCGCCCAGAGAAAACGTGGACAAACGAGTCACAAGACAACACACAACGCGTTTTCGACCTCTTAGGTCTTCCTCAGGTGAAATAAAGACGGACAAATAACGAAAATGCACTTAGCTTTGATCGCTTCAGATTGCTTCTGAGTTCAGCGCAAGGAAGGCGATTTGTTTTAGATTTCCGCCTGCAGTCGTTTCACTTTGCAACTGGATCTAATTATCCCGTCTCAAGCATTATCATTATCATTGTCATCATCATAATCATTCTTATTGTATCCCCCGAAGTCGGAGTGTGGCTGCCCACGTGGCGGGGTAATCAAAAACGGTCACACAAGTAATGTTCTCATCCCTAGCTGTTCCGATGATCCCTGGAGTCTTTTAGCCAGCGTACGACAACAACAACAACAGCAGCAGCAACAAACAACATTATTATTATTATTATTATTATCATTACTATCGTTATTATTATTGATGACAATGACGATTCCATGGTGCTGCTGATCAAGGAGAACGATGCTTCTCCATGTTGTTTCAGTCACAGACGTCCGTCTGAAGGATGGAACCGCCGCACCCAACGGGGTG
>JADBJO010000075.1:205344-207844 GCA_016801955.1 Conus betulinus
CTTCCTCACGTATCCACCCCCCACCCACGCTACACCACCCCCTGCACCTGCCCATTCCACTTTCTCCATCCCATCACTCGCCCCACACGGCGCCACCTGTCTGTAGATCCACATTTTGCGAAAATCTCAATAGTTATCACATAGGTGTCAACCTATACGGTTTTCCCGATTGCTGTACGAGAAACCTACGATTTCGGGTCTGTGCGGCCGTATACAAGTTTCAATGCGGGTAGAACTGATTTATTATGGGCAAATCTTAAATCAAAATTAATTGCCAGGTGAACAAATTTTCATAGCAGACGACACGGACTCTTAGCACTGAAACGGGAACGAATTAAGTAGATGATCGGTGATGTTTTGAGATCAACCCTTCAGCCCCCTTGTTGCAGGCAGCAGAGTCTGCAACCAAGCAGTACAAACGATGAACATCAGTAACTGTCATAGGCCTAATTTGCAAGCGACAGTGTTGAACAGTAAACATGGCTGTGGGTTCTTGGGAAATTGGTATGATTGGGAATAGAAACTTTGGGGGCCACAGTAAATAATGATGTACTCCTGACGTAAATGGACTAATGATGGTGGTAGAAGTGGAAAGTGCATAGAGCAAATTGGTTTGTGACTTTGATGGACTCATGATGTTGGTAAAGTGGTAGAGAGTGTGTAAACAATGGGTTTATAAACAGTTTTAATTCTGCATCATTGTCAGTGTTTTACTATAGGGGTGTGTGATTTTGATCTACAAACTGTCTCAAAAGATGCATTATGTTGGAATGGAAGAGGAGGTTCTGTTGGATGGGTAAGTGTTATTGTTATTCATAAACTGCCTTAAACTCCCGTTTGTTTCAAGAAGTTCTACCTGACACTGAGTATTACCTTGTATTCACAGCAATTTTTGTTTTATGTTTCTGCGTTTTTCCGTATGTATAATTATAAGGGAAAAAGTACTTTTCAATACGGGAAGTTGTAAAATGAGGAAAATTGGGTCGACACCAATATGCCATAACTATGTAATACAACAGTACGCGATTGTGGGATATATAAATTATGATGCAACGCGGTTCGATCAGGCTACAAGAAAACATGCAAAGGGATCAGATCTAGTTTCTATAATTATACTCCAGATTGAATTCGATGGCGCTTCCATGTGATTTCAGTGAATTTAGGGGTTTATCCTTACTTTTTTTCAACACGTTTTTGTCTTCAAAGACCTATTTCCCACACTCTGCCTGCTTCCTTAAGGTTTGTTTTAAGAAACAAATCCTTGTTTTTGTCCATGCTTATTTTTTCTTTTTCCCCTTCCTCCCCCAGCCCCCCCCCCCCCCCCCCCCCCCCCCCCCCCCCATCCCCGCCCCCACCTCGCTCTCAAACCCTTCCACCCCAGTCACTTGTCTGATCCATGCACAAATAAGGATGAAGATAACTTATTGAAAAAAAAAAATACAGGAATGTTCTACAAGAAACTGTCCGGAACAGTTGAGATCATTGATCAAAGTGCCTGGAAACTGTCAAATATGGCGTATAACCGTAACATCACAGAAAGCATTTAGACACACCCTCTCTCTCTCTCTCTCTCTCTCTCTCTCTCTTTGTCTGTCTCCGAGAGAAACTGCAACATGCAGGCAGACTCCATGAAAGGTCAGCCACTGTTCTTGGAAAAGGATTTCTGCTGAAAGGTTGAAAAGAAAAAAAAAAAAAAAAAGAAAGACAGAAAGAAAGAAAAAGGCGGAAGAGCATTAAGGAGGTGTGTTGTTAGGTGTGACAGTTGCTACGACGGGACTTACGGTGGACTGGCTTTGTGGAGGAAGGCCGGCGTGGTGTTCACCCAACAGGAGAAAGGAACTTTTTCTTTTTTTTTTTTTTTTTTTTTTTTTAACCAATCGTGGGAACGTTTGCTGAATTTTGGCGAGTGGCATTGTCCCCTACATATGTCAACAGCTGTAAATTAAAGAATCAAATATGTTGAGAAACAAAGACAGGCTTCAAACTAGCCTGGTACAGTGAGACCAAAAAAAAAAAGTGCACACACATACACACACACACACACACTCTCTCTCTCTCTCTCTCTCTCTCTCTCTCACACACACACACACACACACACACACGTACGTTAGGAACAACGGTTGCAGACACAGTGTGCGGACTATGATGTGCCCGCGCTTCACCTCTCGCTCGACCCTGTCAACTCCCCCTTTAGCCTCCACCTCTGTCTCAAATCCTTTTCCCTTTCCTTCTCGGCACTACTACAATGTCCCCTCGGTGAACAAACTTTTTAGGTAAGCGTACTCGATTTGCTGAACAGCGGTGCGTTTTGAATTCGGTCGCGAAAATTCCACAGGAATTCATATCAACAATCGGGATGGTGACATTAAAGTTTCTGTGGAGGGACATCACCATTGAAACAACGAAAATAAAAACTTTCATGTCATTGTTCTCATTCGTTCGTTCGTTTATTCGTTTACCACGACGCGCAGTGATTAAGAACAGCTGCAGGGATAAGGGA
>JADBJO010000075.1:212844-222844 GCA_016801955.1 Conus betulinus
TTTTTTTTTTTCTTTTGTTCTTTTCTGTGTTCCGTTTCTTTTTCTTCTTTTTTTAATCTTTCTTTCTCTGTTCTTTCTTTTCTGTTCATTTTTTTTATGTTCATCTCTGCAATGAGTCGACTTTCAGCCCAGAAAAAAAATGAATAGATTGAAGATCTACAGTGCAAAACCTTGAATGTGTCAGAATGCATATCCTTCAATGTTTGTTAAGGAAACAATTAAAACAAACAAACAAGCAACAACAAATGCAGAGATGCAAACAGACAAGCATGTGATGCACAGCATGCTTCAGGCCCAGACTGTACACAACGGGGACAGAAATGTGTGTACAGTGACTCATCTCTCTGCCTTTAACAGATTTATACTATACACATTTTTTTTTTACACTTTTTTCTTATGAAGCTGAAAAAAGCTCATACATTTTTAGGGTGTAACTGATTGTACACAGCCCCAAATGATTGTGTTAATTACAGGGTTATAACGAAAGCGATTTTAGCTGTGTAGTATTTCGATAATTATGTCATGACTAACAGGGGAAATGTGTGCTTGCCTTGATGCGTAAACAATCGGATACCATCGCTTTACGCCTGACGTATAAACAGTATTTTGCTGGATTCAATGAAGACTGCTTTGTTGATTTGTTACCTGGATCCCCCAGCTCTTATGCCGAAGTGAATATTTCGCATATTCATTACGTTGTTTTTGTTGTTTTATTGTTTTCATCATTTTGTCGGTTGATCTGAGGATGTTCCAAGGCCGATCAATCCGATGTTGACCAGTGATTGACCAGTTGTCCGGAATGTCTTGTGGAAAATGGCATCAGTAAGTTACGTGTGTTGAGTAACGGTGTTGGCGCACGTTTCCACGAGTTTTCTCTAATGGTCTGATGTTTTTGTTGTCTCTTGTCCAGCGCCAGTGTCAGGAGCAGATGCTGAGTGACCTTCGCTGTGTCAATGCCACAGGTGAGAGAGGACGTTTCTTATGCCGTGGCAAGGAGGGCCGGGTGTGGTGTGCGGAGGGTATGAATGAGAGGTGGAAGGGGGTAGAGACGTGTGATGCTGGCGTGTGTAGTACAAAGGCGCGTGGTCGGTCGCGCGCGCGCGCGTGTGTGTTTGTGTGTGTGTGTGTGTGTGTGTGTGTGTGTGTGTGTGTGTGTGTGTGTGTGTGTGTGTGACGATCGGCTAAATAAAAGTCTCCTGTCTTCTGAAGACTAAACACTGATTGAAACAAATCAAGGAAAAGCATAATTGCGCTTGATTTGCAATTGGTATCTGCTGCCTATACTCTCTATCCCTAGCCCAGTCTGTCTGTCTGCCTGCCTCTCTCTCTCTCTCTCTCTCTCTCTCTCTCTCTCTCCCCCCCCCCTCCTACTCTCTCTCTCTCTCTCACTCTCCCTCTTTCTTTCTCCTCTGCTTTTGTTTGCAGGAAGGCGAGTAATTCATGGTTTGTCTTTCACAAATACAACTTTATACAAAAAGAAAAAAGAAAAAGCGAATGTGAAAAGAGAAAAAAATTCCCCCCACCTTTCCTCATTTTGTTACTGCGTATTAGTGATTCTTATTTTCTGTTCCTTTACTTAGATGGTTGTACATTTTTTTTCTCTTCTTGCATGATCGCCTTGTCCGGGACTTCTCACCAAGGAGATGGATAAACATCGCCGTACGATTATTGTTTTTGTGTGTTTATGGTTTTTTTAATCTTCTTAATAACCGTAATGATAACGAGAGCGTATTTCACGAAAACTTCTCTTGTTCTGTTCAGACATATAAATCTTACACGAAGTATCAAAGAATTACACACACACACACACACACACACACACTCTCTCTCTCTCTCTCTCTCTCTCTCTCTCTCTCTCACACACACACACACACACACACACACACACACACACACACACACACTCACTTACACACTCACTCACTCACTCACTCACGCACACACACACACACACACACACATACACACACACACACACACACACACACACACACACACACACACACACACACACACGTGTTAACTAGAACGATTTGCCAGCACACATAAACGAGAATATCGGTGTGTTTTGTGCCTGTACGGCCGTATTGTCGTTCGTATAGTGAGGAAATCAGTTTGGACGGCTAAAGAAAAAAAAAATATGGATTTTCTCAAACTAGAACCTTGTGCCGACGTTTTAGTCTGTTCAACAGACGACGTCGGTCATACAGTCGACCTGTTTTTTTGCGTTCAGGTCCTGATAAAATGTTTGTTGCTGCATTCAGCCGATAATTCAAATCGCGCACGCGCTATTTCCGTCAATCTGAATTGACTTGCAAAGGTTAATATTCCGTTGCAATTTTTTCGGTTTATATGCCTTTAGATGGAAAATAAAGAAATACATAGCTGGTTGTAAATCCTGGGACTGCAAAATGGTTGACACGTATACGCAAGCACACCTAAAAGTCACTAACCAGTGGAGTGAAAATCAGCTCTTAGCAATAAAAGACAGACTACTGGCGAAAACAGTCGCTGAAAAAAAGGGAAGTTTTCAACGTGTTTTTTTTTTTTTTTAAGCAGCTGAAAAAGATCAGATTTCAATGGTTGTTATAGCAGTATTTTTTAAGGTTTGGAAACCATAGAGTGGTTAGTTCCAGAGAGGTGAAGCATAGTAAGAAAAAAAAAAGAAAGAAAGAAAAGAAAGATCAGGACTCTAGTTTTCGATTTGGGGTAGATGACGTCTGCAGATGATCGGATCTGCCTGAATGGAGTCCAGATGATGTCGGAAAGACAGAAAGCGAAATGTCAGAGCAAAATCTGGGGCATGAAAAAAAAAAAAAAAAGAAGAAAGAAGAAGAGAGAGAAGAAGAAAGATGCAAGGGAAGTGTGACGTGATCACTTTAAAAACAAAGTCCGGCACCTGAGTTTTTACATTTGAATTGAATTTTCTAGAGCTTACAGACAGTGTACGAGGGATAGGATAGTATATTCGAACCATATTATACAGGGTTCCATTTTTTTTGTTTGTTTTTTTTTACGACTAGGAAAACCTTTCTGTCCACCCAGAAGTGAATAGACACCTGATTCGGTCCAGGGACAGTTAAAGCGGGGAAAAGAGAGAGCTGGTCTCTGCCTTCCACTATATGCCCCCCTCCCCCTCCACCCACCCCCCTCCGGAGACTTTGAGCCTTTTTTTTTTTTTTACAGCTCACAGCGCCCGCCTTCAGCCTTTAACGACACACAGCCGTATGACAGAAAATTGCCGTAGTCAAATCCGGATGACAGAATGGGAACAGACTAGTGTTTGGAGCGGCCTTCAGAGCCAAGTCAATGAGAAATCATCATCGATGTTGTTAATTTCATTGTTATTGCTGTTGTCGGTAGCGCTGTCATCGTCTAAATGATTCATCATCGGTGGGTTTCCTTGGTGGTGTTACCATCATCATTATGTGCATCGCTGTCGGTCAGTGCGGCTGCAGACGACTCTTCGTGATGCACTGACTGTGGGGAAGGTGGAGATCTACGAATCAGGCAGTTGGACCGAGGGTGTGCGACGAGGGCTGGGACGACATTGGGGCCACGATCGTCTGCAAGGAGCTGGGCTTTGTCAGCGGCCTGGCTCTCACCGGGAAGCAGGTCAGGAAGGCAGCGTGAGTGCGCGCGCATGTGTGTGTGTGTGTGTGTGTGTGTGTGTGTGTGTGTGTGCACTCGCGGTCTTGCGTATCTGTCAGGGTGGAAGGAAGGGGTAAGGGGGATGTAGATGTGTTTTTGCATGCCGTTCGTGTACTGGCGCGCGCACCTGAATGCGTAGGACCAAGGTAAAAAGTACCTGGATAGATAGATACAGGCGGTTTGACACGAACACTCGTTCATATCTATTGTAATATCTAGTTAACACAATGTGGGGTGCACCTGCTGCATAGTCGTAGATTGCGAGTTCAAATCCCCAGTACAAAAGATGCGCATTTTTTTGGTTATTCTTCCTAAAGTGTTATCATTGTGACGTATGATTGTGGTGCTGGAGATTGAATTGCTTTATACTTCACTCTCCCTTATCTGCAGGATGATCAGGATCGACATCATGATGATGACGTTCTAAAACCTCATTCTGGTCTGACACGGCTGTACTCTACGCTTTCTTTTAACGATACACTGTGATGTGAACCAAGCCCGGAAGATGCAGACCCAGGAAATGTTCGAAACCGTCAGTGCACCACTGAGTGAATGAAGCTCGACTGTGTTGGTGCAGTCTACCCATCGTAGTCCATAGCACACTCGACGCAGGGTAGGAGCCAGACAGGCACCTAAATCCCACAAATAAACACTCAAACTCACGATCTCTTTTAACACGTGGACCGCCATCGTAACCATTGCTTCACGGCGGCTGTCGTCACACACACACACACACACACACACACACACACACACATGCACTGCACTGACGTATGCACGCACGCATACACGCACGCACTGAGCGAGAGGGAGACAGACAGACAGAGACACACAGACAGACAAGAGTGTACGTGCATGTTTGTATAATGGATCAACCAGTCTTCGTGTATCTTCTGTGAAGTTTCTATGGTGGTCGATCTCTGGTCACTCTGTGCCTGTTGTGTGCAGCTGGGTGGAGAAGCGTGGGACAAGAGCGGCCGTTCTAGACGAGGTGTGATAGCGGTGAACTGTAACTCGGCACCAGACCGATTGGCCGACTGCCCCAAGTCGGCCAGGGCCGTTCACAGTGTCAGAATGACGCCAACCGACGTGCCTCCGTCATCTGCTTCGACCCAAAGCACAATGATGTCGACATGGGTGGGTAGTAACGCAGTGAAATTAAACGCTTTTACGATTTCATTGACGGTAGCTGTTTGGGTTTTTTCCCTCCCAAGACGTCGGGAGTGGGATGGGGTGGGGTGCGAGGGTGGAAAATAAGGAGGAGGTAAGTTATCAAAGGCTTACGAATGACACGCGGAATACAAAATCAACGAACTATATATGAAATAGAAAGTATGGCAGAAAAAGAAGTACGAACAACACCAATCAACATTTTGTCTGTAGCTTACGTGACACAGCGTAATAGTGACGATGGGTTAAGTCCTAACCATCTTTGTTCCAAACAGAGATCGTGTATAAACTCACTGCTTTTCAAATGTTAAATATATAGGTTAATCAAATTTGTGATATCAATCCTTTTTTTTTTTTTTTTTCCAAAACTTGTGTCTTATTGAAATCTTTCAGCTGATGAAAAATGTCTGGTTGTGTGATAAACAAATTACTGGCGTAGAGGTTACACATCATCACTGAAGACAGAACGTATCTACAGGGCTGCAAGTCTTCCGGAATAAACGGAAATCTGGATCAGATTTTTTTTTAAATCTTGTCTCCGAATCGGAGAGATCGTATTCGTGCAGTGTCCGGTTCGACGAGATTTTATTGGAACGCATATTGTGCCTAGATATTTAGGGAACGTGATTAATATGTTCAAAGTGAATGTACTTTATCTTGTGACGCGTATCGAAATACGGAATAAATGTTCTTGCTTAAATTATTGGTAAGAATAAACGTCATCTACTTGATTTCAGTCGAAAAATCTTTAAAATACTGTCACAATTGCCGACTCTTCAGTCGGGAAGGTACAGAAGTGTAACTGGTAACGCGACTTCTTGACGATCCAGACACAGGAAAACGTTTTCGAAGAGCTCTGGTCTACTGGATCCCATTTTGTTTTATCCAGTTAACTGAAGAAGTTTGTCTAATCTGATCAGATTGTGACAGTGACTTTGAACAACACAGACTGCAGGGCGAGAAGGACAGTTTTAAATTCCAGATAATTCATCGTTTTCCATATGATTCATCCTATGCGCTTTGTGTAGAGGTTTCAACTCCATCTTGATCCAACCACATGCACCCCCAGATTTTCATGACCTGTCTGTAAACAATGTGCACGCGTTGGTATGAGACAAACCTGCCCTCTCTGCCTATGTAAGTTTGTAAACCACCACTAATGATCATCTTTGTCAGCTGCAGACGCTGTCATACCTCTCTTCCAGTTACCGGCACTCTGTTTTTAGGGCAGCATTTTTGATGCGTTCCATCGTTCAGTAAAGTAAACGGCTGTGGGCAGTGAGACTGGAAACCATCAGGTGGCTACCGTTTTACTTTTGGCCATTCTTTGCCATAACAGATCACTCTATAAGCACGTGGAAGATTTTATTCTCTTTCTTTCTTGGAGTCTGACAGCCATCTGTTTTTAGGCTGATCCCAAATCCCAAGTGAGCGATTTCCTGCGTATGTTCAAACTGCCATTTCTCATCATGTGCAGTAAATCCTGAACTGCCAAATGTTTCCTCAGCATCAGCGACGCCTTTCATGACTGTTCAGTATCAGCGACAAGAAGACTGCCGTCTATAAAAGACGTATTAGAATGTCTTAAATCAGTACTGGTTGTTGTCCAGTATTAGTATTGGTCCAAAATCAGGTAGGCGAGCAACAAATGTGTTGTCAGTTTTGTGAATATCCTGGGGATTGGATCTAGACCCATTGCTTGTACTCGGAAACAGTACAACTTATTCCTGCATTTAAATGTAAACAGTCTTTTGCAATGGGTGCAAAAAGCACACTGATTTGAAACCCAAAACACAGGCTTACTACCGAGACCTCTGGCAAGAGGAATGGAACTGGCAGACGGATGACAAACTATTTAAAATTCGCCCAAAACTGAAAGAGCTTTTATCATGTTCCAGAGGCGGCCGTAAAGACGCAACAGTCTTGTGCCGCTTGCACACAGGCCACTCCTTTTACACCCATTCTTATCTTTTAAAAGGCGAAGAAGCTCCCGTGGTGCATTCCATGTCATGTTCCACTCACAGTGAAACATGTTCTTTTAGATTGTTGGGACTTGCACGATGTGAGACATAAACACTTTACAGCAGACTCCATGATAAACCCTGCACAGAGAGATGTCCCACCTGACGTGATCTTTGAGTTTCTGAAAGAGATAAACATTTTTCATCTGATCTAAGATTTTACGGAAGAATTTTTATGAAGTTTCTGGTACGTTTGTCTTTTTTCATGACTTGTGAGCTGATTTTCATGTGGTGACAGCCCTGATATGGCCCTTGCGGTCGGCTGGGCTAAAAGCAGCCTTACTTACATTACCTTGCAGTGGTTACTGACTCGATCTTGAACAACATTAATACCAAGGAAGAAAAGAGACGCGAAAATAGACCAGGAGTGCACGTGAAGAAAAAGAGGATCAACCGTGAGATCACTGGGGTTAAAGAAAAATAATGAAATGCGGAAGAAAAGCTGTTGGCAGGTTGTTGTTGTTGTTCTTGTTCTTGTTCTTGTTGTTTTAATGATCGAGAGAGCGCGCGCGATCTTTCTGTTGTTCGGGTATGGTTCCCGCGAGCAGGATTTTTTATGTCCCTACGTTCGACCCCGTCGACCTCTTTTCACCTGATATCATTTGTATTGGGAATCTGGGTTGCTGCTCTAGGACTACGCTTGTGATTCGATTTCTTTGTTAGTTTTGTTCGGGGAGAGAAGGGGTTTGGGGATGGGCGGGCTGTCCTTAACTATTATGCTTTGATCCTTGCGGGCAGATTTAAAGGCTGGTCTGTTCCTGGCGGACGGCAGCGACGCCCAGGAGATGTGGGGTCACGTGCAGGTGCGCGCTACAAAGGATTCTGGGCGCGACGTGTGCCCCGACTCCTTCACTGACGCGGAGGCCAGCGTCGCGTGCCGCATGCTGGGCTACAGCAAAGGCGTGTCGCAGAACTACGACACAGCGGACGTCCAGTTCGCCAACTCCTCGTGGAGCAGCCCGCCAGGTGTCTGCCAAGTTGCCCGTGTGGATCAATTCCGTGTCGTGCGTGGGCAGCGAGACCACGCTGAACGACTGCCAGATCCCCAGCTGGGGTCCTCCGTCTGTCACACAGTGTCGAGAGAGCGCATACGTCATCTGCTCCCAGCAGGTCAGGTGTGTCTGTGTGTGTGTATGTGTGTGTGTTTGGTTATTTGCCCGGGGCTTTATTGGTAAACTGTGTTTCTAAATTTGATAACCAGCATCTTGTAGTGGGACGGCGATTGCCTTTTCATGAAATTCGTGAGGGTTTTTTTTTAACCGCAAGATATTTACCACTGAACACCTGTTTGGTAAGAAAATACTTTGCCTGTCAGTTTAAGAACCTTACTGGCAGTTTTTTTTTTTTTTGTTTTTTTTTTTTTAATGTTTTGATTGTATGCGGAAAATTACTCGGTATCCTCGCCTGTGTTTATTTTTTTCTACCTCGATAATTATGTCTACGTTTTTTAAACAACCACATGCAGATATTTCCAGTCAGAAACACCAGTATTTGTATTGATGGTGATGCTTGTCTACTTCTTTAAAATTAATGTAGCAGGATTATATAGCTCTCCAACATTTGCTTTCGCGTCTTTTATTTTTTTACTTCAATGTCTAAAGAATATTTTGGATTATGTAACCAATCGCAACCCACCTCTTCCAAGCCCCCTCCTTTTTCCACTTCTTTCAACGTCACCCTTGAGGGAGGTCATTGTTTGAAAAGCACGAGTAAACGTTAAGAGATAGTGCATGTTTTAACGTCTGTTCACACAATTGTGTTTTTTTACGCCAGTGGATAATCATTTGGCGTGACCAGTTATGTGAAACATTAGTATGACAGATTGTGTAAGAAAACAAGGATCTTGACGTTTCAGCAACTGTGAACTCAGTAAACGAACTACTTTTATCATTTACTACAGTAAAGCATCTACTACTGGATTTCGGAGAAGACATTTTGATCCACGGAAAGGAAGTGAGCGATCTGCAGAAATTGTGAAATGTTTAGAATAGCCGCCGCCAGTGTGACAATGAATAAAATTAATGTGTTTATAACATCCTCTCTCCACATGGACATCTGATGTACCTATATGTTGACGTCTTCAAACTCAAAATTTCATTTTGTAACGGAGAGTGTGATTTCACTCGGGTCACGATTGGTCAAGTCGTCGATGGTCGTGCCTTTGTCCTATATAACACTCTGTCTTCAAATGTCTGTGCCCGCCTTTAGCAGACTTTGGGGTCTGAACATTTGTGCAGCAATATTTTGTGCACTTCTTCATGCTATTTTACTCGTGTGTGTGTGTGCGCGCGCGCGCGCGCGCGTGTGTGTGTATGTATGTGTGTGTGTGTGTGTGTGTGTGTGCGTGCTCGCGCGTGTGTGTGTGTGTGCGTGCGCGCGCGCGCGTGTGTGTGTGTGTGCGCGCGCGCGCGCGCGCGTGTGTGTGTGTGTGTGTGTGTGTGTGTGTGTGTGTGTGTGTTCTCGTTCGTTCGTTCGTTCGTTCTTTATTTCAACATCTGCTCATTAGAAATGATACTGGACAATCAAAAACAAAACATTTCTGTATACGTGCAGATATAAAGCTGAAGCTGTCCAACTCCGGGCTGCATTACGGACTGCTGATGGTGGAACATGACGGGGATTCCGGACCGGTGTGTGTGAGAGAACTTCGAGGACCATGACGCCGCTGTGGCCTGCAAGACGCTGGGCTACTTCAGTGGCAAGGTAATCACCTTCGCTTAGCGCAGCACGCCTTCACCTCGGAAGCATTCAGTTTGGTGTGTCCGTTGGGTGCGAGCTCACTGTCGTCGGTACTCAACAGTGAGTGGACGAATTTTTTTTTTAAGCGGCTGTTGATGATTTGTTTGCACATAAAACAGTGTTCTTTATACACTTATCGCCTTCCACAGAAACAGCCAGTGCATTTTCGGACTTGCATACCGCCATCTTTTCTTACCTGTGTCACAGTTAAGTCTTATTGTTCAAGGCGGCTCTCCAGGCGTAGAATGCGAACAATTTAGTCAATACAGTTTCACTGATAATGGAGGTAGTTTATATCACTGGTAGAGTTTACTACTGAAGCATTTAATCGTAGGAAGAAATCGGTTCTCCTGTGAGAAATTCTCCAGGCTACGAATGTCAGTTGAAAGACACCATTAGTGACTAGTATGATTGTTATA
>JADBJO010000075.1:225344-240344 GCA_016801955.1 Conus betulinus
TTATTTCTTGTTTTAACTTCTGCCTTCGGTCACTAAACTCTTAGACTTCCCCCCCAAAAAAAATTGATCAAAAACAGGAACTAACGATGGCAAGTCGGTTCTGTTAATGAATTGTACTTTTTGTTGTTTCTTGCGTCAACAATTAATGTTACGAAATTCATTTTTCAAAAACTGTGTATCAGCAACACGCAGCATAATCTGAGCATGCGCGTTTACTTGAACAGTGTTGACAAGAAAAATTATTGTATGGCTCTCGTGTTACGAGTAGTCTTTAAGGTTGCCTGTTTTTCACATTGAAAAACTTTGAACGGAAAGAAACTAGTTGCTGGCATAATGCTAAAACTGGGCAAATGGCTAGCGAAAACTATGTGACAACATCCACATTAGGGAGAGAGTGCTTTGTGAACAGTGACCAACCATTTTTCTTTCAGGTTTGATTAAGGAAATACTCTTTATTTTTCCAGCCAGATAGAATAGATGGTTGGCTTCTGTCGATTAAGTGTTCAGATTGAGAATTTTTTAAGAAAGCTCTGGCAAGTTTTCAGTCGATAAGGGATTCTCCAAACCGACTTTTGAAAACGTGAACAACGTTCATTTGTATTATGATTATAGTCCCATGAGAGTTACTGATCTCATTATCAGAGTACGATGGCAGTAGGTCATATGGATGCCATGTTGAATTCTTGGTAATGTGGGATCTCCACAAGCCTCTGTCTTCAGTTATGCGCAACACGATAGAGGGATAACGACTGGCTATTTTTGTTTCTACATCACTCTGGCATCTGCCGCGGGTAGTTTTTCACATCAATATCACAAACGTATCCTAGTTAGAAATGGTCACCTTAATCCTATACACACGCGCGCGCGCACGCACTAAAGCACGTAGCCGCCATGCGCATGCACGCACGCATGCACGCATGTGCGCACACGCATACACGTACACACACAAATACACACACATGCGTTCTCACACACACACAGGCGCGCGTGCGCGCGCACAGACATATATATACACACACACACACACACACACACACTCACACACACACTCACACTCACACACACATACACATACATGCTCCCACAGACATACATGTACAAACACGCGCGCGAACGCATGCACACACACACACACACACACACACACACACACACACACACACACACACACACACACACACACACACACACACACAAGTTGTTAAAAAAAACTTGACTATCGTAAAATTGATATCATACTTCTGCAAACCTTGCGCTTTTAGAGCTTCTTCTTCTTCTTCAAGTGGTTTATGCATCACTTACAAAATCATGCAAGAAGACTTGGACAAATTATTGATTTAATAACGTATTCTTTGCAGTTGAACTGAGGTATGGTACCACTCACCGAAGCGGCATGGTGGTGATGTATGAGAATGGCACGCACTCTGAACTGGGAAAGATCTGCGACTTCGACTTCACCAACAAAGATGCCCAAGTCGTGTGTCGCCATATTGGCTTTACCAACGTGAGTGTCGTCCTCTTCCTATGTTAGTGCCCGCGTTGCGGGAGTTGCCGTTTCCCACTGTTGCCGTGTTGGTTTTGCCGGTTTTGTCGGTGTTTTTTTTTTTTTCCCATTGCTGTTGTTTGTGCTGTTGTGGTCGTCGCCCAAGTCGCTGCCGTTGCGGGTGTTTTTGTTTCAGTTTTCTGGGGTGTGAATCTCCATGCTGCATGTGTGTGTGTGTGTGTGTGTGTGTGTGTGTGTGTGTGTGTGTGTGTGTGTGTGTTGGGGGGAGGGGTTAAATTTTTCTACGTTGGTTTTTTTTTTTTTTTTTTCTTTTTAGTGGGATCTCCATCCTCCTCTTTTTTCCCACTTTTTCACGTTTTTTTTTTTTTCCCCTTTAAAGACTCGCACACCATGCATAGTCTGTGTATCACATTACGGTTGGACATTCGCTTTTTGCTGTTTTAGTTCCATGCTGCCTGTGTTACTGTTGTTGCAGACTGCTTTTCTTGCTGTCGTCCGAGTCGTTGCCGGTATTGTTGCTGTGTTGTTGGGTTTGTCGCTATTGTGTCCCGTCTTTTTTTTTTTTTTTTCTTTTTTCTTTTTTTTAACACATTGCCTCTGTTTTTTGGTGGTGGTGGTGTCATTCTCTGTATTATTTATTGACGTTGCCTTTTTTTCTGGTGTTGTTGACATAGTCAGTGTTGTTGTTGACGTTGCATTTTTTTATGTTGTGGCCATTGTGGTTGTTGACGTCGCCCTTTTTAATTTGTATTGTTGTCATTGTTGTTGTTCACGTTGCTCTCTTTTGTATTGTTGCCATCGTTTTTGTTGACGTTGTCTCTTTTTGTAATGTTGTTGTTGATGTTGCCTTTTTGCTGGTGTAAGCTTCCTTGCCACTGCTACTAGCGTTGTTGCCTCAAAACCTACGTTATATAGAAAGTTGCTCTCTCTCTCTCTCTCTCTCTCTCTCTCTCTCTCTCTCTCTCTCTCTCTCTCTCTCTCTCTCTCTCTCTCTCTGGTGTGTGCGTGTGTTTGTGTGTGTGTATATATGCTTATACGTATATAAATATATATGTGTGTGTGTGTGTGTGTGTGCACGCGCGCGTGTGTGTGTATGCAAAGCACCAATGCCAAACTGCAACAAAGGAATTGAGATCTTAATAAGCATTATTTGTCAGGACGTTGACAGAATTCGCAAATTCAGCAAACGAAATGCAGTCTGTGTGTCTGTTTGTCTTCGTGCTTCTCATGCAAATGTCAAGTTTTGCATGTAATTTTCTCCACAGTTGTCGTTTTCTCATGTTAACATACAGGGCAGTTTAAGAGCGAACTTAAACTATACTGTCTGCTGTACTGTCGCCTTAGCATACCCATGATAAAGACAGTCTCTCTCTCATGACTTTCCAGAAATCAGCAAGGGAAGGACAGGAAAAAAAAAAAAACCGCACGATTGCGGAGAGGTGGGAGGAGAGAAGGGGGATGGTGGGTAGCAGACGTTGAGCCTGACACTTTGACGTGCCCAGAGAGTGATACTAGGGGGCATTCACCATCTCTGCATGAAACGTTGTTTGACTCCAGCCCTGCTAGCGGTGTAACATGGAACCTAGCCATCACGTGTGTCCCTCTGTACAGGGCTATGCCCTTCCACGAGGCGTGTACGGCAGTGGACAGAAGTACAAGAAGATCGCGCCTCAGCTGTCAGGACTGCAGTGTGAGGGGGACGAAACCAGCGTGTGGAACTGCCCGGTGGACAGCGCGCCCAAAGCTCATGCTACAGCGTCACGTCAGACTACGGCTCGGTGTCCTGTTTCAATACAAGCACCCCTGGTCAATGTATGTATGTGCGGGGACGGGAAACAATGTGTATATGTGTGTGTGTGGGGGGGGGGGGGGGGAGGCGTAGATCTAAGACGGTTGGGGAGAAGTAGTGTTTGACGTTCATTGTTTGGCATTGTATAGCTGCTTTACCGTGGCAGTTTGAAAGGGTCGTCGTGGTTTGACCAGCAGTCCGATAATACCGGTTAAATGTGCCGACTTCGTTTGCGGGCTTGGATGTTGTTGACAATCCGATTGTGCAGGCGTACATCCGAAGACAACTGGGGCATTGGAAGGATGCTTAAAAGGGGATAAGAGCACCGATGTCTCGCTGTGATCCATGGCATCTCTCACTGTCACCCTTTGGCTGTTCTCAAAGGAGGTGAATCCGGCCTTCTTTGTCCAGTCTCGCCAGTTTACAGAAGAAACTGTTGTGACGACGAAGTAATGCAGTGACATCGATCAGTAATCTCTGGCTTCCTTGACGAGAGCTCTGTCTACCAGGTCACCTTTTCACAGCCATGACCCATTCAGTCACCAGATGTTGAGGAAAGGAGGGAAGAGCCAGCAAACTCGTGCTCTCTCATCAGAGATCCTGATCTTGGAATCGGGATCTTTCATGTAAACGCTGGATCTGGAAAGAAGAATGCAAGTCATGGAAATGGACAGTTACCAAAAAAAAAAAAAAAAAAAAAAAAAAAAAAACCCATGAGATATAAATACCACCACCCACGAACAAGTGCGGCAAACTGTCCAGCAGCGCACCGAACCCTATGAAGATCTGCTGACATCAGTTGATAAGATAACTACGTATGGCCATGTATCAAGACTGGATGGCTTTGCGAAGACAGTCTTTCAGGAAACTTGTCGAGGGAGGGAGAGGAGGTGGGAGGGGGGGGGGGGGGTGTAGAAACAACGTTGCAGGTAGACAGGGATGACATGTACGAAGACCCAGACCTCGGCACACAGCCGACAAAGCTAAAAAAGAACCTGCCGCACAGTTCTTCAGAGCGGCACCCCAGTAAACGTAAGGAAAAAGGTATAGAAGACGGAAACAATAGACGCTCTCAAGGCGAGCAAATTACCCACTGGGATACCTTTTTTTCTTGCCCCCCCCCCCCCCCCCCCCCACCCTCCATACCCTTCATGTCTCCCCTCTCTCCCCCTCCGCCCTTCCGCATGACGCGCACGTACACGTCTGGAAGTTGGAGATTCCAGAGGCAGATCGAGGAAGATTTGTATGGAACAGGTGAAGGGCTGGAACACCGCCAAGCTGTCGCGCGCATGACTGGAGACAGAGGGTTGAAGAAATGGAGTATGGCAGCACAGCAGCTTCAGAAGCCCGTAATGGCAGCTTTCACTGTGTGTTCTGTAAAAAAAAATACAGTGATGACAGAAAAATCAGTTATCACCCGTCAGGAAAACAGAACTGTGCGGTCCTGTCGTGTACTGTTCTATGTTGTACTGTACAGCGCTGTACTGCACTGTGCAGTCCTGTCGTGTATCGGTCTATGTTGTACTGTACAGCGCTGTACTGTACTGTGCAGTCCTGTGGTGTACTGTTCTATGTTGTACTGTACAGCGCTGTACTGCACTGTGCAGTCCTGTGGTGTACTGTTCTATGTTTGTACTGTACAGCGCTGTACTGCACTGTGCAGTCCTGTCGTGTACTGTTCTATGCTGTACTGTACTGTGCTGAAATGCACTGTGTTGTGCTGTCGTATGCTCCACTACACAAATGGCGTGTGCTGGGCTGTACTGTTCTGCACAGTACAGTACTGAACTGTGTTGTGCTGTCCTGTCGTGTTTAAACTGTACATTCTGTTAGGCTGTACTGTACTCTGTTTTGCTGTTCTGTACCATACTTTACTGTGTAGCACTATGTGACGTGCACTGTACTGGGCTTTCGTGTACTACTCTGACCTGCATTATGCTCTACTGTACGGTCCATCGCTGGACCGGGCTGGACTGTACTGCACTACGTTATGCTGCACTAAGAAGATATGCACAGTGGCGCTGTCCTGTTCTGCAGTGTCCCGTGTTATGCGCCGTACTGTACTGTGTGGTGTGCTGTGCTGTGCTGCACTGTGTTGTGCCGGGTCATACTCTTCTGCGCTGTGCTGCATTGCACTGTACAGCAATACCCTACTGTGCTGTACTGAGCAGTGCTGTGTTGCACTATTGTTGTGTTGTTACAGCACAGTCCCACATCTTTCTATCATTGTTAGTTCAGGCGTAACCTTTCCCCCTTCCCCAGGTGATAGATAGGGCTGACAGGGATTACAATTCCAGGAGAGTTGGGGGTGGGAGGGGGGGGGGGGGGGCAAACTCTACCCCACCTTAGCATTGCGTGTGCATAAATGATATGTGTCTGCCGTACAGCGAAGTACAGTCTGGACCTGATGCCTGTGGCTGGCAACGACCAGGCTGGTCAGGTCAACATTTTCTACAAGGAGACGACGGGTTTCGTCTGTACCTCCCTCTGGACCGACAACGAAGCTCATGTTGTAGGTTGACCGTGTTGCTAGCCGAGCACACCGTGTGTGTGTGTGTGTGTGTGTGTGTGTGTGTGTGTGTGTGCGTGTGCGTGCGTGTGCGTGTGTGTGTGTGTGTGTGTGTGTGTGCGTGCGTGTGTATGTGTGTGTGTGTATGTGTGTGCGTGTGCGTGTGCGTGTGTGTGTGTGTGTGTGTGTGTTTGGATATAGCTGTGTACGTGTTCGGATATAGATATGTATAGACTACTACCTCCACTTTGGAAATTGGACGGTTTAAGTAATCGACCTCCCCTTCTTCTTGATCCCACTTAAATTCACTATCATGCTGTTAATCTTTAGTTAGAAGTGTTGTAAAATGTTCATCACCACATTCCGATACGAATACTGTCCGCTGGTTGTCTTCTTTTTAATGAAACCCGGTGTACGTTCTACCAAAACTCGTCCCGATTTTCTGTAGATGCGATCAGTTCTGTTGGAACTGTTAGTGACATTTTTTGACTCCCCGGCACAGCCCATGACACTGTACGGAGCTGAACTTTAGGGGCCTTAATGATTCTGCTGTTCATTGTGAAACTGTTCATTTATTTGCGCTGAAGAAGTTTTCACGAGTGAGCATGCCAACACATAACGATTCGATCTCTGGTGAAGTAAACAGATATCCGATATATTTCAATTCTGCTACCAAGGAATACGCTCTTGGTTGAAAATAACACAAATGGAAATCTCAAGGTTGCCAAGGAAAGCATATAATATGTTAAATGATGTGGATGCGAGAGGAAGAGTAAACTGGGTTTCAAATGTGGGAGTTAAATTGTATGAAGTTGCTTTCGGTTTCGTGTGGTTAGAACAGGGGGTGTCGGAGTTCTGAGTGATTTCCTTCGGATATTTCTGAACAGACTAATCGATCGTGGATTGCTAGAACGGTCATGTCATGTTCAAGAAAGCGACCGTTTTGCTTTTTACAGACAGTTCAAAGGTGTGTATTGTGTTCCATCATATCTATCAATTAAAATGACAGTCATTTAAGGTATATCCTGACAAAGTTCAGACTAGGTATTTCTGAACTTTTTGTTCATTATCATCGTTATAGGAAGCATAGTGAATGTGATCTTCTCTGCCCGCTGTGTAAAAGTGCCTAAAAGAAAATGAGGTTCACTTTGTGTTCTTTTGCCCTATTTTGAATGATCTGTGGAGTCGATTAACTGATCAAAAATATTCTCTGCATCCTTCTTTATTTCAGCTTTGACTACTCATGGCATCCACAAACGAAACTGTCGTAAAGCGTTTTGCTGTTTTCTTGTACAAGGCATTTAGGATTGCAGATATAGTATGCAGTTTATAGTCAATTGTTGTGAACTGTTTTATATTAAATTTGTCGATTACCTGTTGCACTTTTGATGGATACTTGATTGATTTGTTCCTGTTTCATTTTCGAAAAGATTTGTTCACATTACCCCCTTCCTTATGGGCTATGGACTATATGAACAAAATATCCGTATCTCTTCCACTACACACACACCCTCTCTCTCCCTGTCACCAGAAAGGGTACTTTTCAAGCATGATCAAATGTCGCATTTGGCAAACAGCGGGAAACGAGGCGTCTGAAGATTGTGAACTGTTAAGAGCATGTGGTTTACTTCATGTGTGGCAAAATTAAGGTGTGGGTTGTGTAGGGTTGCTCAGGTTCTTTTGTAAAAGAAAAAAAAGAAAAATAAATAAAGTGGGGGGAGGGGTGAATGTTGTTTTCACATTAAGACCGTGATAGGGTTCAGGGATATCGAAAATGTAAAATGTCTCATGATTTGGGACCAAACATGATTTTCGATTTAAATAGGTGTGTTAGATATTTCTTGGCAAAATTTGGATTCGGAACGTCAGATGTAGCTACCCGCTGTTTACAATGCGAACAATACAACGAAAAATTCATGATGCGCTGAGACTAAAATTCACTTTGTGTTTTGTTGTTCGGCATATCAAGACCTAAAATGCCAGTCTATCCGCACAATGGTAATGGTAATGTTGCTTATAGCCCAGCCGACCGCAAAGGGCCATATGAGGGCTGTCACCGCGTTGAAGTCAACTCACAAGTCATAAAGCAAAAAAAAAAAAAAAAAAAAAAAAAAAAAAAAAAAAAAAAAAAAAAACTTATTCACACCACTCTTTAAAACTCACCTTTCAGAAACGCACCGGAAATTTTGTCTAAGGTCTTTCCTCCATAAAATCTTAGATCAGATGGAAAATGTTAATCTCCCTCAGAAATTCAAAGATCACATCTGGTGGGACATCTCTGAACAAGGTTTTCATGCAGTCTGCTGTAAAGTGTTTACAAAGTATCTTAATGACCCTAGTCTGCTGTAAAGTGCTTACAAAGTATCTTAATGACCCTAGTGACGTAAGAAAGATTACTTGTGGCTGCAAAAAAGGAGTACAGTGAAGAATCTTGCTGTTTTTGTACTTAAAGCATTCAAAAGAACAGAAATGTGTTTATTTTGACTCAAATAAAGTTAGTAACGTATTTCGTCACGCTTATGAATTTTGATACTGTAAACTATCAAACAGCGTTTATATGTTTTCTTCCCTTTTCTTGGTGTCTCTTGCATGCATGTTGTTTGTTCACAACCCTTCACATGGTCTTTAGTCTTAATGAATGAATTATGATTGATGAATTCTCTCGCTCTCTCCACAGCTGTGCAAATCTGAGTTTAGCTCTACGGGGGGTGTAGCTTTCTACTACCCTGGGACCTACAGCGGTCCCTTCTTCGCCACTAACTTCACGTGCACTCCGGACTCCGATTTCGAAGCATGCAGCTCCATGATCGAACTCTGCGATCGTTCGTTGGCCGCAGGGGTGTTGTGTTACAAAACCTCTGGTGAGTTGAGTTGAGGGGCGCGCGCGCGCGTGTGTGTGTGTGTGTGTGTGTGTGTGTGTGTGTGTGTGTGTGTGTGTGTGTGTGTGTGTGTGTGTGTGTGTGTGTGTGTGTGTGTGCACCAAAAGCGAAATGATTTATTAGGTTTTTGCTGGCCGGTCAACCCATGTGAACAAAGAGATGGTCAACAGCAGCCGGCCATCAATGCAAACACTTCTCCAAGCACGGTCTTGCAGAGTTTTGAGTCGCATTTGATCATGGTTAACATTATAAACCTTACCTTTCTCATCGTCAGCCATGCGGGTATGTAAAGACCTTACTTAATAATCAGGCTTTCACGCAGCTTCGAGCTCATCACTGAAACTTCAATTTTTCATTGAAATTTGGGTTAACAGTGGGAAACATACTTCTTAGGTAAAGATGTAAACCAGCAGCGAAAGGGGATAAATCCTCCCTTGTATATCAATCACTCTGTTTTACATTGTGGATTAAAAATCGATTTTCCAGTGCGAGAAGTATTGATCAGGGACAATTGACTGCACCTAACTTAACACAAAAAAAAAGTCGGTGGTGTTCAAAAATCAAAGGAGTCTATTGTAACTTCGATCCACAAATCTCTGGACAGTAAATCAGATAGTATCTTCTCTGTATACAGCGCACGAGTGCATGTGTGTGCGTGTGTGTGTGTGTGTGTGTGTGTGTTAGGTAATAAGGCCAGTTTGTAATACATAGAGCAAGAAAGGAAATGGGAATCGAAAAGAAAACATGCACACATGTCTGAGTTTGTGGGCAAACACAGTTTCTCTCTCTCTTCATTCCTGCCTCTCTCTCTGTCTCTGTATGTATGTTTGTCTACCAGTCTGTCTGTCTGTCACTCTCTCTCTTCGTTTCTCTCTCTCTCTGTTCTCTCTGTTCTCTCTCTCTCTCTCTCTCTCTCTCTCTCTCTCTCTCTCTCTCTCTCTCTGCATTTCTTTACTCTTGTCTTTCAATGCAATAACTGTAACTCCCTTGCCAATAGGTTATTTGCTAATGGCAATAAAAAAAAATGTGTCAGTATCTCTCTCTCTCTCTCTCTCTCTTGAATTTTTTTAACGAGGAGTGGACAGTGAATCTTAGAATTAGTCAATTTTCATAAAAAACAACTAAAGTGGATGAGTGAAAAAGGGACACACAGAATTTCGTGTACACAGATGGGCTAAGTAGCACACTTTCCATCTCATTACTGCTTTCTCTTCGGAACGCATTTTCAGTGTGCGTAAATGTGTACGTTCATTCAAAATCGTCTTCATTGTGGGCTAAGGAGTGAGCGAGCGTTACAGCTTCTTTTTTTTTTTTTTTTTTTTTTTTCATGGCAATCACTGGATTTCAAACATAATAGGGTTTGGGTAACCAAAAGGTGGAATTATGAAACATACTACGATACTGAAGTTATAAGAATCGGGTTTATTTATCATCTAAGCCTACATCATCTTTCTCTTCGCCTCTTTATCCCCCCCCCCCCCCCATCCCTCCCCCCCACTCACCATCCCCAAAAAAAAAAAAAAAAAAAAAAAAAAAAAAAAAAAAGCTCACCCCCCTCCCACTCTATATCCAATATATCGTCTTCACCTCATAGCGAACCTCCCTGTTCATCTATTAGCTTCCCAACCCTCTATCACCTACCTATCCCCAGACTCTCCCACCCTCTCTCAATCAAGCTCCCTCACTCTCAATTTTCTATCCTCCCTCTTACCTCTTACTGTCATCCTCCCCCGCTAACTGCCTACACCTCCCCCCCCCTTCATCACCCACTCCCTCCCTCCTATCACTCCAACCCAACTCCCATCTCTCTATCTCTCCATAAATCTCTTTGTGTGTCTGTCTGTCTGTCTGTCTGTTTGTCTGTCTCTCTGTCTACCTGTCTGTCTATCACTCGAGCTATCTACCCATCTATCGTTCTATCAATCTATCCTTCTCATATCCATTCAAGGAAGAGCCTTCTCTCTATGCCGGCCTCCCCTACTTTCTTTTTTGACCTCTCACACCTGTTTTTTTTTTTTTTTTTTTTTTTTTTTTTTTTTTTTTTTTTTTTTTTTTTTTTGGGGTGAGGGAACATTGTCTCACAAATCGACCTAGTCCCCAATGGGGTTGACCTTGAAACGAAAAAAAAAAAAAAAACAAAACACAAGGAAAACATGAGGAAGGTCCAGCAGCGAGACAACATATTCGTGTGTGTGTGTGTGTGTGTGTGTGTGTGTGTGTGTGTGTGTGTGTGTGTGTGTGTGTGTGTGTGTGTGTGTGTGTGTGTGTGTGTGTGTATCCTTGACCGTACACACGTAGTAATGTATGTAGGCGTGTGCATGTATTGTTCTGAGAGTGCGTGTATGGGGCGTGTATATGATTTTTTGCTAAACTTTCCGATATCTTAACTGATTTTCAAATATCATGGACATTGGTAATTTTGATTCAGTTTTTTTAGCAATACTTACACACATTTTTGCTATCAAAATTATATAATTAATTTTCTTTAGATTCACTGCATCGATATCGTCGCTCTTCTGTTTTCCAAACAGAACATCAACCAGAGATAAGGATACATTAATGTCGCACTGTACTAGTATAAATTGGCTAATGTATTTCCAGAAGTATCTAACAGTGGGACATTCATAAAAGAAATGCTCGATATAATCGATTTCGTCAGTACAATAAGAACATTTTTTATCATCACGTATTTTCATCTTGCATAGCATAATAATTAGTGGGATAAATGTTATGCAAAATTTTCCACTGCAGCACTCTCAATCGTGTTTCTTTTTTTGTACACAAGCGAGGGATCTGCCAAATATTCTTGTTTAATTCTATGCCAAATTTGTTTTTCCAAAAGCTAAAGGCACAGGGATCCGATTTTTGCAACATACATATTGTTTTCCGAAATTCTCTACAGGCTATCAGTTTCTTGCCACAAAAGAGTGGGGGGATCTGAAAAATCACTGTTACACCGATCTTCTTCACTTATACTTGAAAAACATTGTCGGACAGCAGCGGTTACTACATTATATTCGAGTGTTCTGGAGGGTGAGTCTCCAATCCTATTACGTATTTCAGGCAAAGATAACATTCCACTGGCACCAAACATATCCTGAAACTATCAGTATACCACCTCGTATCCAATCGGGAAAGAAAAGAACGTTTCCCCGATACATAATGCCACGGTTGTTCCACAAAGGGAAGAACGTGCTGAAGATCCATCATGCTTATTGAAATCTAACCATGTTTTTAACACTGTTTTCCAGAAAAAAAGAATTAACTAAATGTAACCTTTAAGCACACCACTATTAACATTTGCATAGAAGCACACACATAATTACTGCCAAACGGAGCAAAAATCTTTTTTCGGGATAAAGGACCACTTCTCATTTTCTCCGGCTCTCCACAGACGTATTACCCAATGCAGAAGAAAACGCAGACTGCATTTGTCTGACATCTATCATTTTCAAACCTCCCTGTTCAAAATCTTTACAAATAACATTTCTCTTAACTTTTTCATATGCTCTTTTATTACAGTTTTGCTTACGCCATAGAAACCTAAAAGTATTCTGTTGATTTCTATAAGCACATTGTCTGGAATTACCAACGCCTGCATGACATGACATAGACTAATTGAGATATCAAAAATGTCTTTATAATACATACTTTCCCCATTACACTTAAATTTCGTTTTTCCCAAGAATGAAATAATTCTTTTTATATTGTCGATTCTTTGCAACCAGTTTTCCATTACCAAAGAAGCACATCTATCACTGACAAAATAAACTCCAAGAATTTTTAATCTATTTTCCAAGAAATTCCATACCATACATCTTCACAATATTTTTTACTTCCTAACCACATTGCCACTGTCTTGTGACGATTTATCTCCAATCCTGAAAACAACGAGAAATCAAATAATATGTTGAGTGCATGCAACATGTCGTGCTCATCCTTCAGAAATAAAGTTATATCATCCGCATAAAGTGCAAGTTTGATTAAAGTAGCCAAAGTATTGTTACCAGATCTCCATAAATCAAGCCCTTTAATATTACGACAGTTTCTTATTTTTATTGCTAAAATTTCTATAGCTGTCACAAAGGCCAACGGTGAAAAATGGACAACCTTGACGAATTCCGGTTTCTACTGGAAAATACTCGGATATCCAACCACAGTAATTCACACAACTCGTAGTATTTTTCATTATTATTACTTCAACCCATTTAATAAAATCCATCCCGAAGCCAAATTTTTTAATGCGGTTATCATAAAGTCTTTTGAAATACGATCAAATGCTTGAGTGTAGTCAATACTGAGTAGCACACCAGGTTTATTATTTGCATTCAGTTGCTCGATTACATCATCAATTTGCCTAACTAATGTCCCTACACTCCGCCCTTTAATATACCCCCCACTTGATCTTCGTCAATGACGTCTTGAATTACCTGCCCCAAACGGTTAGCTAAGCTTTTGGCCAAAAGTTTATAATCAGTATTTGTCAGAGATATAGGTCTCCAATTTTTTAACTCATTCCTCGGTAGATCCTTACCTTTATGTAATAAAGTAATAACTGCTGCTTTCTTTGTGTTGGTGAAAGTGATCCTTTATCAAATGCAACGTTTGAAGACAGAGTGAGCAATGTTTTTTATGTGTTGCCAGAAAAAACTTTAAAAAACTCGACCGTAATACCGTCACAACCTGGTGATGTTCCATTATTTATTTTTTTAGTGCCTCAAGGAGTTCGTCTTCTGTCACCGTACCTTCACAACTGTTTTTCTGAATCTCAGAAATATGAGGAACACTTGCATCTGCCAAAAAGTTATCTACTTGCTCAGACATGTAGCATATGACAGTTTTTCTTGTGTACAAATCAGCAAAGAAATCTTTTTGAACTTTTTAATATCTCGGTCTGGTCTGATTAGTTCTTAATACATTGTTTTTATCTAAAACACCTTCCATTATTTTAGAATTAGCTCTTGATTTTTCAAGACTGAGAAAATATTTAGTATTTTTCTCCCCTTCTTCCACCCATTTTACTCTTGCTCTAACCTGTGCAGCACGTGCCTTATAATTTTCCAGTATTTCAATTTTCTGTGCCAAGTGTGTGCGTTGCGTTCATTCTGAGCCTGAGTACAGTCTGGCTCAGATGAAAGCAGGACATCTACCTCGTTTAGTTTATTATATAAATCTATCAACATATTTTTTCTTACCATACTTTTGTGTTTACTATAGTTCATAGAAAAAGTTTTAATCTTTATTTTCAAAACTTCCCATTCCATTTGATAGTCTGCATGTTCATTTATGTATGAAATGTGATCATCTATTAAAGCATTCATTTCATTTACAAACTCTAGATCGTTTAGTAATGAATTATTAAACTTCCACAATCCAGGGCCTCTTTCTATACTAGAAAAATTTCACGGTAATAGAGCATGCTCTGTGGTCAGTGGAAGGCATAGAGTGAATGTTACATTCCAACGTTTTATCGAAAATTTCGGAACTCATAAAGATATAATCGAGTCTTCTTGCAATAAATGGAGACTTTTTACTCCAGGTAAATTCTTTTTCATTTGGATGAAATAATCGCCAGCCATCGAACAGTTATGGTTTGCTACCCAGTCACAGAATCTCTGTACTGCGTTATCTGCATGTTTTTCCCCGGAAACATATATCTACATCATTATCTAACACACAATTAAAATCACCACATATTAATATATTATCTGAAATTATATTTGACATTACTTTTTCTAATTCTTCAAAAAATAACGTTTTCTCTTGAACAGTATTAGGTGCATAAATATTTAAAACTACTATCTTTCTCTGTGATATTTCCACTTCAACGGCCAAAATTCTTCTTGAGCTGTGTAGTATTACGTGACTGTCAACTATGTTTTCACGGAACAAGATTACCTGTCCACAACTATGTGCTGTGAAAGTGTTACATAGAAATTCCCCTGCACCCCATTCTTTTTTCCATTGATCATGTACATCTTCTGTGATGTAAGTCTCCTGTAAACATATAATATCATATTTTCTCTCTTTAATTAATTTGAACAATGCTTTTCTTTTTAAACGAGACCGCAGTCCTCGTACATTTAGCGAAAACAGACGCAAATTTGAGTCGCAAGCCATGAGGAAGTCCGATTGCCATAACAAAGTCCGTTACCCGAGAATTAATCCGAAAACAAGTCCGTCGAGCCAAAGCGGTCGTCGTTAGGGAAAGCATGAATGAACAGTCTGCACCTGATTCAAGCCGGTGTCAGATCTGACTGTTTCCCGTTACAGCTTCTTGTTTTTCATTCAGCCCTTCATGAAAAAAAAAAGATGCAAA
>JADBJO010000075.1:255344-257844 GCA_016801955.1 Conus betulinus
CAAAATCATGTGGCTGAGCAATGTCAACTGCAGCGGAAATGAATCCCGTCTAGACAAGTGCAAGCAGGGCAACCAGACTTTGGCTTTTGGCAAGCACAACGCCTCAGCAGACTGTTTAAGAGCAAGCGCTTTCTGTGCCAACACGCTTGGTAAGCAAAACGGTCAGATTGGTGATTATGTCATTTCCAAAGGGTAGGCTTGAAGTCGTATTTCGAGTTTGTAACGAAGTACTTAACTTCATTGAAAACAAACGCAATCAAACACAACTGAAAAAAAAAAAAAGAAAAAAAAAACCGCTACTAACGATATGTCGAAGGAACTCATTTACTCGAGCGTTCGATTTGGGGGCATTGGATGTTTTCGGATTTTCTTTTTGTTCTTCTCGTTCGTTGTCACACTCGTAGTCCCGTCTTTGAAATGAACTCAACTGTCTTTTCAAAAACCTGAAGATAATGACTTCGTCTGCTCTACTCGGGTAATCTGGTCGTGCACCTGCTGTTCTAGTTTAACAACCTGGTCTGCAACTCCATCCCCGTGATACCACTGTGGGAAGATTTACACTTCAGCACCGTCCGTCTGTCTGCGCATGCCTGCTTCAGCTTTCCCCGCAAGTCATCAACGTGTCCCTAGACAGAACTTCCAGGGCCGACAGGACATCCATGAAGATGACCATCTGTCAACACGCACTCTCGGAGGAAAATATTATGTCCACTGCTGCTGACACAACCTCATTTGCCGCCTGAAATTGGAGCAACAACAGGCGGCTGTCTCTCTGCTGTCTGACCAGGAAATCCGACACGGACTTCAGATTCTCCGTCGGCTAGTGCATGTGTGGGAGATCCGTCTCTGTAGCAGTGAATCCGGGCTTTTTTTTTTCTAGAAACATCTTTTCAGTCATGGCCAGGCGTCAGCGCGTTTATCACTCAGCTGTTGTGATCTCCCCTGTGCAGCAGCTGGGGTGCTGTAGTTACGACCTGCATGTTATATGGCAGGACATCCCATGGCCATGGTTGGCAGGACTCTGGCTGGAAACAGGCTCAGGTTCTGCGGCCTCGGACTTCTGTTGTGCACAAGGACTGGCTCTTTGCAGACAAGACCTGACAATTATCCAGATTGTCTGTCATGGACCATTGAGACCAGTCGTGCCTTGATCAAGTGTTAAATCGTTCACCAATTGCTTTTGAGTTGATATGATTTTTAGAGTCGTAGGCCCGGCTATGAGCGTGAAGTGCAGCGGTGATATGACTCACAACGTTCGAGGAGGATCTGCTGTATCGGTCTCCTTTGATTTTATTTCTTATTTTGATTAAAATATTTTTCTGGTGATGGCTGTTTGAGAGAAGATGAAGCTTGTTACTCTGTGGGTTTAGGGATGTAAAGTTTAATGCCATGTCAATACAAGCATTAAGATTTTGACGGCCGCCTGCATGTCCTCTCACGCAGTGTTTTGAGGCTGATGGGTTTTTTTTTTCGCGCTGAACTTCCACGTTTGTCTCCTAGAGCCGCTGATCGTATGTGTTTATAAGAAAAAAACAACAACAACAAAGAAGAAAATGTAAGCTTCTTCTCCTGTAAGGGTCGTTATCTTTTTTCTACCACTTTTCTGTGCAGAGAATACGGTTACTCTCGTGCTTGCATTCTGCAGTGTCTCTCTTCTTCCCATATCCAAACTTCGCTTCTCGGTCAGAATTTGCTTTCTGGCCTGAGCGTTACTGGCAGTGTATGACGGATCGAGAGGCGATCAGGACATCACCTTTCACCTTTCCAATGTGTGATTCAACGGTTATCGAGATCGGTTTCTCCGAACGACACCATGTGGGATGAATGGAGGGTCAGTGTACAATAAACGCGGACGTGCATGGTGATGACCCAGAGAGAAAATAATGATTAAGTACGCGGACTCTCATTACATTTGCTGCTTTTTGGGGAGGGGCGGGGGTGGGGGTCTTTTCATTTCTTATATTCTAGCAATAGATTAACTTCTCCGTGGAGGCGACGATTGAACATATGTGCAGGTCAGTATAAGATATTTCTAGGTGTTCCGTTTTGGGGTGCTGCAGAATGTTTTAATGATTGCCTTGTTTTCTTTAAAACAACACAGCTGATCATGTGAAGCTGGCATCTGTAGTCGACATAAAATATCTGCACGTCGTTGCTGGCAAAGTTCTTGAGAGGTCACAGCCAGTATTGATCACGGTTGGTTTTCGCCAGACAATGTTAAGTGACCTTTTTTCTCTGCAGACGATCAAGGTATGTTGTTCACGGCGTGTAGAAGTGCAGTCTAACATAACAGTTCTTGTGCAATTGGCATGATCTAATGGAGTGAGAATCTCTTTTACTGACCACAGCATTATGTACCATTTAGACAGCTGCAATGCTGGTGTTGTTTTCTGTGTCTCACTCCACTCTCACAAGTCCAGAAGTATTTGTTAGTGGTGGCAGTGGTGATGAGGATAAACAAATCAGTCGCTCTCATGTAAATCGCTCCCTAAGTCCCACT
>JADBJO010000075.1:262844-282844 GCA_016801955.1 Conus betulinus
TGCTTGCTCCTCCTCATCCTTGTTCACCTCGTTCATTCCCAGCAGTGTTGTTAAGGGTTGGGCTGGTAGAAAATACCTGAAGGTCTTTGATCTGACTCACTCTGGGCAGCTGCACAGCATTGAGAAGTGAGGTCAGCACAACGCTCACCGACTATCGGTTCCACAGGATGACCAGGACATCAGTGAAGAGTGCTTGAACCTGGAGTTTTTTTCAAATGCTGTTCGTGTGGTGGAGCTCTAATACGGGCTGGAGGAGACCTTAGGTCTGTACGTTTAGAAACCTCCAGAGGCATGCGGGAAGGGACAATGTTCGACGAAGGGAAGCATGCGGAGCAGTTCATGATCAAAGACATTATTACCAAAAGGAAGGCTGCCCTCAGGAGACTGAACGAATGATCGCAGCTTAAAAATACCCAGAGGAAAGCCTGTCTCTTTTCTGCATTTGTTTCGCTTAGCACATGCATCATTCTTCATAAAGAACATGGTTAAATAAGTTGAACATTTTGGGTGACTATCGGCAAGACACTTGAAGCAGCCACCACAAAGAGGAAAGATCGACATAGTTCTTGGAAAGAAGTAGCTAAACAGAACCCAATGTCAAAAAAAAAAAATTGCCAGTGGAAAATCGAGGAAGTGACAACAGAGAAACGAAGTGCTTGCAATCTTGATGGAGATCAAGGTATCCCAGCTAAAGGGATAGGATGTTGTGAAGAATTTGTGTCAGAATGGACAGCCAGTCAAAATGAAATGCTGGGCTGACCTTCCCTGAAGAGAAATCTGACCGCAGTAAGCTACACCCCATAAGTAACCACCAAATACAAGCAACATGTAAAGTCCTTTAGCGTCGTTCCGAGCGCAAAAGGAAAGATGTGGACATTCACCATGATAACAGGGCAGGTCACACAGAACAGTTCAGCACTTTCCGCTGTGCTCAAACTGTCGTAGACTGAACTCTTTCCTGCAGAAAACGGTCCGTGCCTCGTCTGCCGAGCCTTCACCGCCAGGGTGTTTAACCGAACACTCGCCAAACCACTAGTTCCCTCTCTCTCTGCCGTTTTCTCACCCCATCAAGCAACAGTAGGGGTTAATATTGATCGTGTTCGAGTACTAGAAGAACTCGCACTGTTGCAGCAGAAACTTTTCAGCTGAGTTGGACTGGTCTGCGGGCTCATTGTTGTACACACGTCCAAGGAACTCCTGAAAAGTAGTGTCCCTGTGTGTGTGTGTGTGTGTGTGTGTGTGTGTGTGTGTGTGTGTGTCGTGTGTGTGTGTGTGTGTGTGTGGTCGGCGTGTTGTCGTGTGTGTGTGTGGGGGGGTGTGTGTGTGTGTGTGTGTGTGTGTGTGTGTGTGAAAATACTTGTTATAAGCACTTAAAGGGATTAAAAGACATATATTGTCACTGATTAAGAAAAACCTGCGAGCAAACGAGAAAGTAAGTGAGAGAGAAAGAGAGAGAGAGATCAAGATGAAGTTCTTTTTTCACAAGTGTGAACGTTGAATGCGCGGTGAACACACAAATTGCCCAAGGCAAGTTCTGATGCAAAATTGTGCACTGACTCATTCATCCTGTTTGAGCACTTTTTTTTTTTTTTCGTTTAGCTCTGACATTTCTCTTGTATCAGTCAGGTAGCAACCACGCTTTTACCATTGACAGGCCTATTGTCCGTTCGATTGTAACATTATGTGAGGGAACAGGATTTGTTTGGTTCGTTTTGTTCAATGTATACATACACACAGCCAGCTCACAAGCCAAACCAGCTTTGTTAACAATGATGCTTCTTTCTCACAGTGCGCGTAAGACCAACTGTCACCATAGAACCCACGCGTGATGACGGTATTGTGGAAGTCGTGGACCAGACAACTGGCCGGTGGATCGCCATCTGTGCCACCGGCTTCAACAACCACTCCGCTGACCTCGTCTGCAAGGAGATAGGTAAAGTCAGAGGCTTCTACCAGAAGTACTCCGCGGACGGGAGGGAGCAGATGACATTCGGAGCCGCCAATATCACGTGCACGACGCTGAGCACTGAATTCTCGCAGTGCCAGAGGAGCATTGATGAGAATGGGGTGTGTCCCGAGGCCGCTTACGTTTACCTCTTCTGCTCGGAGGAGCAGAACCCAGAGGAGAGTGAGTAGCGCTTAACCTGTTCCGTCCATTCTGCTTTGTAAGGTTCCTCTTGGCCCGTGAGACGCCCCCTTTGTCAGTGGGGTCAGGATTTGAGGTCAGGTTGGTTCTCGTAAGCTGAATCTGTATGGGGTTTACTTTATGACATGACGTAAGTTATTCGTGGTGCTGAGGCGCGTACCTCAAGTTAAAAATTGTCGCCTGTAGTTTGTGAGAAAAAGAGCGCCTTCTTATATCACTTCGTTAACTTTTCTTCATTGGAAAACGCCATTTAAAGAAAAAACAGCGAACATGAAATGTCAAATACATAAACTAATTAAACAAAACGACAGACAGAGAAAAACACATACTTATGTATGCTTGTAAATGTGTCCCCCAACCCTATGTGGGCATGGTACCTTTGTATCTCAGATAGAATAACGGTGGCCCAGACTTGATCATATACCCAGATCGAAATTCAAAATGCTCATGACCCAAAATGAGGTCATACTGAATCAGATTGAGGGTTAAGGTTGCGGGAACCAAAGTTGGGACAGATCGAAAGAATTAGAAACAAAAATATAGTTGTGAAGGAATGGACCATTGTAAGGTCACTGATCGAAATGAGGTCATCAAGACAGTTTGAGGTATGCGGTCAAACAAATCCAGGCATGTCGTGACTCAAATGAAGTATTATTTCGAGAGGATTCAAATTAGGTCACAGTGCCTCATATTGAAGAGTAAGGTCAAAAGATAATAAATAGATTTAGATGAAATGAACCCATAGTAGGTCAAGGTCACACATCTCGAAAGTAAAGTTACACCAAACGGGTTATAATGACCCAAATTTAGATTGAAGGTCAAGTGTAATGAATCAGTCCGAGATCAAAGGTAAACTCATCAAATTGGTCAGACACATCTACACACACACACACACACACACACACACACACACACACACACACACACACACACACACATTGCGCGTGCTCTGGCGCGGTTGTGTATGCGCATATTATTCACTTTTACACTCCCATTCTCTCTCTCTCTCTCTCTCTCTCTCTCTCTCTCTCTCTCTCTCTCTCTCTCTCTCTCGCACAGACACAGGCACACACAGATACACATACAGACACAGGCACACAGATACACACATACACACACACACACACACACACACACACACACACACACACACACACACACACACACACACACACACATACACACACACACACACACACACACACACACACACACACACACAGGGAGAGACCCGTGAAAAGAGCGACTGCTTGTTCCAAAATGTTCACAGCGGACACATTCTATTTGTGGGTCTATTTACGGGATAAGAGCAGAGCATTACGGCGGTGAGTTTAACCACTGAACACAAAAATGTGTATGTTATTAATAACTGGGGTGTTTTCTTTGGATGAGATTTACACGGCAATGTTTAATCAGTTTAAAAAGAAATAGTCTTGCGTCATGCATTACAAGTAACAGTGATGACTGGGGGAGAGGCACAACCGCCGGTGGAATGTGTTGCGTACAGAAGTAGGAGTAAAAGAGACAAACATGAATTAATGTACATGCACTTGCCCACATGATGATGCACGTGTGAACGTGTGACCTAATTTCATGAGCCTTAATGATGTCATCAGAGTGACTGTTATGGAATAGATCTAATGTCATACAGTATGTAAAAAGCTCAATTTTTGTTTATTGATTTTTTTTTTTTTTTTACATAATTTTTCCCCATGTAGTGACGGTCCTGAAGAGGCCAGCTAGTCAGCTGGTTTTTATGATGATAAAGCTGAACTAGACTGGGAGGAAGCAAATGCTTGGCCACTCTTTCCATTGATAATTATCTCGACGACATCAGAAAGTGATAACCTTGGGGAGATGATAACTTCTTGAGCAGATCGTAGGTGTAGAGTTGTATGGTCTGATTTGACAGCAGGTTGTAATATTGAAGAGGGAAGGTAAACACACACACACACACACACACACACACACACACACATACACACACACACACACACACACACACACGCACGCACACACACACACACACACACACACACACACACACACACACACACACACACACACTTTTTAGGTCAAACGAAAATCAGACACGTTTGGGAGTAGAAGGTCACGCTCACGAATTGCGATTTAGCATTATAAGTGAATAAAATAGCTGTGTATGAACCGATCTTACGTGTGAGGAGGAAATGATCAGCTGACGGAGAGAGGTTTCAGAATTACTCGTTGAGCTCCTGTCCGTCAACAAATCATCTGCTCATACGGGGTTAAATACAGCTGTTGCCAGTGTAGATACAACAGCAGAGTGCAGGGCAGTGTGATGCCGATTTAGCACAATTAAAACAATACCATGCGGAGCAGCATGAACTAAAACGCTAACACAGCTCACTGCCGCACGATCCAATTTAATGTCTTACTTTTGTTGAAATGCCAGGGGGGGAGGGCGTCTTTTGGTATAAATTGTATCTCTGCTTGAAAACTCTATGCTAGTGATCACCCCCCCCCCCTCTCTCTCTCTCTCTCTCTCTCTCTCTCTCTCTCTGTATGTGTGTGCGCGCGCGCGCACGCGCTTGCTTTTGTTTGTATTTCTGAACTGTTGTCCACAGTTTTTTCTCTGCCGTTGTGTAAACCCATTCATCTGTCCTTGTTGTAGACCCTCTTCATATCATTTTGTGATTTAGATGCCAGATTTTCTGGTGTCATCTGTGACTAGATTGTGAGACTGTACTTCCTGTCCAGTCTGCCTTTTTTTCAGTTTGCCCATGTTGGGTTTTATGCGTGTCTATTTTTCAAGTTGCAGGAACACGTTTTTGATGAATCTTTTTTTAAACTTTATTTTGCATGCCAGGGGACCAACAATGGAGCCGAACACCTGACACTCTCAGCAGTCTACATACCGCAAAGATCTTAAAAGCTGAGCTGCTTTTTATGAACTGTTGTGCGTAACGATTTGATGACAGGTATGTTGTTTGTTTGGGGAGTATCCACATTTACTCCCGAGCACTCTGCTGTGTGAAGTGCAGGAAAGCCGCTCTCTCAAAGCAGCATATGCCCATTGGCTCTGTGCAATTTTGAAAAAGTTATTGGTCCTACTGCCAGCAGAAGTGCACATGGAAGTGACTGTGGATGTTGCTGAAATTTTTTTTTTTTTAATTTTGTGATGGAGCAACAGCCCGAAAGTTGCCCTGCATCGACAGCCGGGCGATCATAAAACTGGGAGCTAAACTGAAAATCTACTCTCTTCTCTTGGGCAGATCTCCGCGTGAAGGTAATCCCGAAAATGTCATTTCTTCTCTGTGGCAGGTGTGAAGTCACCCTTGACCACTCTACTGGACTTGTCATGGTCAGTCGCTACTACGGCTTCAACGGAGTGGTCTGCGGAGAGAATTTCACCGACACCGAGGCCAGAGTCGTGTGTGAGGAAAGAGGCTACGAAAATGGATATGCCTTGAAGCCGGATAGGAAATCCACATACCCTTTCGTTCTGAGTATGCTCAAGTGTACCGGGCATGAAGTGCTCAAGCGCATAGAATACTGCGCGCGAGGCAGTTTTGTCAATTCCGGATCTGACTGCTCGGACGGCAGTGTTGCGCACGTGCTGTGCACATCGAATACAGGTTAGTCTGAATATGTTTCATCATAATCCATGTAATAAGTTTACTATTTTTTAGTAAAGTATTACCTACGTGCCTACTTTTTTTTTAATCTCTTACATGCAGTATACTCTATGCCATGCCTCAAACTTACTTTCCATTTCATCTCCCCATCTGTACCCGTGGTGGGTAAATGTATTTCCAAGTTTCCAGTACCGGCAAGTTCACGGGGACAGTCGTTGAATTGGACATGTGGGCGCCCTCCTCAGGTGGACGGTTCACTCACGCTGGCTTGAGCGACTGAGCAACTATGGTCATTAAAGGATTTTAAGAGGCGGTGTTCCACGTATGTTAGATCAGAACATGCAATACCGAGCGCCGTTCAAGCGACTCCGCAACAGTGCAGTGCCTGCTCTGGTGGGTTGCTTCACTATATTGATCGCTTCTTGCGGACTGCGGATGCTGGGGCTGCGACTGGACGAGCTTGAGTGTGACCAGGTACGGGGGTCACCAGAATGACCGGCGCACAGGTGATGCCATAAGGGGGGGAAGGCAGGAGAGACACGGAAGATAGTGTGGCACAGGAAGAAAGATGTTCCGGATTTTTGCTGATTTGATTTGGGGGTTACGGTGCTTTGCACACCTCCCCTGTAGACCGGTGTTCCATTTCTAACCCAGCCGGGGGGAACTTTTAGGGGAAGGGGTGGGAGGAGGGGGTTGGAAACAGGCGATCCAGTCACCAAAGATTTTTTTTTTACGTCATCTTATTGATGTAAATAAAGTATGTGGCACAGTGTGTGTGTGTGTGTGTGTGTGTGTGTGTGTGTGTGTGTGTGTGAACTTTTAAGATTTTATTATAAATATATCAGTATGGTTTATCGTCCAGTTTGCGCTTAGAGCAGGGCTTTTCATTTTCCGTCCCACCCCCTTTTCTCCGTACCCCCTTCCACATGCTCCCACAAGCAGTTCAGTTCTTACGAGTAATATCGACCAGTTCCATCCTTTAATGATCGCGGTTTTCCCGTGTGTTGTATATACATGTGGTCATGTAGATAGATAGAGGTACATGGGCCCGTAGTATATGCGTGTAATAACAATAGTAATAATGATAACAATAGTTTATCATCATCATCATCACCATCATCATTGTCATCACCGTTGTTACTGTTATCTTATTATTCTTATTGTCGTTGTTGTTGTGTGTGTGTTTGTACGCGCATGAGTGCGTGCGTGTGTGTGTGTGTGTACGCGCATGAATGTGTGTGTGTGTCGTTGTTGGTGGTGTTGTTGTTGTTGTTGTTGTTGTGTATACGCGCATGAGTGTGTGTGTGTATGTGTGTGTACGCGCATGAGTGTGTGTGCATATGCGTGCGTGTGTACGCGCATGAGTGTTGTTGTGTGTGTGTGTGGGGGGGGGGGGGGGGTTACGCAGTCCTGTACGTACGTCCTTGATAAATGCTTTGAAATGTTGAAGTGTTGTCCTTGGAAACGGAGGGTGAAAGGAAGGAGACACTAAAGGAAGCACAGCACTTTGTTGGAGGGAGGGAGAGAAGAAGGAGAGAGAGACTGGGTAAAGGAAGGGGGGGGGGGGGGGGGGGGGGGGGGGGGATAAGGGAGTGGGGCCTGAGAGGGGGTTTGAGGGTGGGAGGGAGAATACTAGAGTGCGATAAAAGAAAGGAAAGAAGGGGGAGATTGTCTTTTTCTTGTTTTTTTTTTTCTGTGTGGGTATGGGTGTGTGATTTCTTTTTCTTTAAAAAATGTTAACGTCCTTTAACGTTTTCTAAAGTATCAGTCCAAACAAAGATATATCTGACAAGAAATTAGTTTCAGTCAGAGTGTGAGAGAGAGAGTGTGTGTGTGTGTGTGTGGTGGGGGGGGGGGGGGGGGGGGGGGGGTGTGTGTGTGTGCACGCAAAAGGCTGTGATGCGCACATAAGTATAACTGGCCCTTTTATCTCTTACGAAATCCCGTTAGGAGGTGGTAAGTGTATTTGTGGCTCAGTGTTGTTTCTGTCGTATGCAATGTATCACAGTGTGTGAGCAGAGAGAGTAAACCCGGTTCATAATCGCTCTCTCTCAAAATGATTTCTGCTTTCGCAAAGGAAACTGTAACTATGTTTGGGCATTTGAAACTAACATACTCTTAATGTGCTTGTGATGGTCTTCCCCATCAGATCCAATTGAGTACCGCGTGAATCCCGATGGCACGGAGCCGGCACGCGCCGAAGTGAAGATAAACGGCCAGTGGAAGCTAGTGAACGCACACGGCTTCAGCAGCAGCGAAGCCAAAGTCTTCTGCAGGAGCGCCGGCTACTTCACCGGCAGTAAATCTTACAGCTAGTGAGAACAACGTCTGACCTGCGTCGGACCAGCACTCCTTTTCCCTATTCTTTTTTCTTTTGTTCCTAGTCTTTCGTCTTTCTCTTTTTGTCTTTTTTTTTTTTTTTTGTAAGTTTGTTTTTGCACTACTTTTGCCTGCTTTTCTCTCATGACAAGAACTGCACTTAACCTGCACTGATTTTTTATTTATCTTTTTTATGATGAAAATTGAGTTCACCGTGCAATGTTTTTTCTTCCAGTCTTTGTTTAGAGCTGCGTTCAGCCAGCACCACCAGATTACAAAAACTAAACAAAACAAAGCAAAAAGATCGTTTGTTGAAGGAGAGCTTAGAAGGGAAAGTGGGGTGGAATAAGGAATGGGAAGGAGAGAGGACCGGTAACCAAACGGACAAAGTCCCTGCATAAAGTGCGAGAAAACAAAGGTGTTCAGTTCATGCCTATGTGAACCAGTATTCATCATGTACATACACGGTTTGTAGCTTGTTACATGCTGATGTCTATGTTGTATGGGTGCAAGCGCGTAAGCGTCGGTGTGTGTAAACATAACGGTTTTTGTGTGTCTTTTTTTTTTTTTCTTCTTCTTTTAACCGTTTGTGCCCTGGACCGAAGCTTTGAAGGAATATGATTTTCATGAAGACATATATTCAGCCGTCTCCTGTGGGTAGCCCGAGAAATGTGTTCGCATGCATTTCCAGTCATTTGATTCGAGGCAGGATCATGCCAAGTTCAGCCCATTCATTCTCAAAGTCACGTTTCTACATACTTCCTTCGCCCGAACAGAATTCACTGATAGCTTTGGTCTAATATCATCATATACACAGTACAGAATCAGAGTCGTTAACATTTTAAAGGTCTCAACGGAGACGCGACCTCCAGTTACACTCTCTCTCTGTAGCTCTCTTTCTCTCTCCCAAACAGTCAACATATTGCCTGTTTAAGGAGTTCGAAGTCGAAATTTCGATGACGATCATGGAGCATGACCAATCAAAGTACGACATTGAATTGTAACAGAAAAGTTACAGATAGAAACATATAACTCAAGTCATTTCTGGTGCTTTCCTGAAGCGTCTGTTACTCACTTCCGTCGTCTTCAAATTCGTCATTAGGTAAGTTACCGGAGAGTTATCTCGTAAAACTTTGAAACAAAAAAAAAAAAAAAAAAAAAGAAAGAAAAAATGTCGATGTGAATAATACAAAGAAAGTTATTTCTTACTTGATCAGTTTGTAGTACGTCCCCTATACTGTCCTAAAAAAATATTGAACCATACAGCAGACGATTTTCTTTTTTTGCAACTGATCGAAGTCATCACTTGTCAATCATTCAGAGGGCCAAATCATGCTGAAGTAGAAAGCAGTACTAAATACACCAATTCATCACTGTTTGTCTTCTTTTGGTTTAAATCTTACGTCCGTGCTGGATCAGTAAGTTCAGAAGCAAGCGCAGCGTGTAGGAATTCATTTCATTTAACTGAATTCATATTCATTTTATTCACGTGTGGTTGATCGGTCTTTAGCTGTGCAACGTCATCTTGGGGAATGCGTCAGTCTATCTCACTTATTTCTTTTTTTTTATTCACGTCATTCGACGTAGTTTTACCGAGAAAATGTAGCTTGGGATAACCCGAAAGTCAGTAGAGCTTGACTCTAGACCGTGATGTTTCAAGGTGACTGTTTCAAACAGCAATGCGATGCTGATGCAAAGAATACAGCCAGCAAGTTGTTACAGAAGACACGTTGTTATAGAGGACAAACGCCCCACCCATTGTCATTCATGGTTCAGACCACGTGAAATCAGTTCTTTGCAAGTTATTATGGGTCTCCCAACGTTCCTGTTCTTACTGACATATGATCGTTTTATCTTATACAGGGATGCATGAGGGTATGGATAGAAGCGTTCATACTCGGCACATGTAAATTGTGCTCTGGCATAGGCAGACACCTCCTGTCAGTCACACTGGTCTCTCACAAAAGTGACTTCAATAATACTTCAAAAAGAAATGAAATTTCATTTGAAACAAGACTCCAAGCCCCCACCCGTAACCACACCGCGCGTTAACGTGTATACTACAAATACAGATGATTCATTGATTGCACCCCCTTTTTCTGAATTATTCTTGATTATCCAGGAAAGGCAAGATTCCAATATCCTTCCAGTAATGCACATATGGGGAGGGGGGGGGGGGGGATCATAACTTGCCTGTACTGTTCGCGTCTGTCATCAGTCTGTATCATGACAATGACGTTGACCTTCCCAAAGACATCACACTGTTTTCTCAGTCCTCCCAGTTTGGGGGGATTCTGGCAGTGTAGCTGTTTCTCTCAAATCGAGCCCCCCGGACTGCTCTGCAGCAATTCGCACTCTCTGCTGAAAGGGCACATGTCTGGCCTTTCTGCAAAGGTCTTCCGTCGCCGAGCTACTGGCTGCAAAAAGTCTTCTAATCTTAACTCTGCCTCGCCGTATTCTTCCGAGCCCTTGGCAAGATGGGATGATTTCACTCTCCACTAGCGTGAGTCACACCTTAACTAGTTTTGCGAGTGTTAAGTTTCTCAACAACGAAAAACCGAATGGTGCTGGTTCAGCCAGCAGAATCACTGATCATATACACACACACACGCAGATCACAGAGATCCCCAAAAGAAATTTTGTAAGAACTCGCCAATCCTTGTTCAGCTAATGAGATCACTGACATATACGTACATTCCATATCTCTATGACCACCCCAAGCACGCTGATTCAGCAAATGGAATAACTGGTCATACAACACACAGATAATGAAGACTCGCACTAATAGTTGGACTGAGATGCCGGTACCCAAAAACCGATGTTACTGGCCACCACGTTTCTATGTCCGCGCCTCAAGTTCCATTGAAGAGCCCTGTAAGTTGTCGTTGATGGAGGTGATACACATTCGTCTCCTAGAAAGGCAAGCTTATTATCTACTTGTTGACCTCCCTCCCCTATCCGGATATGCCGGTTACTCTCCAATTTGCTCTCATACATCAAGATCTACTAGGGGTACCTCACATATGTGTATTAGATTTCGAACACAAGAGGAAACCAAAAGAACCAATATCCAGCATCATGAAAACTACCTTGAGTTTGCCCAAGGGACTGGTGATTTGACATAGAAATGTAATGTTGGGTCATGTTCTTCTTCAGGTGATCATCAATAAGGTCATTTGATAGCTTGACCGAGGTATGCACTGCAACAGAGTTAATGCCGTGTTTTTATCTTATCAATCGCAAGAAGGTTGTGTTATAAAAGCGACAGAAAACAAGACCTAAAGTATCGACGTTCATAGCCGGAGACTGTCCTGTCCATATTCTTTCTGCTTATAACCCAGTTAATCTTTAATACACTCAGAACAAATGTTGTTCTTTTAGGGGGAAACTCGGAAAATATACAATTTCTAATGATGTATTTCTTTTTCGTGTAACTTTAGTAACGTAATCTGATAGCGGCATACAAGGATCGAAAGTTAACTGTCCAACTCCGATAGAAGGGAAAGCAAAACTGCGCCTTTTTGTCATAATGTTCCCCTGGCATACTATCATATACAACACTTTAAATGATACCTACACTTTACCGGGACTTTCTTTTTCGTATTGACCTCAGTATGTGCGTTGTTCCCACCATACATGACGTGTGTGTGTGTGTGTGTGTGTGTGTGTGTGTGTGTGTGTGTGTGTGTTTCATTTCATGTATGAAGGCCCCACTGTTCAATGAATGTGTGGGGGGGGGGGGGGGGGCGTTTGTATATGTGTATTTGTAAGCATGTATGTGTTTGTTTGTGTGCGCCAGATAGTGTGTGTGTGTGTGTGTGTGTGTGTGTGTGTGTGTGTGTGTGTGTGTGTGTGTGTAGTATTTTGTTTCATTCCAACGCCTTCATTGTCATAACTTTCAGCCCGTGTGCCTGATCTCCCTGATCAACCTTTTGCTGTGGGCTCCCTGTCCTGCACTGGGGACGAGTCTTCGCTCCTGGAGTGCCAAGGCAGATGGGACCTGGAAACGAGCGTTTCAAACTCGTTCAAAGAAGCCTTCGTCGAATGCGCTCACTCGGGTAAGCGACGGCCAGGTTTCCTATCAGTACCCTCCATCTTCTCCTTTCCGTCAACATATTTTTGAATCGACGGAAATCTCCGGTTCTTTAAGTTTCTTCTGCAGTTCGTAAGGGGAATTTCACCTTCTTTTTATCTCCCATCCACTTCTCTTCCCGTAATGAAAGCTTTCCGTCATCTCATGAAGATTTATTGAAATGTCTTGCACTCTAGATTTTTTTTTTTGACGATTTGCAGTTTGGCCTTTTTTTCTTGGCGAAAAAAAAAAAATATACAAAGGAAGAGGAGTTAGGAAAAGAAGCCTTAAGATTTATGAACAAATTGATCGACAGCCTTCACAGAAAACGGTCAGAAAGGAATTGTCTTTGAAGGAAAGGGGGTCAAAAAGACATCTTATTCGTCAGTGCTTTCTGTCTTCAACATTAGAACCATAAGTATGCATGAAAATCATCACACGTCTGGGATCGTTCAGTTTCATGCTTCAACCGATCTGGCGCCAGAAAAAAAAAATTATCGTCGTGAACATTCCTAAATTCCTGTCACAGTTGTAAAGAAAACGTAGTAACTGTTCTTCTCACAGCCACTTAATTCAGTCTGCGCGACGGAGCGAGAGAACTGTTTCAGAAATGTCGAGGTTACATGCGTTTAATGAGAATGTAAATTCAGCTGTCGCTGGAAAAGCCGAATTCCAGAACAGTTCCGACCCCAGCGGTCCCGGAATCCACCATTTCCCAGTGCCGCGCCAGTCGAGTTGATAGTCGCTCTCTTGAAATGCTTGTAACCTTCTCATTTCTGACGCAGTTCTCTCGTTCTTCTTCGAAAAATAAAGCTGACCTGTCAGCAGTTTATAACTTGTTAAGTGTTTTCTCTTTTTATCCACGATCAACAGCTACCTAAGGCAAAAAATGGAATTGCTGAGCCACCAAACGAAGGAACAAATTGCAAAACAGATACTACGCGTTTCGACCAATTCAGTCTTCTTCAGGCTGGACGAACAGCATTACAAAACAATTGAAACAAAGAACGAACAGTCACTAACTCGCCTCTTCCATCTTGCAAACTGTGGCATGGGTAAAAGACTGAAAATATGGAATGGGAAAGAGAAAAGGAAAGAGGTTGGAGGTTAGAGAAAGATAAAACAATTTTCAAAAAAAGAAAAGAAAATAGCATTATAATTGTATGATGATAGTCATAATCGTAATGATAATAATCATGATGTTGTATAACTATGACGTAGGTGAAAGACTTAGGTTGCGGAAAGGAAAGAGAAGAAGGGAAAGGTTAGAGGGGAGAGGGTATAGTACAAAACCATAATAGAAATTAAGAAAAAAAAAGTGAACAGTGATGGTATTATAATCGTTTGATGATGAATGGTGATGATAGTGATGGTGATGATGATAAAGATGATTTTGATGATAATGGTGATTATGATGATAATGATAGTAATAACAGCAATCATCATAACGGTAATAGAAGAAAAAGAGAGAAGAAGAAAGAGTTACATGATGATAATGATAACAACAACCCCAATATAGTAATAATAATGATAATAATAGCAGCACCAAAAACGATAATACAGAAAGTGGAAAACGTAGTAAAATAATTTCAGAGAAATCAGTGATCAGTTATATTATTACTACTACGACGACGACGACTTCTCTACTACTACTCACACTACTACTACTACTGATGATGATGATGATGATGATATGATTATAGTGATGATGCAGACGAGAAAAATAGTAATATAAAATCTAAATAGTTTACTGATACGCATATAAATTTAGAAAAATAAAACGAAAAAAAAAAATGTTCATCATGAAATATGAATAGTAAAAATAGCAATTTTGAAAATAATTATTCATAATGTTGCTTTTGCTATAAGTACTACTACTTCTGCTGTTGATTGTATGAAATTTATAATAATAATGATAATGATAGTTGTTGTACTAATGATAATAATGATGATAACAATAATAATGATAGTGGTAGTAAAAGTAATAATAATGATAATAATAATAACAATGATAACAAAATAATAACACATTAATAGCTTTAGTAGTAATGATGATAATAAGTAGGTGAAAAGGAATGAAACTGTATGTAGAGTAAAAAGCTCATAGTACTGTTGCATTTAAAAAAAAAAAAAAAGAAAAAGAAAAACAGAGTAAGGAAAGGGGATGAATAAATTGGTAAGTAAGGTGTAGGTTCCCAAAGAAAATGTAGTTAGGGACGGAAGGAGAGAAGAGCAACAAACATGAAGTAAACAATGAATAACGTGGTAGTGTGTCTGTGGAGAGTAAAACGAGCCAGTGCTGTGGGCGTGGATAGGTGCATGCTTTTTTTTTTTTTTTAATGTCGATGCCACGTGGGCTGAGGGATCACCAGTCTGGCAAGAAGATATGATTCCTGTATGGTGCAGTCAGAATATTTTGGCGACTGCTAAAGTACCAAGACTGACTTTATTGATGTGTAGAGGATTTTTAATATGCAGAGCGACTGGTTTGGGTCGGTAACGGCGGATGTTGGCCATGCGTTCAGAAGTGCCCATCAAGTGTGTGGGATGTCTCAGCTGCCTAGGTCTTCCCTGACAGTTCGCAGTGGACAGCATATACACTGCTGTGGCTCTAACAGGAGAATGTACATTTAATTATGAACAAAACTTTGGGGCCATGTGGGATGGTGTCTGGCTTGGTGAACGGACAGATTTTGCAGATAGGTTTTGAGCAGGGAAAGGTAGCTTATGTGTAGGTGGTTTTGTTCAGTTTGGAGTGCGCAAGCAGGTCTTTGAAATATTTGTTGCGCCTAAATGTAATCATGGGTTTGGTCTCGAAGTTAGTTTGTGATCGTCTGCTTCGAGTCAGTTGGACTTTGAGGTTCCTGCAAATGGAAAGTGGGCGTGGGTGGAAGAGATGACAGGCCGTGGGTCTGTCTGTTTTCTTTGGAATTTGGGCTTCCAAGGCAGTTCTTCTGGACACTGCTGTGGTACGGTTAAGAGCATCGTTAATGACGGTACTGGGGGGTCCACGATTGGTGAAAAACTCAAACGTTTTGGCTGCTTACAATGTGAAATCTTCGTCGGAGCAGATTGTGCGCTGTGGAGGAATTCAGAAAACGGAATGCCATGTTCAGTGGATGGGTGGTGGGAACAGATAAAGTCCAGGTATGAATGTGCGTCAGTGAGTCAAAGTCTTTGTGCGACTGCTAAAGTGCCACGACTTTGACTTTATTGATGTTATGTAGGTTTTGTTTTTTTTTTAATGTGTAGAGCGACTGGTTAGTAACGGCGGATGCTGGCCATGTGTTCAGAAGTGCCCCATCAAGTGTGTGGGATGTCTCAGCTATCTAGATCTTCCCTCACAGTTCTTTGAGGGAGATGAAGATGCCCAGGAAGTTGACTGACACGGTGTATGTAAATTGGTTGGATGGGCGTCAGTTCGAAACACAGTGGAGGAAGCTGAGGAGGTCTTGTTCTCTGGCCCGTCATTGATGTGCCTTTTGTAGAGCTCTGGTGTCGATCTGTCAAAGAAAGCTGTAGGCGGTGTTCCAGGTGTCACATGAAAAGGCAAGAACAAGATGCTCCCATTTTGGTTGCCATGGTGACACCAATGATTTGCGAGAAAATGAATTCAAAGGTGCTGAGAGTGAGAACTAGAAATAGAACAGAATTAGATCTAGAATATAGAAGTAACCGTTGTAATAGTAAAATCATTATTGTTATTATTATCATTGTTATTATCATTATTGTTGTTGTTCTTGTTACAGTTATCATCACTGTGATTACTACTTTTTAATTATCATTTTCATTATTTTTGGTATTTTCTTGATTGATAAGCGTGTCTGCAGACTTCTTAGATTTTATATTACTTTCTTTCCCACCTTCGGTATCATTGTAATCATTACATTCATTCTTAATTTATAATCATCATCAATAGTAGTAATGGCATAACTGATTATAGATTTCTTAGAGTTTACCTGCTATATTTTTCCATTTTGTATATTGTTGTTGTTGTCGTTGTTGTCATTATCATTACCATAAACATTAATGTAACAATAAATCTCCAGCATCTTCCTCCTTTTTTTTCTTCTTCTGTTATTAGTATTATTATTATTATTACTATAAATACTATATTATTACTAGTATTATTATCATTATTATATGTTATTGCGCCATTAGTGTTCCCTTTTCTCTTGGTAATTATCATTCTTCCCAGTTCTCATTCCACTCCGTAATTTTAGTTTTTAACCCACACCACAGTTATTATTACTATCATCATCATGCGATTTTAGCATCGTTATTGTTTTTCTTCGGTATTTTCATTGTTTTTTATCGTTTTGGTCAGCGCCTTCTCCCCTCCAACCTCATCCTTTCTCCTTCCATTCCGTAATTTCGGTCTTTTACCTACTCCACAGTTTGCACCAAGATCGAAGGGATAAGTAACTGTTCGTCCATTGTTTCCATTGTTTTAAACGTTGTTTGTCCTGACTAAAGAAAACTCAAAAGGTCGAAACGCGTCGTGCCTGCTTCGTGATTTGTTTGCGCCTTCGTTTGGCTGCTCGGTAATTCCAGTTTTGCTTTAGCGTTTGAACTTTCACCTGTAGTCTCCCCACTTTCAAACCAACGGCTACCTGTCATACAGCAGAGTCGCTGTAGTCTGTGCAGGAGTGCGGTTATCTGCGCCAGTCCATAAGTGTTGGCACCGAAAGCGTTAACACGTACGCGGTTGAAGTATCGGAGTCTTAGAGAAAGAATGGATCATTGTGAATGATTGGTTGCATATATATGTACTTTATCCTTTCACGCGCACACGCATGTATCTTCAAATCATACTTTAAAAAAGTGTGTGTGTGTGTGTGTGCGCGCGCGCGCGCGCGTGCATATACCTATACATTCTTTGTATGTTCAATATTGCAAATGACTGAAAATAGTTGAGATCTCTAGGCTGTGCAAATGTGACGCATTGACAAAATCAAACGTCATTCATCATTGAAGTATATGTTCACGTGCTCATGGAATAGCGCAGACTTGATGTCCTAGATATGTCTGGTGTTCAGGGCCCCTCTTTCAAACTCCGCCAGGTAACTTCTCTGTAAAAGAGAGATTTCCATCAAATACGAGGAACGAATTATGTTACAATGTGACAGTGTATGTGTTCATTGGCATTTATGGAATATTCGACTTTTGTTGGCTTGCTTGGTTGGTTTTTAAAGTCAAGTTACTTTGACCTGAACATGTTTGCTAGTGGATGACTGTCAACTGTAGGTGGCCCACTTACTTTTCTTTCATTCTATTTTGTTCATGAATTGCGCTGTTTTTTGTTGTTGTTGTTGTTGTTGTTTTTTGACGGTGAAATTAAAAACAAAGAGCTTGGACGTTACACTGACCTATGAAAATGTCAGCATAGGACTGTCTATGATGACTGATGTTGTTTTGCCTGGTGATACTTGAATCCAGAGAAAGACGGGAACATCTGACGACCCATGTGTTTGTGTGTGTTTGCGCGTGCGCGCATGTGTGTGTATGTGTGTGTGTGTGTGTGTGTGTGTGTGTGTGCGTGCGCGCATGTGTGTATGTGTATGTGTGTTTCCTCGTGCGTGCGCCTGCTTGTACATCTGTACTCTTTGATCTCTTGTTCAAGCTAAATGTATCTGACAATTGATTTCAGTGTGTGTTAGGACAGGGCTGATGGTGTCGCCTGCATCTGCCTGTGTGTATGTGTGTGCATGTGCCCGTTGGCGGTGTTTGTCAATTTTGTCAATTTCTGTATAAACTCATTCATCATCAGTGCAGGTCAGGAAAATGTTAAGTAAAATGGCTACAGGCCAGAGAAGAAAATCGTTTCTACTTTTTTTTTTTTTACCCGCCATTGGGTTGTTGTTTTTTTTTTCCACCCCTCGCACCATAAACCGTAGTGTCATGAGACTAGCACGTCACTCTGTGTGCACAGTTCATACTTTCCGTGTGCACAGTTCATACTTTCCGTGTGCACCGTTCATACTTTCCGTGTGCACAGTTCATACTTTCCGTGTGCAGTGCAACTGGTGAGAGGGACCAGTTCTGCCAACGGCATGCTGCAATACAGCGGACGGCGTGGATGGGGACCAGTCTGTGGCGAAGGCTTCGACAACACGGACGCAGGTAAGAGTCACGATCAACGGTTGCCGTTTGGATAACAGCCAGTTCATTAGTCGACCGGGTGTGTGTTGTCTGACTGGCTGGTTTGACTGGCGTTATGGAAAATTATGAAAAGAGCAACACCATACAACAACATTTCTAAAAAATGCAGTCTATGCACTACAGAAAAGTGGCTGATATTATGTAAACCCCATCTAGCATCTCTGAACTCTAAAGTAGAAATGATAAACAATTGCAGGCATAAATGGAAATCTTTATCAATGCACCATCCCCTGACACGTCCCCCCCTGAACGCGCCCCAAAAAACTACAGGCCACGTGCCACACGTACAGTGCTCACACGCCCACACAACATACTATATAACACCGGTGGTGCACCCAGTTTGTACCCTGAGGAGAGCTCTTTTAGCTTGAAACAAATTTGTAGGTTTTTTAATCCTTCATTTTAAACTGGTATATATATATATATATATATATATATATATATATATATATATATATGTGTGTGTATGTATTCCCTTGGGCTGCGTGGGCAAATCAGTTGGGAAACTGGAACGGCTAGGGTGACGTTGCTTATAGCCCAGCCGACCGCAAAGAGCCCAGTCGGGGCTGTCACCGCATTGACGGGAACCTGGAGGAAGTGTGGGTCAAAATTCGAAGGAAGCGTATCTTTTCAGATTAGCATTCCACAGGCCAGAGGGTTAAGATTACATGGGGCATTGTTATAATTTTTTTTTTTTCAATTGTCTCTCTTTTTTTTTTTTCATTTGCATGCTGGGAACTGGTCGCTATTGTTAGGGTCAGAGGTCATGAATCGGAAAACGGGTGCTGGGGTAGCTGGAGAATAGGGTTCGTCGGAAGCAGGGCAATATAGCCCCGCGGCCCTTCAGACCTAAAGCTCTTGAGATCTTCGACTTTTATGTCCTTCAGAGTGAAGGACTAACGAGCTGCCGGTCTGGCGAGTTGTACGACTGTATTATTATGGTTCAAATTTGGTCTGTAGTTCTACTCTTGGCATACCGACTGCATCATCTCCTCACTTTCGTTTTGGTCATGGATCTAGCGGGGCTCTCTCTCTCTCTCTCTCTCTCTCTCTCTCTCTCTCTCTCTCTCTCTCTCTCTCTCTCTGTGTGTGTGTGTGTGTGTGTGTGTGTGTGTGTAAAAATTTTGAAGATTTTGACATAAGATAGGTTTTGTGAAAGGTAATTTTACGGCACGTGTTTTCATGCCGTCAAATGAGAAAAGCGATAATGCAACAACGAAATCAGGAGAGAAAAAAAAAAAAAAAAAAAACTCTCAAGAACCGCCGTGAAGTGGGCAAGACGTGTAGGCGATTTCCGCAACTATGGATTTACACAATGACTTTAACATTAGTCGCGAAAGGAAAAAAAAAAAAAGGTTTTCACGCGAATTTCGCCTGGAAGTTCGCGACTGTGGCACTGCAACTTCGCGGTGCGAGACTCTTTTTCTTCGCAGCCGAATTTCTCCCAGAAATGGGTGGGGCACGATCGCGCTTCCACTGTGTGTGCAACACTTGGGAATGCTAGCAAAGTCCGTGTACTTTTAAAACATCTCTTATCTAGAACGAGCTCTTGCACCGGATTGTAGGAGGCTCCCTGTTGAATTCTGAGACGACTTTCTTTTTTTTCATTTCCTTCAGCAAACATGGATGCTTCTGTATTCTCGTTTTTTCTCAGCAGCGTTAAAAATAGTGAAAGAGCAGACTC